>CM076582.1:719636576-720236576 GCA_034641835.2 Pinus albicaulis
CATTCTTTGGTGCTGTCGCCTCTTTTATTTTTTGAATTGGATTAATGGGTACATTTCTACTTCTGAGTGAATATTGTTGCTGTTGGGCTGACAAAGCATTCATTTATCCTCTTTGATATTCATTAGAATCCTCCTCAAGAATTGTTTCATTTTCCAAGATGAAATTTTCGTCCCTTTGTACAGCTGAGTTCTCGAAATACTCCTCATCTTCAGTGATAAAAATTAGCATATCATCGGGTGTAAAGAAATGATTCTCTTCTCCAATTACATTCTCCTAATCATCCGATTCCTTTATGTACAAAATTATGCTGTAAGGGTGTCTTCACCTGCTGCTGCACTGCTTGGTCTTGTGCTCGCTGCTCTCTTTGCTTAATTCTAAATTGTGGTTGCTGCTGGCCACGGAAGTTGGGATTTCTGACTTGTGTTTCAGGCTTATCAATTGTCAATCTATCAAACATATTTTCCATCTTACGGAGCACTTGATCTGAAGTGGAAACCTCTTCCTTTATTGTTACCTTCTTTTCAGCTTTCGTTCTAGCTCTCTTGGCAAGAAGATTTGCTTCAACGCTGACTACAATTTTCTAAATGTCTTCCAAAGTGGCCAGATCTCTTTCTCTTAATTGATAGGCCATATCAGGATCGAAACCATCTGGAAACTTAATCAAAGCCAACCCCATAGGTGGCTTTATATCAGCAGGAATTGCATTGTAAACAGAATTGAATCTAATACAATAATCTTGAATAGACTCACCAACATTCTGCTTGATATTCTCATATTCGGAAAGGATCTGAAGAGGGTTTTTCTTCACTTCCCATCGATCCAAGAATTGTCTTTGAAGATTAGGCAATGTAGTAATACTTGCAGCCGGCAAAGCTCTGAACCACTTCCTCACTTCACCTCCAAAGGTTTGTACAAACAGTCTCATTGTCACATTTTCCGCATCAATCTCGTGAAGGTCAAAGAAATTTGCCATCCTATCCACATGTTGCTGAGATGTAACACTTTGAGGAGTGCCATCAAACAATGGAATTTTTCTTTGATAATCGGTGGGCATGTCATCCAAATTTTGAGGCAACACAAGGGGTGCAAATCAGGTAGCCATTGCTCTAGGTGGATTTACAACCGGTCTTGGGGATATAGGACGAGTCGGAGCAACTAATGTATGAGGTGTATGTGGTGTGGATGGAGGGGACACCGCTGCGGATTCTTTATCAGAGATAGAAGGCTGCGAGGGAATGATGGGAATGAAAGGAGGCTTTGTAGGAATTTCTGAACTAGATGCAATTGTGGATGACCCAAGAGTTGCAGATGCAGACTCTAAGTATTCAGGAATTTTTGTAGCCACAATAGAAGTCTGAAGATTCAAGATATAACTTTCAATTGATCTATTGGCCTTTTCAATTTCTAGATCTTTGAAAAACTCTAGATTTAGGACAGTAGAACCAATAACACTTTCAGACTTGGTCTCAAACAATGACAACTCAAATTGTTCGTCAAACTCAAGATCTTCAAGATACTAAAAAACAACAGGACATGAATGAGATTTGAACACAGGAATCACAGAACTTTCTCGACGAAGGATTCTCGGAATAAGATTTGGATTTTCATACACAGGAGGTGGATCAGGATCCGTATTTGCCCTGGTGTGTCATTTGGAAGCCAGTGTGTTGAATTATTCCCAAAAATCAAACGGACAAAATCAACTTGTTCAGCCTATCATATTCTAAACTCATCATCCAAAAGTCTAGAACTATCTGATGTACTGGGGCAATTTGCAAGTCAGGTGTTACGTTTATAAGACTAGACCGGAGATTGACTGTCGAACGGGCTTTTGATTTGGCTTGATCGGGATGATATGATAAATTATGCTTGTGTCATATGCATTCAAATATGAATAATCCCAAGAAAATACATCAACGAACGAAGATAATAAACTGATATACTTTTCTTTTACTTGTGGGGGCAACACCTTTGATAATTTCACCATTTTAGGATTTTCTACTGATCCAATGTTCACATCCTCAACTAGACCGGAGATTGGCGAGATCCATCCTACTTCTTCAGCGCAGCATAAATGGATCCTTACATCAACGAAATATTTTACCAAATGGATTGAGGCGATTCCCACTAGGCAGGCCACTGATTTGGTAATCATTTCATTTCTTGAAAACAATATTTTGTCTCGTTTTGGCTGTCCAAACAAGCTGATCACTGATAATGCAGCAGCCTTTTAATCTAAAAGAATGATTGAATTTTGTAATAAGTATCAAATTACTTTGGGGAACTCAACTGCATATTATCCACAAGGCACTGGATTGGCCGAATCCTCAAATAAATCCTTGGTCAATATTATCAAAAAGCTGCTGGAAACGAACAAGAAGAGTTGGCACAAGAAACTAGTTAATGCACTTTGGGCAGATAGAGTAAGTCAAAATAAATCTATAGGCATGTCCCCTTTTGAGCTCGTGTATGGTGTTGACAATGTATTCCCAAACTCTCTCGCAGTTCCAGTGGTTAAAATTCTACAGGAAGTTGGCAGCGAGGATGATCATTTGCAACGAAGAATCAATCAAATGATCCATTTACAACAGACTAGAAAGGAGGTTTTTCAGAACACTTTTAGGCTGCAAGAGAGAATCAAGAAGATATATGATCGAAAGGCAAAGGCAGACAAGTTTCAAATAGAATATGTAGTGCTAAAATGGGACACGAGAAATGAAGATAAAGGTAAGCATGGCAAGTTTGATAATCTTTGGAAAGGACCTTTCAGAATTGCTGCATATCGAGGCCAAAATGCTTTCCTTTTGAAAGAAATGAATGGAGAAGATTGTCTAGGTGGGCTGGTCAATGGTCGGCTACTCAAACAATACTATTTTTGAAATGTTTTCTGCTCTCATATGTATCACTGTACATACTGGTTTGTTTAAATTCCATTGCAAGTGTGTACTATTTTCATTCTTTCAATTTGGGGCCCGAGGTGAAGGCTATAAAACTGAGGTTTGATTTCAGTTCTGGTTTGGTTTGTTTGAGTTAGGTCTTTCAGTTGATTTCAGTATTGAAATTGAGTTAGTCTTGAGTCAGATTTCAGTCCTGAAATTGAGTCAAGAGTCTGGTTTTATTTTGTCGAAGTTATTGACTCCATAGCCCAATGGAAAAAGGCACTGTCCGCTTTTCCAGAGATCTGTAGTTCTTGGCACCTCGAAGGAGCTACCATCCCCATTGGAGCCAATGTTAGTGTCGGTATCTTCATCCCTCCGTCAGTGATCAAATTCTCTTGTTGCATTGCATATTAAATGTCTCGCTCAGTCAGCTGCATTCCATTAGGAGCATGGATCATCTGATGATAGTGGCTTGTTGTACATTTTCCCTCATGTCCTTTACTTGCTGGCCCATTTCCATTCATCAAGATCATCTGCAGTCATTTTTGTCTTTAAATTTGCAAGAGTCATTTCTAGGGTTTCAATTTCATTAGGTCTAGGTTTTCATCAAAAAGGTCTTCAAAATGTTCAATAACAGTCAGCAGGCGCATGAGGCGATTGGATAAAGTTTCAGTACCAATAAATTCCATAATCACATGCTCAGAGACTTATTTTTCCTCAAAACCCTGTTTGGGGGAAAAACTGAGTATTCTATGTTTTCATGTATAAAATTTGATGTAATTTCAGTTCTCTCATATGTAAATAACTTCAATGGAACCCTGGTCACCTTGCCAAGCTTAAGCAACTCCATCCCCTGCAAGGCAAACCAAAAAATCAAATCATTCAGTTCATCAAAGGTAAAAATGAAGCAACCTACCCAAAACAGAGTTGAAAGAGTAAGTCACAATGCAAACATTATAAAAGTGGGTTTTATGAGTGAAAAATTAAAAGCTCTTGTATATAAACCCTTTGATCATCTTCAAAGAGCTCATTGGCATTCAAAGAAGAAAAATTGAACAAGAGAAATTCTTGTTGGAGAAAGGGAGCGAGTTTGAGGGAAAATTGTGCAAATTTCAAGGGTGCGACGCATAGAGCGGGCGTGGTGCATTGGAGCACCCTCCACAGTGAAAAAAACATACAAGCACGATGCATCAGGGAGGCACGACGCACTGGGATTGAGGCGCGGTGCATAGAACTTCAAAGCCCAATTTTACCATAAACTTTCCCGAATTTTCCAAATTTGCTCAAAATACGTGGTGCACAAGTAAGTTAATATCCCTTCCATTGCTAGTGAAGAAGTTTTCTTAAGATTTATGGTGGTTTAGTGTGATAAAATTCAAACCCTACCTCCTTCCAGATTTTCTCAAAAACAATTTCCTAGGGTTTGTCTTTGTGTTTTTGCTACCAAGTCCACTCCATCACTTCCTCACTCTTTGACTCCTCCATTCATTTTTCACTTTCATCCACTCATTCCCTAATTTCCATATTCCAAAAATTCCCTAATTCCCATATTCCTTAAATCCCATTGTCCTAAACCTTAGTTACAAATCCTAAACCCTAATTGTTGTCCCTAAGGCTACATACTATTCCCTAAACCTCCCTATTCCTAAAAACTTGTCCATATTATTTCCAAAATCCCTCATACCCTTTCCCGCCACAATCCCTCATAACATTTTCATCCTTGGTAGCAGAAAACTAAAAACACCATAAACCTCTCCATACTCATCAAGAAAACTTACACATTAGAAAACATGGAGTCAGATTCCTCTTATGACCGAGATGAGGAGACACACAATGATTCTCCTACAGAAATGCATGCACCAAGGAGACCTCACAAGGGTGGTAAACATGTATGAGAGGAGCCTACTTTACTTGCCGAGCTGCAGGCCTGCCCTCTGGCTATCACATGCTTCCAACGCCAATCCTGTTATCAGTTCTGTGAGATGGTTGCTAGAGTCCAGTACCATCATGAGTTGGCCAGGTTGTTTGTGCTTCATCTACATAATGGCCAAGTCACTCTTGCAGGTGTGACATTCACCTTAACACCAGAGTCTATTTCTCTAGCAACTGGAATTCCAAATGTTGGTGAGCAGTGGAATAAAAGGCAGCAGATTGACAGAGAATAGTATGAGCCTTACATCAAGCCTGGTTATTTGAGACAACTCAGCAGAGTTTTTCCCTTTCAGTACCTGAAAGACTCATATGCTCCCTTGATGAAACTCATAATTAAGTATTTCAGCTGTGAGGGTCGGTTTTCTCGCCTATATGCCTATCACATCAGATTGTTGATGCACTTTACCAGGGTGAGAATGATGAATCTCCCCTACTTCATGTGCTGAAATATTGAAAATATGACCACCCTAGTGCAAAAGAAAACTCCTTAGCAGCAGTATAACAGTATATATCATTTTGCACTCATCAAGATTGTGGTCATGCATCATCTTGGTTTACAGAACATTTCATGGGAGGATTTCATTTCACATGAGGTCTTCACTGCTCCTCAAGTACCTCCAACAGTTTTTCATGAGACATGCGAGCCTTCACATCAGCAAGAGCTTCATGAGGCACAAACTGCTAGTGTGCCAGTATTTTTTACCTACCAAAAGGGCACTAGAAGGTTGTTTGCAGTAGCAAAGCGAGTATTATCTCCACCCGAGGTGGAAGGGGTCTCGCTTCCTCCATCAGCAAAGCAAGTTCAGGACAAGGGCAAGAGGCCATTACATGATGAGGGGCCTTTAGGAGGGTAGGAGACAGATTTCATTCTTATTCAGGATGATGACACCGAAAGCTCAAAGCTTAAAGAGACCATTCAAGAGCAACAGGTGGACATTAATGCTTTGTCCCTCAACCTAGAAAGAGCCAAGTGGATAATCAAATACCTTGAGCAAAGAAACAAGCAACTAGAGGACCAACAAACCATTATGGAGCTGCAAAACATACGAGAAAACCGGCAAGCTGCCAAGAGGAGGAAAACCAAGTTGACACCACTTGAGCAAGAAATTGAAGCTGATCGTGAATCTTGGATCAAAAGGATAAGCATACATTTGGAAGAGCTACTAGAGAAGGCCAAAAAAGAGAAAAAAATGTTGAGGCACATGGCCTGCCACTACTTGGCGAGAAACCATGTGTGCAAAGCAAGAATCAAGATTTTGAAGGCCAAGTTGAAGAAGGCATCGAGGAGGTGAAAAGAGCAAGATAGACTTCAAATATTGGCTGAGGCTTCCTTGGCCCAACACAACACTTAATGGAGGACACTTAGCCCAAATTTCAAAAAATTTGGGACACTTTTTTCAATTTTGAAATTTTTGGCTTAAAAAACAGGTTTTTTCTGCCCAATGCGCCGCACCACCTGGCGCTCGCTTTTGATGGGGGACTCCTTTTGATGAAAACTCAACATTTTTGGATTTTTCATGAAAAAATATGCATGCTCACAAATGGCCAAGAAATTTTGACAGGTTTTGAGCCCCCAAAAAGGTCAAAAATACCCAAAAAATGACCTCTCTGCCCCTTTTTTGACACACAGGAAGCAGTGTTGGGAGAACTCAATTTTGGAGGGGCAAATGGAGGCTAAATTCAAAAAGTCCACTTGTGCTGGAAAGTAGACAGGCATACCTTTCCAACGAGCCCACTTGGAGAAAATTTGGACGCTATGAAGGCCTCCAAAAGTGGCTGCAAACAGGCGCTACACATAGGGAAATCAGCGCGGCGCATTGGAGGAATTTTGCTCATTTTTGGTCAAAAACTTTGTTTTTCGCCTAGTTTTTTCACAGTTTGACTTTTTTCCTTCTAATAGTCAAACTAATGATGTAATTTAATGTAATTTGATGGATCTTGATGTAATTATGCTAAATTTTCACTCATAGAGGTAGATTCATCCATGAAAAGGTAGTTTGCAACTGAATGAATCAGTTCCCTAGTTTTTAGAGGCAAGTTGTTCCACTGCCTACTTTTTTCTCAGTTTATAATTTGTTGGCATAGCTCCTAAACTCATGATCTTGACCCCTATAGGCTAGAATGAGTTGTTTTTTGCCTATATCTTATGTTTTTCCAGTCATTAGCATAGGTTGGATTTTTGGGAAAGCTTTGAGCATCATTGTACTTTCATCTCTGCAGTTTGGCAAAGGAATAGACCAGGGTTTGTAGCACTTTATGGGATTCTTGTGGCATATTGATTTGGTATTGTGTTTCCTTCTGTAATTGCAAGTTTTACATGTGTTTTATGTATGCCATCATATCTCTTTGATTCATCTTAACTAAATCAAACAAAGTTAGGTAGAATACATTGAAATTGCAGTGCTCTACCCTTGGTTTGTTTAGTTATTCATGTTTTCATCTCTTTGAAGAGGATCCCTGAGAATTTCATGCCCTCTCCAACTCCTCACCAGTCTAAAAGCTCTCCATCTCACTCAATTTGAAGTATCAAACCATTTTCCTACCTCGCCCCATAGATATCTCTGCAAAAATGAGCCTCATTCCCCAGACCCAAATCTGCCTTTCCATTTAAGCCAACAAAAAATCATTAAATTCAATCAAATTCTTATGCACACATACCTAGCCTAAAATAAGTCTTCACATCAGTCATCTCAAGCCTCATTGATCATTTTTTGCTGAGATTGACAAGGAGAGAGTCCTCTCCCCATATGGTAGGGCTAGCTACCAGGTTAAGCATGGTTTGATGTTACCCTAGATCCTTCCTTTCTCGGCTTGAGGTAGATTTAGGCCCTAACAACACTAAAAATCTTTTCAAACAAAGGATTGATCATAATGGTTCTATAGTTGGAAGGATTATTAATGGCTCCACTTTTAAAAATGGGTATTGCTATACTAGTTGTCCAATCCCTTGGGAATCCTTGATGAATGAAATTGTTGAATATTTCCATGATGTGCAGTGCCAAAATTTTCATTCACCACTTTAGATATTCTTCTTGAAGCTTAACAAATTCCATTGCTTTCCATGTTTTCAACTTTTTAATTCTTTCCTCCACCACTTGTACTGTGAAAAACTTTGTAGTTGTGTTGATCCTAGGAGGAGGGTAAAAGTCTAATTCTTTTTCATAGAGTTGTCTTGCATAGTCAAACCACTGATTGGCTATAATATTATTTTCAAATTGCTTCTTCCTTGGTTTAAGTTTCTGCCAAAAATATTTTGGGTTATTCTTGCCTAGATATATCAACTCTTCTCGCCTTGTTTGCATGAACTCATATTTTTTATTTTTTAAATATACTTATATAACTTTAGATTCATATTCCCCTCTCCTTCCTTTTTCAAGGTTCTCCTTGCCATTTTTCATTCCTCATCAAACCACACATTCACAGGAAAATAATTTGATTCTGTTTTCCTATTTTTTTCTCTTTTGAACTTCTCAAGTGAACCCTGGATTATATTTGTTAACTCATGGTTGTTTAGGCTTCGAGGAGCAATTTTATCCTTCTGAATTGATCTCTCCAACATTGTTTTGAAGATAGTGAAATTTTCTTGTGTTAGAATAATTTCTCCCCTTAATGCCAATTGTTGAGAACATTGGGTTTTCCTCCTATTCTATCTCCCTTCTAACCAAAATAACCTTATATAAATTGGGTTATGATATGATTTTAATTCCAAAATATGCTCTCCAATATTAAATTCATCTATCCTTTCTATTAAGCTTTGGGAACCAATAACATAGTCAACGACACTTGCCCCATTGTATGAGTTGCAAGTGAAGTTCCTATAATTTTTCCATATATCTATACCAATGTAGATAATTAAGTTGAAAGCACCACACAATGTAAGAAACTCATCTCCAAATTATTACTAGCTTTGTTGTCTTCTGAACATCTCAACCATCGAAAATTCTCCTCTTCAATGAGCCAAATAGGATTGTGATCCTCTTTGCAACAAATAATACTAGCTTGTTTATTTGTTGTTCTAGCATTGAAATATCCCGCTAAAAGAACTTATTCTTATTGAAAATATGTAGAAATATATTGCTTTAAAGTTGCATATAGATATTTTTTTTCCAATCCCTTATTTTTGTAAGTTTTTGATACTTGAGGTGAAAAATAACATGTTGCAATTCTTATGTCATTCTCATTCTCTGTTATTTTGAACAATTAATATTGTTTAATTGTATCTTCTTTCATTAACGAAATGTGATGGCCTTATTTTTCTTTCACTAAAGCTAGTATTCATCTGTACCCTTTGCCATTTTCTGTTGCTTTGTTCCAAATTGCTAACTTCAAATAACCGTCAAACATATGAGTTTTGCAATTGTCATGTTCATGAGTTTTTGTGAGACAAATTTTGTCTCAACCTTATGAAATAGGTCCTATCCCAAGTCCCCTCCTCCAAGGTTAACCTCTAAATTTCCAAAACACTAGAACTGGGTAGGATTTGGTTGTTATGCGGTTTGGCATACAAGACTCAAATTTCAGTCTTCACCCCTTTTCATCCATGATGATCCTGTTGTTTTCCTCCCTATTATAGAATTACCTATATTTTCTTTAATATCAACTTGTTTCCCTATTTTTCCATGAGGCCCAAACACTACAATAACCTCTTTACCATTGTACAACCATGCTCTTTTCCCTAATTCATTTCTTGTTGCTCTAACTTTCTCCACTTCTTCTCTTCTCTCTTCTTGTTGTTTTCTAGTTAAGTCTTCGTCTAGGAAGAATTGTGATCCTTTCAAGAGTTTCATTTTGCTTAAGATATGGTGTTTTTCATGCACACTTGCCATGATGACTTTTATAGGTCAAGGCATCTCCTCACATATCTTTCCCACCTTCATTTCTTGAAAATTTTTCCCTCTCCACTGTAATTTCTCTCTAAAAAAGTCCCTTGTCAAATTGAAAGTGCTTTCATGCTTTCCATAGCCTCTTATTCCCTTGATAATAAAATTTGTTTCCTTCTATTTTCTTTCTTTGTGTTCTCTTTCATGTGCTCTATGAGAACTTACATCTTATTTTTCCTCTATCCTTTGACCATTAGTTTCCTCAACCCTATTTTTTATTTCTTTCGGAATGTATGTCCTCTTGTTCTCTTCTTCCTTGTTTTCGGAAAGGACTATTTGTTGAACTATTTGTGTATCTACCTAAGTTGTTTTAGAGATTATCACATCTTTTTTTGCTATCATTACTTCATTCCTAGTTTTCCATGCTTCCTTCATGTTTTCCCATTCTCATTTTCCTTCCTCTACAACATCTTGTAACATTGTTACCTACTACTTTAAAATTCTATTACCTTCCATTAAACATTGATTTGCAAGTGTGACCTTTGAAAGTTTGTGGTCCCTTTCCTGTTCTTTGGCTTCTAAAATTTCTAGCCTTGCCTTGGCCTTCATCAGTTCTTTGACATAGAGATCTAATTACCAAGTAAGAGGTGTAGTTGTGGGACTATAAATGACTGACTCTTCTTTATTTTGGTTTCTCTTCTTTTTTTCTTCTTCTAGGACTGTTTTCTTCTTCTTTTTTAAGATTTAAAGCGGGCACGTCTATGGTTTAAAATGCCTTGATGTTGTTTTTCATTTACCCAAATCCACTTTCATATTTTGTCATCTGAATAAATTTTGACTTGGCCCAAATGATTTGTTTCCATATAATTTGAGATTTCCTTGCCATTTTTAACATTTACTATTGATTTGTTTTCCATTTTGGGATTTCAAAAACCAAAAATTGCTTCAAAATCATCGAGCATCATGCATGAAACAAACGATCCATCATGCACAATCATGGTGTATTGAAATGAACCATCGGTCATCATGCAAGAAGTCAACTATCCATCTCTCACACTAATCGTTTAATTAAATAATCCAAAGCATACATGTATTGATTATCCATCTTCTGCTTAATCATGAATAGTAACACACAAAAGGAGAAGGCACATGTCTTGATATTTGTCTCAGACGAAGCATATTCACATAATATCAAATTCCCCCCATTGGTTAAAAGAATATCAAATCTCCATGATTGGTTAAAACTCAACATGGGTTCATCCACCTAAATTTGAAATAGGAAGCCTTCAAATAATTAAATAGGGAAAAACCAAAATAAATTAATTAAAAAACGAAAAGAAAATCATATTTATGATTTTGTTATCTTTTATTTTTTAAATATTAAATTTTTCTTTGGTTTTGAAACGTTTTAATTTACTTTTGGGTTTCTTCCTCAGTGCATTTTTTCTATATTTTAATTTTAAGTTTTTTTTTTCTTTTTTAAATTCTAAAAATTTTCATTTTCCTTATAAAGATTATAAAGTTTAATTTTTTCATTAATAAAATGAAAATGTTCATGTTTTCATAAATAGAATAGAGTTTAGATTTTTCTTATTTTATTATAATAATAATAAAAAAAAAACTTTAAAGTCACAGGTAAGTTAGATACCAAATTGGTGTATGGGACCTTCTTATCTATTGGACAAGAGACTCATATCTACATAATGATTTGATTTCTAGTCTATGATTATGATTGGACAAATATATTATTTTCTATCCATCTCAATACTTGTAGAGAGGAAATTTTGGTGGAATCAACTTGCAAGGTCACTTTTGTTGGGGGTCCTAGTTTGGAAAATTTTGGGTGAATACTTTAAGGAACAATTTTGAGGCCTTAAATAATCACTTTTTGTGGTCTCTACCATACCATGGACTCGAATTTTGTTATCTATACATCGATATTTATCCAATGAAACAAGAGTCACCTCAATTGAAGCTCGTATGAGAAATTTAACCCTACAAAAGGTTGACCTACGAAATTAATCACCATAATTCGAGATGATACCATGTCAAACCCGATTAATAATGGAAAAGGGGCTAGCCACATGTTTTTAGGCATACAACCACCCCCATTTTTAATTAAAAAAATTAAAAAAATGGACCCTTTAAACTTTTTATGTTTACTTTTTAAGTCATTTAAAAAACCACTCAAAACACTTAAGAAACAAATAATCTATTTTTTTAGTCGAAATAATATTTCAGGTCAGATAAATTGGAGGTCAGTATACATGCTATTTTTTTTTTATTTGGTCATCCTGACTTTCCACCATTTTGAATTTCTGACTCCTGATCCTCTGATTATCCCAACTCCCGAACCTTGATCATCCCGACCTTCTGAGTATTCAATTGAATTTTCATTTCTTTTACCTTTTTTTAATTTTATAAGTTTTGAATAAAACTCGATGCTCATGCTAATTGGTACTCAACTACTTGGTGCTTGTTTTGAATCTCAACTTAATAACCACCCAAACCTTCTGAACTCCTAGCTGAATATTATGCCACTGATATGACATATCATTGGAAATTTAATGCGGAATTTATTGATCTTTAATGGCTTCACTTCACATGTTTGTAGGTTAAAAAATCTTTTATATTTTCAAAATATTACTTATTTAATCTTCCAAGAAACCATTACTCTATGAATTTTTCAAAAATTTACTTGTTTATTATTCAAAAAAACATTATAGTCCAAAAAATTAAGTTTTTACAGTTTAAATCCCACTTTTTACTCTGCGCTCAATTTCTCAGTTTGTTGTAAAAGAGAAATCCGTTATTCAAGAATTTGAGTTGTGTTGGTTAGTATTTAACTTGTTTTCCTTTTGAATTCTATTTTTCAAAATTTTAAATTAGTATATATTTTCATTGCTATTTGACTGTTTACAAATAAAACAATAGGAAAGAAAAGAAAAATGTAATCTTCAAGGCCCGCAGTGTAGAACATTAAAATGAAGATGAAAGCATCAGAAGTTACAGTGACCAAGGAAAGAAATATCAATTCATCCTTTATATCAGACACAAAATACAAGATCACGAATGTTGGAATTGTTTCATGGGAAGGAATCTATCATTTCTTTGAATAAAATGAATGAAATTACCATGAGAAGTCATATGATAACTTGTCCAATAAAGTTGTGGAATACAAAGCTATTAAAAGATCGAATTACACAAAATTGCCACCAGGCCAGCCATATTCCCTTACCACAACATGGTAAGCTGGATTATCTCACAAGCTCATGTTCAAACTTGCTCCATTGTTGACCATAATAAAATTTTGTTTGCTTCTTAGAAGCCATAAGTTCTTAGGTCTATCCATAAGCTTAGTTATCATGAAATTCTTCTGGATATAGACTTTCTAAATGATTTCCATAACATTGTACTTATTAAGAAGAATAAGGATTATACCCTAGTTATCAAGAAGTGGTTTCATGGCCCTGAAAGGGCTAAAATAAAAACTAAAAGAGACTATCCAATAGCTCTTTTCAAAATCCCTCAATAATTCATGATTAAAATGCTTGCAAGATTATTTGGTGAACAAAATCTTGAACAATGAAAAGTATAATGGGTTCCACTCATCTATGAAATCTATAAATAGTCAAAGAGGTTTATTTGGGATAATATTTTATCTCAAAACATTTCAAAACCAATTAAGCTTTCTTTAGTTGCACCTCCAGGTTTCGACCAAGCTTTCTTTATATCAATATGACTTATAGATATTGTTATTGTTGAATTTTGTAGCTAGGTTAGTCTTCATAATGTATAATTTTCACTTATAAAACATAAAATATAACTTATGTTTGTTATGAAAGAAAAAATATATTTAGCATGTTCTTCATGGTTGTGATAAAATATAATTTATTTATTGATTTATGAAAAATAATATTTTTACAAGGCATTTTCTTAATGGCCTTTACAAAAACAGGAAACTAAATTTTAAAATTTGAATTTTTGGACACCACAAGATGTCAAGTCAGCCTACGTTATGTTCAAGTTGACTCTACCCCAAGAGGCACCTATTCATACCCTTCAGATATATATAAATTAGGTCGTCCAACCTCCAACAAAAGTGAATTTCGGATCATCATCATAAACATATTATATCTAGCCATACAAAGAATTTTGAGGAGAAATATTAAAGTGATTAAGGAGTAGATAGAAGTATCTAAGGAGAATACATATTCTCCATGAAAGGGTTGGGTTCCCTATGGAATATTCACTGTGAGAAGGGCCGAGTTCCCTATGGTAAATATTTGTGAAAGGGTCGAGTTCTCTGTGGTGAATTATTTGTGAGAATGAGCATAATTCTTGTGGTTTATCTCTGTGTATAGGAATGATATTACTATGGTTTATCTTTGTGGATAGGGGAGAGATTCCTATGAATTGAAGTGTGTAATCTAGCTTGAATTTCATGTGGAGAAAACTTTGTCAACTAACATGAATTCACGTGAAGTAGATTATGAGATCTAGCCAAATATTTTAGTGGAAATAATTTTGTGATCAAGAGAGAAGTATGTCATCAAATCTAAACCTTTATGTGAAGATAAATAGGTTGAAAATCGGCCCTAGTACAGACCTTGATCAAGATTCTTAAGGAGGATTTTTGGGACAACTTAAGGAGGTTTGACTTGGAATCTTTATGGTTGTCTTGTGGAAGCATCATGCTAGTTAGTGTGACCATAAGCATTGAATTTGATGTATCTCTAGTTGAAATAAATATTTCTCCAAGAAGAAGGTTGCTAGGTTTTCCCCCAAGTGGATTTTCCCAATGTAAAATCTTGTTGTCTACTTGTGCATTATGATCACTATTTCTCTACGATATTTGTGGTTGAATTTCTGAATGTGTAATTTCTTAATGATACATTGAGTGTTAAATAAACATCTACATCATTATAATTAATTATCGAGTTCCAGAAATAAGTGCTTGTATAATTTTCAATCGAAAAATCAACAATTATCACATCATTTCCTTTCTCGTTGATGGAATGGAGTTACCCTCTAAACCATCGACAAACCATTCAACATTTCTATTCTATTCTCTAGGAAAGTAGATACAAGAACCATTTTAAAATAGTTTAAAATAATTTAAATTAGTTTAAAACAATTTTATCTCATTTTTTAGATAAATGTTTTTTTTAATGCTAAATAGATTAGAGTATTGCATGCAAATAAATTTTAAAAAATATAAAAATATATATTTGCAGTCATTCATAAGATCCTTCAACAAATCCCAATAAACTAAACTAATGGTTGACTAAGCCCACATTTCAGTCATAGAAATCATCATTTTTCAACATATGTAGTACCTTTTCAAGTATTGCATATGATTGATTTCATATCCCTACCTGCTACTATGCAAAACCATTAAAGAAAACCTCAAACACACACAAAAATTTGTAAATTTGTTTATAGTATATTGTAAATATTTGATCAGATCATATATTTTCCCTAGTTTAATTTATTTTTTAACATTTACTTAGGTTAGAATCGAGTAGGTAACTAATCCTTTGTTCCAGAGAGTATATATCCATACAAAATTAATAGGGGCCTAATTGGGACCCTGATTGGGCCAATACTCACTAGTTATACGGGGGATTTTTCCACCTATCAACAATTCTGGCACTAGAAGGAGGGCCACATATAATGTATGGATGAATAGTATTTTGAGATAAATATTCCACTTAAATCATCTGATTCTATTACTTCTCTCACATTTTTTCATGAAGGTGAACTGCAAGCTACATTTTCAACTATTACAAGCGTATCTAAAACAATATCTCAAACTATACCCTTTTAAGTCGTTTTTTCACCTGTTCATCCCCAAATACAACTTTCAAGGGCTTTCATTTGCTCTCAAAGTAAGCATTTGGTTTTATCCTCACTTTTGTTTAGCTTATCTCAAAAGAGGAGACCTAAAAAATAAGCTCAAACTCTAGTTTCTTCTTTATCACAAGCTGATCTAGAAACACCATTTGAGTTTCCTCAGTCACTAACCCCTTATTTCTGTTTAAAGAAATTTATTGGGATTCTAAAATAATATCTTTAAAATTAGTCCCATTAGTTAGTGTTATTGACTCATCCTCGCCTATTACGAAAACTCCCTCTTCTTCAACTCAACCCATCACTACCTCTACAACTTCGACACAAGTTCTTCTACACCCACTTGTCAACCTATTATTACAACACCATCTACTCTACCTCTAATATTAGCCATGGCTCAACAACGTTGTATGTCTATATTTGAAGTAAATTCCTTGGTATTCAACATGAATTACCTAAACATCCAAAAATATTTCTTCCAAATTTTAATCCTGAATAACTCATTTCCTCTAAAGAACACATTAAGCAATTTATGCTTTATTTAAGTTATGGGGCATACAAAATGAAGATCTTGTTCGCGAACTTTTCCCTTGTAATTTTGAGGGAAAATAAAATTCTTGGTAATTTTCTTTACTATATGGTTCTATCAATAAATATTATACTTTTCAATCCAAATTTCTAAAAAAAATGGCGAGGATAAGTCCTTTGCATCTTTATTATAACCTTTAAGATTAAAATTAATCCCAAGAAATCCATTAAGGATTTTGATTAGAGTTTTATATTTCTCTTAAATAAGATTCCTACTACATCAAAGCCTATTAATGATGTTTTAAATGAAATTTACACCACTTATCTACCCCCATCAATTGCATTAATCAAATTAGAGCAAACAATAAAACATTAGCTAAGAATTTTGAGGAGTCTTTAAATGTCAAAAAACAAATTTTACGAATAACTTATAAACAAACAAAAGTTGAAGCGAAAAAGGTTATTTCTATTCTTAAGAAAAAAACACACACTAAAACCACTGATGAAAAAATGTAGAAATAGTATGTATATTTGGGTTCCATTCAAAAAATCATAAAGAAAATTTCCTGTGAAATCACATATTTCAAAATCATTCTTGTAGAAGGAGCTTCAACTAAGAAACCTTAGAGACCATTTAAAATAAATCCAACTCCCAAACCCAATCAAACTAATGTTGAAGAACTAAATATTTAGTATTATGCAATGTATGGTTATTGTAGAGCCCATAATGCCAATCATTCATTGAAAACATGTGCATAATTTGTAAATATCTTTAAAGCTTTTTATAGGTAATGAAGAAGAAGAACAATTTCCTGTGGAAAATAAATAAGAAACCGAACCAAGTAAATTAGTGAATATGTTATGGAATGTTTCCCAAGGAGAATTGATTAATAATGATGATGAATAAGAAGAAAATGAGGTTAATGCTATACAGACTAGGAGTAAAGCACAAAATCCAAATCCTACTCTTGTAGTTACTAATCCTCCTAATCCTTCTAAGAAAACACAAACACTAGAAAAAGCTTCTCCTTCATCAAGTACATTTCCTAGGCTCAATATTTTGAGTATGACTTAGTGGAAGATATAAAGAAAATCAGAACTAATGTGTCTTTTTTTAGTTATAAAAATTATCTCCATATGAAGACAAACTTCTTAAAGCTTTAAGAATCAATACTCCTGGAAATAAATATTATACTAAAAATAACTCTCAAAATAGTTCATTAAAGAAAATATCTAATATCAATGCAGCCTTAATTGGATATATGCCAACTTCTCACACAAATCCTTTCCTTTTAACTTTTGAAATGTGTAATAAAAATGTACATAATTTCTTGGTAGACTCAGAGCCTCATCTAATGTTATGTCTTTATCAATGGCCGAGCAACTCAATTTAGTCCTCATACAATACGCCATGAAAATTGTGCAACGTGATAGGCCCAATGTCAAGGTACTTGGAGAGGTTAAATATTTTCTCATACGAATTTCTTCAAACCTAAAATTATTTCAGATCATTGATATTACCATTACAAATATACCATATTCATATGGTTTATTTCTCAACAAATATTGGTCAGAGAAGCTAAGTGGATATTTCTCAACTGACTGGTCACACTTATGGTTGCCCTTAAATGGTAAACCTAACACAATTAATGTTTATAAAGAGAAATATATTAAATACATTGTTACAAAACTCACAAAACCTAATGAATTAGTTTCATTTGCTCAGGCTTCACTAGGTAACTATTATTTCCATACATTTTTGGGTAATTATGCATCTGAAGAGTCTTCAATTCATGATTCAGAATTTGAATGTTTAATTTTGTTACAATACCTATTTTAATTCAAATCATGTATCATATTCTCCATATTTATCTTGTAATTTATTTAATGATGTAAATATTTATTTTTGGACTTTGTACTTTGATGGTTCCAAATTAGCAGAAGGAACTAGTTTCAGTTGTGTTTTATTGGATCCACAAGGTAATACGTTTCTCCTGCCATGCAGACTTAACTTTAGATGTAATAATTTTTTTTTGAGTATGAAGCCCTATTACAAGGTTTTTAGAAAGCCATATAAATTAATAAATAAATTAAATTTTTAGGTGATTGAAAGATAATAGTTAGAAAATGTAATAAAACTATTCACTATGTCTCTAATCATTTAAAAAAAAAATAGAAAGAGGTATGGGTCCTAGTTCCAAAAATTGATAGTTTTGAGCTAAATTTAACACCTTCTTCACAAAACAATGATGAAAATATTTTGGTTAATGTAGCTTCTAGGTTGCTTCCAATAAAGAATTTTTCTCCTGATA
Organism: Pinus albicaulis; assembly: GCA_034641835.2. Lineage (NCBI taxonomy): Eukaryota > Viridiplantae > Streptophyta > Pinopsida > Pinales > Pinaceae > Pinus > Pinus albicaulis. Next base: position 719,654,902 of record CM076582.1, read on the forward strand.
AGCTCCTGTAGAAATCCTTTTCAGACCATCAGTTCTTGATAATATCTCTAATTGGAGAGTTCTTGATGATGATGAAAAAATAAAGGATTTCATCATTATGGAAGATACCTTTAAGGGATCAATAATATACAAAGATAATCATAATTTACAGTTAAATGAAGAGTCTCTAGACAAATCTAAATCATAAAATTCTATCCCTAAATTTATAGTTCATCTTGAGAATTTATACGATCTTCAAAATAATTTCAAAGGGAGAACTAATTGTAAAACCAATAGTTTTTCAATGTAGTATGAAGTTTTAAATTTACGAACTAAGAGGAATCGACAAAATGTTAATCTAGGAAGAAATTGTACTCTTGTTGAACAATGAAAATTTATTAAGTTGTTCAAAGAATGCAAAGATATTTTCGCAGGGAAATATGATAACTTAAAAGTATATGCTACCAAAATTATCTAGCATGTAATTTTGTTCAAACCAAATTCCAAACCATTTCAACAAAAACTTAGGAAAATGCATCCTAGAATTGAAGGTCGAATTAAAGAAGAATTGAATAAAATTTTAAAAGCTAAGATCATTTTTCCTATTAGGAATTCACAATGGGTTTCAATTTTAGACTAATTTAAGAAGAAGAATGGGGATATAATAATTTTCATTGATTTTTGCAATATTAATAAATCATTTGAAAAATATAATTACCATGTTCCACCTACGGAACAAATTTTACAATCCATTGTTGGATCATAAATATTTTTCTTGCTTGATGGGTTTTCTGGGTATAACCAAGTTCTGGTTGCACCAGAGGATCAAATAAAATAAAATAAAAAACTAAATGGGGAAATTTTTCATATCCAAAGATGCCCTTTGGTTTAATTAATGCAGGAGAAACTTTCTAATGAGCAATGGATATTTCTTTCAATGGACTCATCAACAATAATATGGCTGTATATTTGGATGAGATAATTGTTTATTTTAAGAAAAGAGAAGAGCATGTTAATCATTTAAGGAAAATATTTGATAGATGTCGTATATATGGCATATCATTAAATAAAAAAAATATTATCTTTTCTATTATTGATGGTAAATTACTCACATGTGAGATATCCAAAAGCATAATTATAATTAATCTTGATAGAATAAAATCCATTCTACAAATTTATGTTCGGCATAATAAGAAGTCCACGCTTTGGTTTTTATGGAATATTAATTTTGTTATAAGTTTCATCCCTAGATTTGCTAAAATTTCCTGGCCTATGCAAGACATGATTAAAAAGGATTATATTTTAAATATGGAAATATAGAAAAAGACTCTTTTAAAACTATCAAAAATATTATGGTTGCTGCACCAACACTAATTAGTCTGAATTTTGAAAAGGAGTTTACCTTGTATTCATTTTTCTCTAATGTGTCTTATTCATTTGTACTTAATGAGAAAATTTTTGAAGGCATTGAAATACCCACTTCATTTATAAGTTCCAAGGTGAAAAATTAAATTATTTTAACATTTATAAGCAACAATATGTGATTTTCAAACATGTCAAAAATTTTAGACATTTTGTTTTAAACTCACACACTAAAGTTTTTGTTCCTCTTCCTACTATGCATAATTTGTTGGTGAAGAAGGACCTATATGCAATATCATCCTTGGCCTCGAGAAATCCTCGTCAACCAAAAACAAGTTTTTTTTTGAGTTTGTAATAAGTGTTGTTACTCTGATATATTTTAAGTTGTTGATGCTGCTATTATGTTAGTTGCAGATACACCCAGTTGGTATTTGTTTCTATTCTTGTAACCACATTTTATCGAAACGAAAACTACTTTCAAAGTTTTTGACACTCTCATTATTGCATGCTAATACTTATGCTATGTGAAGTTTCCAAGAAACCCTAACCGACAGTTATTTAGTTGTGCTGCTATAGGACAAACACTACTAGATGTGACATGAGAATAAGACAAAGGTTATAAATTTGGTTTATCCTCACGCTGAAGGAAGAAAATCAACTCAATTTTTTAAGGTGAAGAGATCGCAAAAATGGGAAGCAATTTTTTTTCAGTTGGAATAGGAAGAGCTGAAAAAAGTGAGGTTAAATTTCGAGAGCAAGGGAGGAAAGGGAATTTTCTTCTTTCATACTTTTTATTCTACCACTTAGGGATTTTAGATTTTAGCTATGGTGTGCTTGGAGATACCTTTCCTACTGCATTATTGAAAGCGAGCGTTGTGACTATTGCATGGTATTATTGTGCTACCACGTGTAAATTTGAAGTAATCTGAGTGTTAGTCAGGGTTGTCATTGATATCAATATGGCATTAGTCAAGATGACAAATATTCTTGTGATTTCAATACCTCATGCAATCCCTAGTTGTTAAGGATGCTATTAATGAAGATACTAAGAGCACATGCCCGTAATGAAGATGTCATGCCACTTAGGAAAAATTCATGGCGTAGATTCCTAATGATCATAACCATGAAGATAACCTTACTCTTGATGAAGAAGCCCTAAAACAATGATGATGTTCTTACTCTTGCTCAAGAATCCTATAACCTAGATAATGTCCTTGCTCATGATGATGCACACTTCTTGATTGATAAGGATTCCTAATGAAAAATTATGGAGCCCTAATCCTTATATACAATCCCTTGTATTAAAAAATTGATGAATGTTGAACTATGACATATGGTTGGTGACATCACTACACTATTACATGATGACATGAATGTTGCAGTATTACATGATGACACTATGATGAATCACTTGGTGACATATGATGGCATGGAATACCTCATGATGATGTGGAAATAATATAAATAAATAGTTGGAGTCATAACAATGAAGAGTCCCTAATGACCTCTTGTTGTCCCAATCACCTTCTGCACATAAAAATTCAAGGATAGTTATAAAGAAAAATATTTTTTGGCACCTTGAAGGTAGCCTGTCACAATTAGTCCTATACCATATTGAAGAGGAATATTTCCTCTTTCTAATGAGCTATTATACACCTCCAAACTCCAAATACTCTAAGAGAAATCGAATTTTGAATATTATATATCCTATTTTTAAGCTAGCCAACCTACACTAACACATTCATGTCGGCCTACCTACAGAAAGATGTTCCCCTTCATATTGACATCAAAATTATATAAAAATGAGCTTCAAACTGCTCATTTGACCAAGAAATTTTGGTGATTAACTCAGAGATATATTTAAGATACCGAAGAGATAAGCTTAAGGACGAAAAAGGAGCTATTCTGGAATTTGTTTGGGCTTAAAGATCATTAAACTGCATTGAAATTTCTGTGAGAACTCTCGAAAAGGTGTAGACGACCTAAAAATAAGTCTCATATTGGTGAGAGACTTAACTTGTGGCATATAATTCTTGTGAACAATCATCAGTAAGGGTAGTGTGGGGATATTAAGGCTTGACCTGTTAGCAAAAAAGGAGGTCACTGGGCAAGACCCAGGTTCAGGTTTGAGGCCAAAAAGGTTTCTGCAGTAGTCTAGGACAACATCGGCATTTTTACCCTGCTCAAGGGATCAAGGAGTCTCACTCGAGGCATGTCGTGCCCTTACTAAGATTAGAGGCTAGATCATTGATGTTGAGGAAAGATTACTAGCACATATAATAACTATGAGCATACAAAAGACATATATATCTCAACTCCAAGAAGTAAACTATCATTCATCATGAAATAATCAAAATACCAAATTAAAATTTAAACTAGGCATACATTCACCATGATCAAGTAAGCATCAACCAATTCATGATATATAACACAACAAAAATATGATTCCATTAACTTGGATCAAAATAGCATAAACATACTCTACAGTGTCTATTACAATTCAGTTCAATACAAAAGGCTTCACACAGAGCTCTCCTGAGGCTCTAATTCCTATCAACCTCTCCCTCTGATTGACTAGATAACCAAAAAAATAACTACAAAGTCACTTCTTTCCTACCTATTTGTTCATGCTGACTGACATTGTCAATACTTGCCTCTTTTGTGCTCTTCTGTTCCCTTGCACTCTGCTGCCTTCCGTTTCTTCTTTATCACTGGGAGTTCTACTGTTTGTTTCTTGTCTTCCATATCTTCCATTTGTGTCATTCTATTTCTATGCCTTGCCACCTATATTTTGTCTTTCCGCAATTGTGACAGCTCCCTTCCTACCTTGATTACATTCTGCAACCTGTCTTTCGGCTCTCTGCAACTCCAAAACTATTTTTTCCAAACCAAAGGCCCCAACATGCCCCGACCACATGCTATTGACTCTTCCTGAGTCAATATTTCCCAGCTACTGCAACTTCTGGTGGTCTATCGAATTCTAGTCCTGTTCTAGTTTCTCTGGTTTCTTCCATCCTTGTCGTTTCTTGTTCCGATTTTCCCTGTTCCAACAAAGGCCCCAACTCGGGAACCTTGCTCAATGCTGATGTTTTGAGCTCTGTAAACTCAACTATTCCTTGTTTCCACACTTTAAGCATAGACTCTATTTCAGTGACGACCCTATCGGCCTCAGTTGCATCCACTACATGCGTCATCTTGTTGAATACTTCATGGATCTTCGGTTCAGCTTCAGCCACCAATTGCTAAATTGCCTAGGCCTTTTGCTTCACAGGTTGCCTTAGGTCCCTACAAAGTTTCTTTTTTGATGTCGAGTGTTCTTCAATGGTCTGAATTTTGGTTTCAAGCATATCTGCTTGGTCATACAGTTGAGTTCTGTTGATTGGATCTTTGGCTCCTCTTATTTCAAGGAAAATATTCTGAAGTTGCTCTGAAACTAGTTGTGCTTTCATTGTCAGTAAATTTCAGCATTCATGTAGCTGCTCCAATAGGATGTATGCTTCCTTGACCACCGTTTCGAGGGTTTCCTTTATGCCGTGCATTTTTCACTGCCTCTATGCTACTTTCTCGACATATATTGTGGAGGGATTTGGAAACATTGGCTTGGATGCAAGCACCTCTTTCAGTTCTTGGTTTTCTCGGTTCAAGCTTGTGCATGCCATTTTGACTCGAATGGATCTTTCGACCATTGAGCATGACGAAATATCTTCGAGCGTTTTTTTGTCTTGGGAAATGATGGTTGGACATACGTCTTTAAAGACCTATGTTACTTGCTCCAACTGCTTCTGTAAGCTATCCTTCTCGCCTTGGAGTTTATTGTGTTCATCATTAAGCGTAATCAATTTTTTTTTTTGTTGCTCGAATCTCTGTTGGAGGTTATTATGTAGACCTTCTGCTTGTCGTGTTGTCGCTTGGATGAAACTGAAAAGTTGGCTAGGTCCCCAGCTTTGCATGTTCTTACTCCTTAACATCTCTTGGGTTGGATGTCTCTCCCTGAGATTTTTCAGAATGTCCCTATGGGGACGCTGGCTGACTCTGTTGCAGCGGCTGGGGTTTAGGGACGTGCAGACTAGTAGATGGCATGAACAGTTGCAACAATAGATTGGATTTTTCGAATGGGTTTAGATCTGGTGGGGTGGGAATTGTATCAGAAATGAGGGACCCTTCCTGGATTAATAACTCTAGAAATGTGCCCTGTCCCACTGTGGTTTGGTCAACCTCGGGTACTCCAACTGTACCCGAGTTAACTTCTGCCTCAATATCAACATTTGTTAGGGTTCCTAGTGGTATCAGATCTGAAATGGTTCTAGAGGTGGATGGAGTGTGGATGGGGTGGTCCTTAGACATGAATGAGGTGTGCGGTGACGAATTGTGTATGGAAAGGCGATGAGGTTTGAATGTTCAAGACTGATGATGGATTGAATATAGGTAGCGCAGAGGTGGTCTGGGTCAAAAATCCAGCTATTCTTGAATTAGTATTCCCCTCACTATAGGTTGGGGTTTGTCTTCTCCCGTGCGATCAACCACTTGTTCAGGTCCCATGGTTTATGCTCTCTTTCCTTTAGGTGTTGGTACTAGGGGCTTAGTCAGCTTGTTTTTGTGGATTGGAGTGATTTTGGTCAGTGAAGGGGAGTTGAATGCAGTGGATGGTAGTGAAGTAAGGATGGGGGTGGTGGTGGATGGGGATGCAGAATTCAATGTTTGAAACTGAGAAAAAGTTTGAAACACAGTAGATGTGATGCTAAGAGTTTCTATTACCTTATTGAAGCCTTTTACCCATGTGTCGAGCTGGTCCAGTAGTGGACGCAGTTGCAGTTGTGATATCCTCTGCACTGTTTCTTCTGGTGTCTCCCCCAGGGGTGATTTTGGTAGAATTGCATCGAACGAGTAAAGTGGGATCATGCTTCTAATCTCCATCGCCGCTCCTGGCCATGAAGAAACTTCTATGTGGAAGACCTCCTCCTCTCTTTTTAACTTCAATGGCTTCTTATGAAAAGTATTTTCATCCACACAACTTAGTCAAATATAGGTTTAGTTATGGGTCACCCCAAACTGTATCTGTCGAAAGTATCTATCTAATATTCTCCTTGGAACCCTTTGTTGGATCCCAACCACGTCGACCATCTATCTGTACCATACTGTAAAAACTTCATCATTTACCTCTTTGGTACTTAGGTCCCATGATACTCTCCGTGGCATGAACCTTAGGGCCATTGGTTGGTCGTGAGTAATCTATGGGAGCTGTCTGACCCCTGGTGGACTTCACTTCCACATTGCAAAGTTCATGATCAGATAACCATATATGAATCCTGTGGCTTGCCTGTAGTTGTCCTCCCGAGCCTCAAACATCTCATTTAACAAGAATGTGCACCAATTCAACTGTCCTCCTTGAATGCAATGCTTTATGACTGAGATTGTGGCCAAGGTGCATTCCCCCTTAGTGTAGTGCCTCGTCGTTTTCCTAGCTATCAAATAGCAGGCAAATTTTACCTTTGGGTTGTTTATGAGGTAAATTTTTTCTACCTTTCCTCCTCTTCTTTTTTCATATTTTTTGTAGTAGTCGCAATCTCTTGTCTTCTTAGCTCTCTTGTACATATTTTGAAAGGCCGATGAGACGTCGTTTCCTGCTGCTGATAATCCTGCAAGTCTATGTATGTCTTCTGCGTGAATTGGGATCTCCCTTCCAAGCTATAGTGGTCTATTTTGAATTCTGCTAATCAAGAACTTAGTGCATTGCATTATTTCTCCCGTCGTCTCGAATATCGGAAGGCTCCTGAGGTGCAGGATAGTTGACCTTTGGATGCCTCTGAAGTTTGGGTTCATCTTCGTTGCTTCACCTCCTTCCTCCGTTGCATAATTTTCAATGTACATCTACCTTTCCATGGCTAGAAACTGGTACGAGTCTGTGAAGTCGGTATCTATCAATGAGGCATTATCATATTTGCATATCAGAGACTCCATCCTTTGAATTCTTCCATCAATCTCACGCTCGACGACTGAGGTAACCATATTTGTCATTTTCTTCCTTCTACTGCATACTTGAACTGCTTCTGCTAGTCTACTGCTCTTAACTTCTGTTACAGGTCTGCTACTTTGGACTTCTTCTGCTAAAATTGGGCTTATTGTTATAGTTGTTTCTTTCTCTAATAACTCAGAATCTTCTAGCATTCTGGTGTTTCACTCCTTCATGTGGGTTAAGTAATATTATTGGCACGAATGATGTTGATGCAACACCATAACCAATTAATTCCTGTTGTCTTTCCCACGACTATAATCATGTGATTAGTTACCAGGGTGAGGTGTATTCTGACAGTGCTGATGTTGGCTTTGGGAGTTGGGTAGACATGATGGCAAATAATTATGGCTTAGTATGGCAAATTTATTATGGTATGTGGGTTACTAATTACGAGAGTTATTTTTCAAATTCGGGAGATATTATGGACTGACAACATTATGATAGGTCATTATGAGTGAATGATAGTTGACACGTTTAGGCTATGTGACACTATAAACTCCCCCCCCCCCCCGGCGACCATAATTGGTTGTTGTTTTTGCGCGACTCTAAGGGCTTATTGAGGATTCCTACTCTAATGGGATGAAAAAATTAAAACATAACTATTCTATGGCTCATCTCGGTTGCGAGATAGTTATTGGCTCTACTCTACTGACTGCTCTCAGTTGTGAGAATTAAAAAAAAATTTGTGGTGCTTACTCATGATATGGTTTTAGGCATTCAACGTTCACCTATCCTTGAAGTATTTCTCTGTCTAGTTGCACTAGCCTGACCGCACCTGAGTCTTTTATCTATATGACATAATATGGTCCCATCCAATGCATTTTAAGCTTCACCGGGAACTTCTGGAATTTGATGTCATAGAGCAGTACTTTTCCACCAATAGTGAAAGTTTTGCACTTGATGTGGTGGTCATGCCAGGTTTTATCACCCAAAAAAATTAAATGTCATTTTACAAGGTCAGATAGATTCATGTGTCAAAAAATTAGGTTGTAGGATTCATTTTTTATGCTTGGTCAAGGGAAATATTAATTTTTTCTTGTTTTAGGTTACCCTAAGGTCTAAACCCACTCATTTTCAAGCTCCTTCATATCACATCATTCATAATTTTCTGAATGATTCCAATTTCTAAATTTTTTGTACTGAAAGTGTCAAATTAGACAAGAAACCATTGTTTCGTAGCGAAATACACTGTGAAAAGTCGCTTTTCGCTACAAAACTGCTGATAGTTTCACATCGAAAACAACCAAATTAACACTGAAAACACTACAAAAGCACGGTTTTCTATTTGTCTTGTCAGTCTAGCTATTAGGTGTCAGAAAATCATTGGGAATGAGTAGGCTAGAAGCCTTTCGAGTCATGGAGGGATAAATCCAAGGTATATGTTTAGGTTTGTAGTCACCATGATCCATTTAGGTAATGCATGAGTCATCATTGAGTCATGAGAAGACATTAAAACTTCAAATCCTTTCCTAATTTAGTCATTCTCATTTCTCATTCCTCCTTGCATAATATTTGAGCTCTGGAGAGCTAGTATACTAGGCCGAAGTTGTGGCTGGTTCTTTTCAAATGTTTACTCTGAACATCGTCAAGCGAGGCTGCAAATTCATCAAGAGAGGCTTAACATCATGAAACGAGGTTGTGCAAATCTTATAGAAACCATGGCAGAGAAAAGAAGGACTAACAAGGGTGACCAGTGCCTAAGATATGAAACTGCAGACATGAATTTGATAAATGAAGACTCAACAATAGTAGAAACCTTCAAAAGAGCAGGTTGCCTATAGTTTTGTGAGAAATTATAGGGCTGTCATACACATGTGTCCAAGGAGTTTGCTTTGAATTTCAGTGGAACAACCACTAAAGTGGGAATGCTAAATTTTTCCATCACACCAGAGGTTATTGATGCTACTACAGAGATTCCAAGAGGTCATGAGAATTGGTTCAAAGGTTTCAAGTTTAACATTGAGCAGTGCAAAGAGTTCATGAAGCCTGAGCATACTGAAATGAATCTTACCAATGCCATTCCAAGAAGTTATATAAAAGACAACTATTCAAAATTGTTGCTCATCATCCAAAAGTACTTTACCTATGAAGGGAGATACCACAAAGTGTACTCATATCATTTCAAATTACTTCTACACTTTACTTGTAAGATTTCCCTTGATCTTCCTTTTTATTTGCATAGAATTTTGTCAAAAATGGAAGATAAGGTCCAAGCAAAGTCTAAGGGGAGTGAGACTTATATATTTCATCATGGTTTGATGAAATTATTGGTCTTAGATGAACTTCAAAGGTTAGGAAGAGATTGGTCTTCATTCTTGTATGTTATTGGTTTTGATCTGGATGCTCTTACTCCTTCAAGAACTCCTAAGCCTAGGAGAATTCCATCACCATTAACAGCAGAATAGAGGGAATAATTGGTAGTAGAGCCAAGTGAACCTGCAAGAGCATAAAAAAGTGAAAAAATTATGAAGGAGCTAGAGCAAATGCAGATTCTTGATACACCAAGTGTCCCACCTGAAAAACAGAAGTCAAAGGTGGTCAAACCTGCAAAACAGAAACAAGCTGTTAGTAAAGAAGGAACCAAAAGGATGACTAGGAGCCAAACAATGGTTTTGGAAGAGAAGATAGTGGTTGTAGAAGACAGAGTAGAAGCTAAGGAAAATCTAGAGGATATTTTACATGCCATTGACATAGAGGAAACTCCTATTGTCCAAGATGAGTTTATAGAGGAAGGTGGGCAGAAGTTAAATAAGGCAAAATCTGCAAAGAAATTAGAGTTTGAGGGAGAAGATGCAGGTTTCATGTTCCAAGAAATAAAGCCTATGACAAGGCATGCTAGGAAGTTATTAGAGAGAAGTAAAGAATTTCAACCACCCATTGACATAGCTTAGCCACCTCAAGGGGTTATTGACTTATCATCACCTCCAGAGAAGGATACAGTCAACAAATCAAAGAAGGGAAAAGAGAAAGTGATGGAAAAAACAGAGTTCCAGCTCCTTGAAGAAAAATTGAAAGTGGAAAATCATGAAATTTCTGTTATGAAAAGGGAAGCTAGGAAACATAGTGTAGAGAAGACTCAATTTGAAAATATGAAGGCAATTTGGGAAGAACAGGTTGACACAGTCTCTAAGACTTTGGACAACACATAGTAGCTCATCAAATGGACAATTTCAACAAGGAAAGAGGCCAAGCATGTTAGGAAGATAAACACACAGTTGAAAGCCACAAATAGAATATTCAAAGACCAGGTTAAATAACTTCAAGAGAAACTTGAACTAATTCATGAAGAGTTAGAGAAAAAAGGGCTTAAAATGACAGTTCTTGAAGAGCTAATAGCTCAACCAATTGTAAATGAGGAAGAAATTCCTCAAGGATCATAAGGTGAGTTAATTTATGGTTTTTTAAGTCTCATGACATGTTATATATAATAATTTGGCACTTACAGAGTTCATTTTTTAAAAATTACACAAAAATCTACAATTTCAGCACTTTTCAGCAGTTTCGTAGCGTGCTTGGGCTTGAAGGGCAGCAAAACGCTATGAAACTACTGTAGCTACTCTTTTTATTTTTTGAACCAGTTCTAGATGCTATAAAGAGTTGGAATTGGTGTGGGATATGTGTTTAATCATGATGAACACTATGCCAAAGGAAACAATCAATAATTTTGAGCTTAAATGGCATGTTTTGCAGCGCTACGAAAGTACGCTACAAAACTGCCTTACTTTCATAACATACTGTATTTTAGCCTTTCTAGCAGGTTTTGGAGAATTTTTGGACATATGGAGGTTTTTAAAGGGTTAAAGAACATGACAAGCAATTATTCAGCACTCAAGGACCACGAATTGAAGGTAAAATGACAACCAAAGTACTCGTGGAAGAAGAAGACTATTTGCCTAAAAAAACAGGGTTTTTTTTCCTAGTTTTGAGGAAGCTAGTTAAGTGGTCATAAAGTGATGAATCCCATCATATAAATTCAAAAAAGTGAAAAAATACTTGTCAAAGAATGTAATTTATTTAGTAGATAAGGTTGTTAAAGGAAATAATGAGTGGTTTGAGTCCTATTAGGAAAAGGACTATCAAGTAGGGTACGTGGCTATTTGTCATTAAGTTGATGTTTTATGGTTATGCAAGGTGTCATTAGGAAAAAATTCAATGAATATAGCCAAGAGGCAGATCATCACATGATGTAACAAGTCTATTAAAGGCCATTGGGTCGAATTTGTTAAGGGTTGGAGATTTTTATCTAAATTGTAGCTTGTTGTAAACTTACTGTTTCAGCAATACAGAGATTTGTCACTTGCCCAACCTGAGATTATAAATGAGTTTTTAGTGCTTTCCTATATTATATATACCTTTTATGTATCTCATTTGTAGTGGTTTTCATTTATAATACTTAGAATTCATTCTTGCAATGCTCTGACTCCCTTTATAGATGAATTGACTGTGTATTTTCCTGTTTCATGTGTGTGTCCTACTACAAAAAAATATGACCTGCCTCAGCTTCCATGTCAAGTAAACTCACTAAATCACTGAATATGTTGACTCCATAAGCCCAATGTTTACCTACTGATATGATTTTCAACCTACACTCAGCATAAGCAAGTTATTTCCTAAATAGAGTTAGGCATCTACATATTTATTCAATATCATTAACCCTTGAGAGAGCCCTCTCAGACTGAGGAGGCTAAGCCTCAGTCAAAATATTGGTTTGAAACAATTACATGAGATAGTATGATCAGCAGCCTATCAGGTGCAATTTTGTGATAACATTTTGGTGCATCTATCGAGAGTCGAACTCGGGTCTATTTCTTGGAAGGAAATTATCCCAATCGTTGGATTACAAATGCAAAAATTGGATAGGCTAAATCTATTTAGGAAATAACTTGCTTATGATGAGTATAGGTTGAAAATCATATCAGTAGGTCAACATTGGGCTTATGGAGTCAACATATTCAGTGATTCGGTGAGTATACTTGACATGGAAGCTGAGGTAGGTAATAGTTTCTAGTAGTAGGACACACACATATGAAATAGGAAAATATAGAGTCAATTCATCTATAAAGGAAGTCAGATCATTGTGTGAATGAATTCTGATTATTATAAATTAAAACCACTGCAAATGAGATACATAAAAGGTATAGATAATATAGATAAGCACTAAAAACTCATTCAGAATCTCAGGTTGGTCAAGTAACTCACTGAATCACTGAATATGTTGACTTCATAAGCCCAATGTTTACATACTGATATGATTTTCAACCTACAGTCATCACAATAAAGTTATTTCATCAATAGAGTTAGCCATCTACATCTTTATTCAATATCATTAACTCTTGAGAGAGCCCTCTCAGACTGAGGAGGCTAAGCCTCAATCACAAGATTGGTTTGAAACAGTTACATGAGATTCTTTGAGTAGCAGCCTATCAGAAGCAATTTTGTGATAACACCAGGCTTTTTTTCATTGTTTCTATACTGCTTGATGGAAATCCACCAGAAATATATCTTCTTCAATCTCCTGCAATTCATGGAGTTGTGTAGAGATGGAGTCTTCCTCTATCATGTGTGTTTTTGAAGCAATTAAGAGGCTCGGTATGATAAATTCAGTTGGTATTAATTCCTCTTTCCCATATACCAACTGGAATGGAGTCTGATTATGCAGTCTCTTTATGATTTTCCTATATGCCCACAACGTGGCTAGTATCCTTTCATCCCAGTCATCCTCGTTAGCATTGCATATCTTTGTTAATCCTTTCTCCAATATTTTCTTGAATGCGTCGACGGTTCCATTTACCTGAGGGTGGTAGGAGATGCTCTTGTGGCGTTGTATCATAATTCGTCCAGCAGTGATTTAATTGTAGCATTACTAAAATGTGTGCCTTGATCACTTGTTAGGCTCCTTGGACAGCCGGATTTGCTAATGATGTTCTCAAAAACAAATCTGGTTGTTGTGTCTTTTGTACAGTCCATCACTAGTTCCTCCTTTGCTCATCTTGTGAGATATTCAGTTGTGGTGATTATATATCATGCATGTGAGTGTCGCGCCATCAGTGCAATTTGTCCTATGAAGTCAGTGACCCATTTCTCAAATGCCTGCATAGCTCTCATAGTTTACAATGGAAAATCATCACGGTGTGATGGTCATCTTTTTCTTTGGCAGATATCGCATTTTTTCACATATTCCTTACTATCTTTGTGCACTATGAGCCACCATAATCTTGCATGTAGTATTTTCATTATGGTGGGTTTTGCGCCAACATGGCCTCCCGCAACTCTGCTGTGACACTCCCACAAGATGTCTTCTCTTTCGTGATCTAGGGCACATATTCATAGGATATGGTCTAGTCCCATTTTATATAACTGACCTATTATGAGTTGATATTCGGCTGATTTAATGACTAGATGTCTTTCTTGGCTTGCCGTGTATTCTGATGGAAATTGTCCTGTGGCCAAGTATGTCACTATCTGTTCTAGATAATCTGGGATGGCTTCTACTCGGAAGAGATCAACATCCGACATCTGGTCATAAAGGGATCCTTCGTTTCCCCCGTTCTCCAATCTTGATAAGTGGTCAGGACCAACATTTAGCCTTCCTAGTTTTTCTATTACTTCAAAAGTGAATTCCTGGAATAGTAGGAGCCATCTACAGATTCATCCTTCCAATACAGGTTTCTTTACCAGATATTTTAGTGTTGAGTGATATGTGAAGAACTTGAATGTGCCTCCCAATAAGTAATGGCGAAATTTCTGTAGAGATTATACCATATCAAGAGCCTCTCTTTCTGTTGTTGTGTAATTCCTTTCAGTCGTTGACAACTTCCTGCTTGCGAAGTATATTGGATGATCTATGGAGGTTTCTCCTAGTTGAGCTAGCACCATTCCAAAGCAATACTTGAAGCGTCAATGTGGACATCAAACTGTTTATCACAATTGGGATGGGACATATGGGTGCACTTTCTAGTTTCTCTTTCATCGTGTCGAATGCCTTAGTGCATTGGTCGTTACATATAAATTGATTTGACTTCTGCAACAATTTTTCTAATGATGCTGTGATATTTGCGTAGTTTAGGATGAACCTCCTGTAGTATGTTGTGTGTCCTAGTAGTGACCTCAACTATTTTATAGTCTCTGGTTCTTCCATGTTTACAATTATTGCCACCTTCGCGGGGTCCAAACATACACCTTGATTGCAGACGACATGGTGTTCCAAAAGGTACTACAAAGATGCACCTTTTGAGATTCAAAGAAATTTGAAGTTGGTTGCACCTGTCAAACATTATCCTTGATGTTGAGGAAATATTACTAGCACAAATAATAACTATGAGCATAAAAAAGACATATATATCTCTACTCCAAGAAGTAAACTATCATTCATCATGACATGTTCAGAATACCAAATTAAAATTTAAACTAGGCATACGTTCACCATGATCAAGTAAACATCAACCAATTCATGATATACAACACAACAACAATCTGATTCCATTAACTTGGATCAAAACAACATAAAAATACTATGCAGAGTCTATTACAATTCAGTTCAATACAAAAGGTTTCACACAGAGCTCTCCTAAGGCTCTACTTCCTATCAACCTCTCCCTCTGACTGACTAGCTAACTAACAAGCTAACTACAGAGTCACTTCTTTCTTGCCCATTTTTTCCTATTGACTGACATTGTCAGTCCTTGCCTCTTTTGCACTCTTCTTCTCCTTTGCACTTTGTTTCCTTCTGTTTCTTCTTTATCACTGGGAGTTCTATTGATTTTTTCTTGTCTCCCATCTTTGCCATTTGCGTCGTTCTCTGTCTATGCCCCGCCACCTTTCTTCTGGCTTTTCACAACTGTGATAGCTCCCTGCCTACCTTGACTACGTTCCGCCAAATATATTTTGGCTTTCCGCAATCTTGATAGCTTCATGCCTACCTTGATTACGTTCTGCCACCTGTCTTCCGACTCTCCGCAACTCCAAAATTGTTCTGTCCAAAACAAAGGCCCCAACATGACCTGTAAGCACATACATTAAAAGGCTTGAATACGTGATTAGTACTTCAGACTGCTAACTGTAAAAGAGGACGAAATTCTGTAATCGTCCTTCTTGGAGTAATACCCTTAGTCACTTGAAGAAGAAATACAAAACTTTGTGGCAAGAATTTTATTCTGACCAACAACAAAATTCTGTGGTAAATATTTCGTATTGCAATTTGGAGCTATTAGGATTTGTTAGGATTATGCTTACTTAGTTTGGATTGGGTTTGTTGAGGAAGTTGAGAGATTCTCTCAACTTCACTCTCTAGGATTATAATTAGTTCAACTATATGTACGTATGTAATCTCTATTGTTGGTGTGCATAGTAATTCAATTATCATTTTTTGTATATTATTCTTGTGCATCTCTGCACACCCGTGTTCTTAATTTGGTATCAAAGAGAAAATCTCAAAGTCGTTCATCAATACGCAGAGTCCACAATAATAACCCAATTAGCCTCAGACCTTACAATGTCGACATCTACATATCATAAGGAGACGCCTGTTTTCTGTGAGTTTGAAGACGCCAGAGGCATTTTGCATCAGCTGTTGTCTGTTGGCCACCCGGGCGATTGTGTGTTGTGAGCCCTTGGCATACCAACATACCAGTTTTTAACTTTGGTGTTGCTGTTGTGATTGAAGAATCCTAGTTCGAAGGTACCCTTCTTCGAAATCCTGGTCTCGTTACCATGTCGGAAATTGCGTTTGCATCATCTCCAACGCTGGTGTGAAGGAGCAGGAAAGAACAGACGGTCTGTGAGACTTGATGTCTCTTACAAATTGCACTCATCATTCTGAAATCCATGAGATGACTGAATTACAGCTCCTGTAAAGACAATCAGCCAGCGTGAAGACAATCCGCCAGCATGAAACAACGTGAGCTCATTTTTATTAAGTTTAAATTGCAATTTGTTTAGATCTGCAGAGTTTTAGATTTAGATTTTCTTTTCAACATGGAGCCTATTGTATTGGAAAAGTTTAATGGCTTTAATTTCTACACTTGGAAGGTAAAATTTCAGCTGCAAATGATGAGTAGAAATCTATGGAATATTGTAGAAGGCTCAGAAAAAGCACCTACAGATGCTAAACAGTTAATTGAATGGGAAAAAAGAGAGGAAAGAGCCAAATCTATCCTTGGACTATCACTTGCAGATTCCCAGCTACATCTTATTGACTTAAAGAAATCTTCTCCAACAATATGGGAAAAAATGAATAAGGTATTTGGGGCAAAAGCTGTTAATGCAAAATTTTTCTTAAAGTTACAATTGTTTAAACTCCAAATGGATAGTGAGACATCATTGTCAACACACATAAATGAGTTAATAGCTTTGATGAGATAGTTGTCAGAAATTAATTCTAAAGTAGATGATGATGATGCAAAGGAAATTTTATTAAATAGCTTGTCTTCAAAATATGATAATGCCATATTTATTCTAAGTCAAATGCCACATCAATCACTTGATGAAATGATAGCATCTCTTATGGCAGAATAAAAGAGGATAGGTGGCACAGAGGCTAGTTCACATAATCAACTTACACTATACTCCAAGGGAAGGGTGAATAAAAATAAGGCTAAATGTTTCTATTGTCATAAATATGGACATACAACATTCAATTGCAAAATTCGGGCTCAAGATCTTTTGAATGGAAAATTGAAAAAATCAGCCTATGCAACATTTTCAGAAGATTCACCTGATGCAATATTTGAAGATTATTCAAGTGAGGATGAACCTCCTGATCCATCTCTTAAACTTTTCTAAAGCATGTTTTGTAATGTGAATTTCAAGTGTGTGGTGTGGTGTGTAATATAGTGAGATTTGTGTAGTGCAGAACCAATTATTGAACAAATTAGCATCATTTAAATTAGTTGTTCTCGACGTTCTTCGGTGCCGAGAGAAAAATTGGCTAATTTGATTGTGTGAATTTGTTATACGTTGATGGGTCTTGTTGTGCTTCGGGCTTCAAGAGCGTCAACTACATGTTACAATATGAGATCCATTTGTGTAAAGGTCACTTTGTAGGATTGATCATTGATCATATTCTGTACCTAGAATATTTTCCTATAGACTGTTGAAATTTATTCTTCGGGGTTATTTCACAGATGGGAATATTTCCATAGGGTAGTTCAGTGTCAAGACTCTTCTTCGGGGGTGTCAAGAATATTTAATCTTACAAATTCAGCATTGATGGTCAGAAGCAGGTGTACTTTAAATGGGTTGTGACGCAACAAAACTGAAATTTTGGACCCCAAGGAGAGATGGTCAACTATAGTGTGGCTCTGTCAACACTTCCCTTTGGCTTACCCCACGTGGTATACTTCCTCTTACTTCCAGTTTATTTATCAAATTCGTAGAATTTGGTAAATAAATACTATCCACAATGTTTGAACTTTAAGTTATATTCCCGAACTTTATATTAATGCTCCACGCTTTTTAGACAAATAACTTATAATAACCCTTTGGCTCTGGACCCCACCTCTAGGGTCAATGGTCCCATGACGTCACTGTGGAGGCTCCTGAGTACGGCGGCAATCCCTGGCTCGTCCCCTCCCGCAATCAATCTACATCGTCGATCATTGTCGATATGATCCAGGCTCTTTTATTAAACTTCGAGCAAGTCCAGCGTGCGATCACCGTTCGATGGCCCCTTCCCAAATCAACGACACACAGAAATATCGCTCAGCATCCTGGTACAAATGATAACATGCAATGGTGCAGTTTAAATGGTGGTTTTCCGGGGGTCAACTTTGCCACGCGTCGACCACTCTATGGAATCGCTCCCCAACCAGGAAATACCACTTATTCACCAAAAGTGGTGCAATATGGGCAATCCGCCTTTGAAATCCATTCGTGGTTTCGATATAGTGATCAACCCACGGTTAAGTCGGGTTACACTCTCCTTTTAATTCATTAACTAAGGTCAGGGTTCCGAACTTCAATTAACAGTAAACGAATTCATCTCTTGTAAAGCAGGATTCACCATTATTACCAGACCTTGCCTACACACGGGATTTATTCACAGGGTTTATCCAAACAATTACAGGGAAATAGACAAAGAAATGCGGACTTATACAACTCCCACATTCAACGATTCCACACGGAACCAGCGTACAATCATCTCACAATTAAACAATTTCTTCACAATTAACAGTTCGAGGAAATACAATGGCCAACGAGCACATAAATTGTTTAACTGGAAACAATTGTTAACACAAAGACTTTATTTCAGAAATTCCTCCCCTTTTCTCTCCCCCCAATACATCCGAGGGATTACATTTATATACAGAAACATTTGTCTGTTCGGTTCCTTTGCGAGGACCATTTAGAAAATCAAACGCCTTATTACAATAATTCAACTAACTGAACATGACAAATGGATCGAATCTAACTATTCGACTTCTACCTACCCTAACTAATCTAAATAAAACAGTCAGCTGAGGTATTAACACCTAGCTGTTACAATTCAAATTATTTCGAACCCTCCTAGCCACAACATGTGGACAAAACCTCCTACATTGCTGGCTAGTGTCTAATGCCCCTGCATCAGACTCCCGAGGGAAATTTTCTTCATGGAATCTTGTTCATGAGCTCATCCACTGATCTTCCTATCTTCTGCAACATTCCTTCAGTCATCCAAGTGGCATCTTCCTCTGGCTTGTCCCTCCATTTGATCAAGTACTGAAAGTACTCTTGTCCTCTGGTCTTCCTGAACACCCTTTTGTCCAATATCTTCTCTGGTTGCAATGGTTGTGCTGGAGGTAGCTGTTTCTTTCACTCAATCTGTTCCCTGTCTGCTGCTCTTTCTTCTGCACCATAATCTTCATACTTGTACAAATCTACAACATTAAAAATAGGAGATATTCCAACATCAGGTGGCAATTCGATCTCATAAGCATTTGCAGAGAACTTTCTAAATATCTTGCATGGCCCAATCTTTTTGAACTTTAGTTTGTTATACTGCTTCTTTGGGAATCTCTCCTTTCTCAAGTGTGCCAAGACCTGATCTCCTACTTCAAAATGAACTTCTTTTCTGCTCAAGTCTGCTCTGCTTTTGTATTTGATGATGTTGCCTTGTAGTTGTTGTTTCACTTGTTCATGTATGGCATGGATCTCTGAAGAAAATTCCTCACCATCTGCACTCCTTAGCTTTGCCTTTCCCAGATTTCTTAATTCTGATATTCCCCTAGGGTGCATTCCATAAACAACATGGAATGGGCTCTGCCCTGTGCTCCTGTTTGGTGAGTCATTATATGCATATTCTGCCTGGGGAAAAATATGATCCCACTTCTTGGGATGCTCTCCTGCAAGACTTCTCAACAAATTTCCCAGACTCCTATTCACTACCTCAGTTTGTCCATCTGTCTGAGGATGATAAGTTGAGCTGAAACTCAGTTTGGTACCAAGTTTCTTCCATAATGTCTTCCAAAAGTGACCCACAAATCTGGTGTCTCTGTCTGAAACAATACTCTTGGGAAACCCATGCAATCTAACAACTTCTTTGAAAAACAAGCTAGCAACATGGGTGGCATCACTATTTTTATAGCATGGAATAAAATTTGCCATCTTGGAGAATCTGTCCACTACAACAAAGACTGCATCATTCCCTCTCTGAGCCTTGGGCAATCCTAGAACAAAATCCATACTCACCACATCCCAAGGCTTGTCTGGAATAGGCAAGGGAGTGTACAATCTTGCATTCTGGCTCCTTCCTTTGGCATATTGACAGATTTTGCAACACTTCACAAACTTGTCCACTTCTTTTCTCATCCTGGGCCAGTAATAAAAGTGAATCAGTTTCTCATAAGTCTTATGAGTACCAAAGTGTCTAGCAATTCCACCACTATGCTTCTCTTTGATCAAATTTTCTCTCATGGAAAATTTTGGTACACACAGTTGGATTCTTCTGAATAACAAGTCCTCCTGCAAGAAATAATCCAGCCACTAGCTTCTATCTATTAAAACAGGGTTACTACATGCCTCAAATGCTTTTTTAAAATCTAGATATGTTTTATACAATTCTTTGAGAAAATCAAACCCTACAACTTCAAAATTAGTTTCTTGAACAAGCATGTGCCTCCTACTCAAAGCATCAGCTACTTTATTTGCTTGACCACTTATATGTTTCAGAACAAAATTAAAACCCTGGAGATACTCAACCCATTTGGCATGCTTATGCTTCAACTTGGGCTGCTGTACAATATACTGCAAAGCATGATTGTCAGAATACAATACAAATTCCCTGGACATCAAATAATGTCTCCACTTCTTCAGTGCCTGAACAATTTCATAGAATTCCTTCTCATAAGAGGAATACTTTCCTCTGGTGTCATTCAGCTTTTCACTGAAATAGGCTAAAGGACTATCATCCTGACTCAACACAGCTCTAATGGCCTCTCCACTAGAATCACATTTTACTTGAAATGGTTTAGTAAAATCAGGCAGAATCAAAACAGGCTTCTCTGTTATCTTTTGCTTCAAAAGTTTGAAGTTTCTTTATGCTTCAGCAGTCCACTTAAATGGATGTTTGCTCTTCTTTATTGTCTCAATTATGGGTGCATTGATCTTACTGAAGTTTCTTATAAACTTTCTGTAAAAACTAGCAAGTCCATGGAAACTTCTTACCTCAAAAAAATTTCTGGGTGAAGGCCACTCCACAATTGCCTTAACCTTTTCTGGGTCCATCTTCAGTCCTTCTGCAGAAACAACAAAACCCAAATACACCAACTCTTCCTTCATGAATGAGCATTTCTTCAAATTTATCAGCAGTTTCTCTTGGTGCAGCTTCTTCAAGACATGATTAAGATGCCTTAAATGTTCTTCTTTAGTTCTGTTGAAAAATAATATATCATCCAGATACACTATCACAAATTTACCAATGAATTCTTTCAATACTTCATTCATAAGTCTCATGAAAGTACTAGGTGCATTTGACAACCCAAAAGGCATTACCATCCATTCATACAGTCCTTCATTTGCTTTAAAGGCAGTTTTCCACTCATCACCCTCTCTTATTCTAATCTGATGGTATCCACTCTTTAAATCTATCTTTGAGAAATATCTAGCACCACTCAAACAATCCATTAAATCCTCAATTCTGGGCAAAGGGAATCTGTACCTGATTTTGATCCTATTGATTGCTCTGGAATCAGTACACATCCTCCAACCTCCATCTTTCTTTGGCCTTAATATTGCTGGTACTGCACATGGACTCAAACTTTCTCTAATCAGTCCTTTGTCCACCAATTCCTGTATTTGTCTCCTGATTTCCTCATTTTCTGTAGGATTCATTCAGTAGGCTGCCTTATTTGGCAGATTTGAACCAGGGATAAAATCTATCTGATGGCTGATCTTTCTCACAGGTGGCAGCTCATCAGGTAAATCATCCGCAATAATGTCACAATAATTGTCTAACATCTCTTGGATTTCTACTGGCAAATCAGAAATATTTGTAGAAGTAAGAACTACCTTAGGTTTGCAAACTAAAGCAAAGCTTACCTCTTCTTCTTCTATCTGCTACAGATATTTCTTCCTGCTCAGCAACAAGGTCTTTGGATCAATCACACTGCTGGATGGCTCTCCTTCTTCCATGGGTATCAATGTATGATGTACCCCATCCTTGAAGAACTTGTAAGTGTTCTTCTTGCCATCATGCACTGTTGCTCTGTCAAACTGCCAAGGTCTAACCAGCAGTATATGACACACATCCATGGGAATTACATCACACAGGACCTATTTTTTATATTTTCCGATTTGCAGCTCTATCTCACACTGCTCCTTTACAACTAGCTAGTGCCCTTTATGCAGCCAGGACACCCTGTAGGGAGTTGGATGCTCCCTTGTCTTCAACTTCAACTTTTCTATTACCTCAGTGGAAACCAGATTTTCTGTGTTGCCACTATCAATGACTAGCTGACAACATTTCCCTTGGACTTTGCATATGCTCCTAAACAAAGTCTTCCTTTGTGCAGGCTCAGTGACCTCTTTAGCTTGTTTCAACAGGACCTTATTTACCACCAAGGATTCTCCCCTCTCTGGAAGAATTTCTTCTTCAATTTCTGCCTCTTCTCCAGCCTAGGCAACAACAGCATTCCTTGGACTAGCACCCACATTCTCTGGACATTCATAGAGCTTATGTCCCACTTGCTGACATCTATAACACCTCAATCCTCTACCTCTGCCTCTGTCTTTGTCTCCTCTTCCCTTTCCTCTATAAGAACCCCTTCTGCCCCTTGCATCATTCTCTGTAGATGCATTCTGAGGTGAGCTACTGTTAGCTCCATCCTTGGGTGTAGTAGGCTTTCCTCTACCCCCCTGACTTCCCTTTCCATGGAAAGTACCTCTCTTCTTGGCAGACTGTTTCCTCAGGAGTTTCTCCTCTGCTTTCAAGGCCATATGGTAGGCCTCTTCCACTATCTTAGGAGACAGAAGACCAATCTCATCTTGGATATCTAGCTTGAGACCATTCACATATCTGGCAGTATTTTCTGGTGTGTCTTGGAATTGCCTAGCCCTTATGCTTACTCTGTAGAATTCCTCTGTGTATTCTTTTACTGTCAGCAACCTCTGTCTCAGATTTTGCATTTGCTTATACAATGTCAGCTGATAATCACTAGGCAAGAATTTACCTTTTAATTTGGCCATCATTCTGGTCCAGCTCTTGATAGGTTGCTTGCCAACTCTCCTCCTTTCTGCCTACACTCTATCCCACCAAAGTGCAGCATGTCCTTTCAGCTTTGTCACTGCAAACTTGACCTTTTTATCTTCGCTTATTTCTTCATAATCGAAGCACTTGTTCAATTCATTAATCCAGTCCACTAGTTCTTCTGGATTCAGTCCCCCTGCATAACTCGACACTTTGATTCTGGGCTTAACTGCAGACCCCAGAACAGTTCTAAGGAGCCTCATGTCAGGAGGAATCTCAACATTTTCTTCAACTTCTTTTGTTTCAGGTTCGCTGATGTCTTCAGGATCTCTGGTCTGTCTTCGCTCCACGGCATCCACTCTGGCTTTGAACCTCTGCAAAATCTCCAACACCTCTGCGTTGGCAACATGTCTCCTTCTGCCAGCACCTCTACCAATTCGGATTGCCATGTCAGCTCTCTACAAAACAACTCGAAAACAATAGCTCTGATACAACAAATGATGCAACAAAACTGAAATTTTGGACCCCAAGGAGAGATGGTCAACTATAGCGTGGCTCTGTCAGCACTTCCCTTTGGCTTACCCCACGTGGTATACTTCCTCTTACTTCCATTTTATTTATCAAATTCGTAGAATTTGGTAAATAAATACTATCCACAACGTTTGAACTTTAAATTATATTCCCGAACTTTATATTAATACTCCACGCTTTTTAGACAAATAACTTATAATAACCATTTGGCTCTAGACCCCACCTCTACGGTCAATTGTCCCATGACATCACTGCAGAGGCTCTTGAGTATGGCGGCAATCCCTAGCTCGTCCCCTCTCGCAATGAATCTACACTGTCGATCATTGTCAATATGATCCGGGCTCTTTTATTAAACTTCGGGCAAGTCCAGCGTGCAATCACCGTTCGATGGCCCCTTCCCAAATCAACGGCACACGGCAATATCGCTCGGCATCCTGGTACGAACGATAATGTGTGATGGTGTGATTTAAACGGTGGTTTTCCAGGGGTCCACTTTGCCATGTGTCGAACACTCTATGGAATCGCTCCCCAACCAGGAAATACCACTTATTCACCAAAAGTGGTGCGATATGGGAAATTTGCCTTTGAAATATGTTCGTGGTTTTGGTACAGTGATCAACCCACGGTTAATTCGGGTTACACTCTCCCTTTAATTCATTAACTCAGGTCAGGGTTCCGAACTTCAATTAACAGTAAACGAATTCATCTCTTGCAAAGCGGGATTCACCATTATTACCAGACCTCGCCTACACATGGGATTTCTTCACAGGGTTTATCCAAACAATTACAGGGAAATAAAAAGAGAAATGCGGACTTATACAACTCCCACATTCAACAATTCCACATGGAACTAGCGTACAATCATCTCACAATTAAACAATTTCTTCACAATTAACAGTTCGAGGAAATACAATAGCCAATGAGCACATAAATTGTTTAACTGGAAACAATTGTTAACACAGAGACTTTATTTCAGAAACTCCTCCCCTTTTCTCTCCCCCCAATACATCCGAGGGATTACATTTATATACAGAAACATTTGTCTATTCGGTTACTTTGCGAGGACCGTTTAGAAAATCAAATGCCTTATTACAATAATTCAACTAACTGAACATGACAAATGGATCGAATCTAACTATTCGACTTCTACCTACCCTAACTGATCTAAATAAAATAGTCAGCTGAGGTATTAACACCTCGCTGTTACAATTCAAATGATTTCGAACCCTCCTAGCCACAACATGTCGAAAAAACCTCCTACATTGCTGGCTAGTGTCTAATGCCCCTGCATCAAGTTGAAAGGTAAGCTCGAAGATATGGAGAAAGAAAGAGCGAAGTCCAGAAAACTGCAGAGTGGGTAGATTTGCTGATGAAGACCAGATCAGACAAAGAGACGAAAGTTCAGAGTGTTGTAATTGTGATTAAGTATTATATGTTTTGTAAAGCAAGCATTAAGGGAGGGTATTAGGATTTGTTAGGATTATGCTGACTTAGTTTGGATTGGGTTTGTTGAGGAAGTTGAGAGATTCTCTCAACTTCACTCTCTAGGATTAGAATTAGTTCAACTATATGTACGTATGTAATCTCTATTATTGGTGTGGACAGTAATTCAATTATCATTTTTTTGTATATTATTCCTGTGCATCTCTACACACCTGTGTTCTTAATTAACCCTCTTGCATCTTTGAAGTATATTTTTGAAAAAGTTTTGAGCAGACCCTGAAGTCCTTTTACAATAGTTTTGAGCATTCTCATTGATCAATACTTGAACACACAATGAAGGAAACTTGAAGTACTATTGAAGGAAGAATTGAAAACATTATGGATGTCAATATTGGAATCAACTTGGAGCAGTATTAAATACGTTTTTGTGACCACTAGTGAAGGCTTCTTTAGAAGAACCATTGAAGGCACTCTTGGAATATTGAATATTGTTGAAATAGTAATCATCTTTGGAGCATATTTTGGTACATAATTCTTAGTGTAATTGATATACATATTGAAGCATATTCTTGAGATATTCTTGAAGACATCTTGAAGCACCCATTGAAGAACTTGTGAAGAAATAACTTGTTGGGCAAGTAAATTGAATACTCCCTTGAGAGGTTCTTGAAGGATTCCTTGAAGAAGTTTAGAGAAGGTGTAGAATTTGGGTTACCTATTGAAGACATCTTGAAGGCACCCCTGTAGATAATGATACATCACTGATGTCATCATGAAGTAACCTTGGAGATATTTTTTTTGGGTACCATGAAGAACAATTGAGAAACCTTCATGAGAAGAACAAGGTTGTCATTGATGAAGTAAGATGGAGACTAAGTGAATACATTGCTAAAGATTGACAAGGATTATTGAAGAAGACATTGGGAGTCATGAAGAATAATCAAACAAATTTTGATAAAGTGGAGCTGAGGGTTGGAGCCCAAGAGGTTGGAGCCTCATAGATACAAGGTTGGTGCCTTGGAAGATAGGGTTGGAGCCCTAGAGGGTAGGAGTCCTCAAGCAACCAGATCGGAGCCTGTACCAAAGATAGGGTTGGTGCCTCAAATTGACAAGGTTGGAGCCTTGGGAAGTCCAAGTCAGGTTGGAGCCTGGGAGATTAAGGATTGGTGTATTCATCTAGGTTTGGAGCTCTACATATATTGCACTTAATTTATTGTAAATAAGAAATTAATAAAATTATTTATTCTATCATTATTCATTTTGTGTTCTAAATATAAGTGATCTAACTAGTAAAATAACAATTGAAAAGAAGTATTGATTCACCCCCCCTCTCAGTATTTCCAACAATTGGAATCAGAGCCATTACCTTCTATCAAAGCCTAACAGCTTTAAGGTATATCCTTAGAACACAAATGGATAATCCAAGGAAGAAATCTCCAATCCTTCTAAAGATGTATCTTCCTCATTCATGAAAACTGAAGACAATCATATTGAGAAAGTTCCATTGTTAAATGGAAACTTTTATGTTTGGAGATAAGAGTGAAAAATTTCTTAATCGCTCAAGGCGTTGAAGTATGGGAATCAATTATTAATAATAACATGATAGACATAGAATCTGAGTACAAGGAAAGAGAAACGAAGGCAACCTTGAATGGTCTACCAAATCCTATCAAGTCCAAATTGGAAAAAATTTCATCAGCAAAAGATATATGGGACAAACTTGATGACCTTCACTCAAAAGGAGTGTTGACCATGACCACTAGTCAAGAAGATGACGGAAAGCAAGAAGGAAATCCAAAACCCATCAAGGAAGTTGAAAATAAGAGTGAGGACATCAAGGAAAAAATAATACCTAGAAGATGAAGAAAATAAATAAAACTTTGAAGAGGATCTCATGAATAAACTTATAGCTACCATAAAAGAGATTAACAGCTTGAAAAAGGAAAATGAGTAGCTCAAGAAGAAATCACAAGATGGTGACCTTGACCTTAACAAAACAAGGAAGGAGGTATACATATTCAAGCTTCAAGTACAAGAAATAGATGAAGAGCTCACCAAGATTAAGGAAGAGTTTCATCAAAACAATAAAAAGCATCATGAAGAAGTTATATCCATGACAAATCAATTGGATAAAGAAAAGAAAAATGAAGACACTTTTTCAAGCCACCTTGAACAAAGACTCAAGAGATTGAACAAACTTGAAGCAGAAATTGGTCAATACAAAGAAGAAGTATCCTACCTTATATATCAACTAGAAGAAGTAAGGAAACAAGCATAAGGACCTAAGAGGGTGATGGAAGCTTCGACACTCATAGAAGGACAAGTTGACGAAGCAGAAAAGGAAAGAAATACAATGGCATGCCAAATAGAATAAAATGATGATGAAAACACCAAATTAAGATCAGAAATCACCTCCCTTAAGGCTGAACCATGTGAAGCAACCAAGATGAAGGAAGAAATGGAGATCATTCTATAAAATAAGGATGAATAATGAAAGAAAATTAAAGAAGAGATTGTCTTTCTTAAAAAGGAAGTTGAATTTATGATAAGACCTTGAAGAGTTATCAAACCCTAGATGACATCCTATGTCATCAAAGGTATCCTCTTGATAAATCAGGTTTTGGCTATGCAGGTAACCCCTCAAATAAGGATGATGCAAAACCTCATGTTACAAACAACAAGGATATGGAAAATATTGCAAGAAATATTAATTCTCCTAGTTCCAACAAAGGAAAGAGTCAAGATGACATTGGAAGGAATCCTACTCCAAGAATACTTGTAGATGGTGTCAAGAATGCAAGAGGCAATGGATATCATTGAAATATCCCAAGACAAAATAACTTTGGAATTACATCAAGGAAATCTCCATCCTCTAGGTTCAAAAGTATATTTTTTGGTTATTTTTATTCTTGTACAAATTTTGGGTACATGGAAAAGGATTGTAGGGCATATCATAAGGATAAATATAATGGGCTCCATCAGCTTCCTAGAAGAAACTTTTCAAGAAGAATTCATGCTTCCTCATTCATGAATAAAATGGAATTCTTCAACTGCCATAAAATTGGACATATGGCTTGTGATTGTAACTTGAATTGGGTCCCTAAAAAAGCTAAAAAAATGACAACCGAGCCAGAGAAGAAAGTTACACAAGTATGGATAAGGAAGAAATTTGGGTTCGAAAGTCTCTTGAACACTCCCGCCAACAACACTTGTTGTTGATTTGATGAAGACATCCCTGATATTCCAAGTTTTTGATGATGAGACTCTTCCACAAATATACCATGCATATATTTAGGGGGAACTTGTTATCATTCTTGTAGAAGCTATTCGTGAAAGGGCCCTATTAAAACCTTGATGAGTCACACATGGACACACATCCTTTGATATATCATCTCTCGGGAGAAACTCCATTGAAAAACGTGATCCCTTACTCATATGATGAAATATTGTTGAAGATATCTTCCACTTGATCACAAGGAAATAATATTTCTTGTCTACAGAAGCTAGAGAAGTTTATGGAGATAGGGGGAATTGGTTCATCACATGAAGAAATGAAAACACACAATGCTATGGCCTAGGAGATTGAGGATTGGTGTCTTCATCTAGGGTTGGAGCCCTAAATATATTGTACTTGATTTATTGTAAATAATAAATTAATAAAATTATTTATTCTATCATTGTTCATTTTGTGTTATAAATATGAGTGATCTAACTGGTAAAAATAAAGAAATATTGATTCACCCCCCAGTATTTTCAACACTGAGGACACAGTTCTATAACGTGAATTTTTTTCTGTGATAATACATTCTTAATGAATAAATTCATTTGAATTTTATTCTAAGTTCTTGTCAGGAAGAAGGTTGGTATAATGAATTTGAGGTAAGCCAAGAGGAAATTATCTATATTTCTATGCCAATATGCACCTGGTACTGAGGTTGGTACAATGAATTTGAGTTAAGCAAAGACTAAATTCTCTATATTCATGTGCCAACATACAACTGGTACTACGAGATCACGTAATTTTTGATGAATAGAAATACACCTGATAATTTAACATATAAACATAAACGAGCTTTAAGATTTAAGTGTGTTAAATATAAGCTTATTGATGGAATAATTTTTAGGAAAAATTATGATAGTGTTTTACTTCATTGTTTAGAGAAGTATGATGTAGAGAAAGTCATGACCTAGCTTCACGATGGACTGACAGGAGGAAATTTTGGTGGAGAAAATACTACACAAAATATTCTTCAGGCTGGTTACTATTGGTCGACTCTATTTATGGATTCATATGAATATGCATGTAAATGTAAAAAATGCTAGAAAGATGTAGGAAAATAAAATAAAGTAAAAACTGAATTTACCTCTTCAACCTCTTGAAGTAGAAGGACCTTTTGAACAATGGGGTCTTGATATCATTGGTGAGGTAAATCCAAATTCTTCAAAACTGCATAAATATATGCTCACTGCTACTGACTGTTTCACTAGGTGGGCTGAAGCAATTCCTTTGAAAAGGAACAAATATGAACATGTAATATATTTTCTTTAAAAGTATATAATATCTAGGTTTGAAGTACCTAAAACTTTTGTATTTGACAATGACTTGTCACTTTTCATACCTCAAGATGACTGGATATTGTTTAGATACGGGAATTAAAATTATGTTTTGTGAAAATTATTACCCTCAAGGTAATGGATTAGTATTGTCAACCAACAAGAACCTAATCCAAATATGAAATCATTTTTTTCATAATAATCAAATAAATTGGCACAATCAACTCCGCAATGTTATGTGGGATGATAAAATTACTCCTAAGAGAGCATTAAGGAATTCCCATTACTTTTATATGCAAGGAATCCATCCTCCCATTGAATATTTTATTACCACCCATGCAATTAGCTTATATTGTAAATTGAAATTCAATCAAAGACATGGATGTTAGAATTTAAACCCAAATTCCATGAAAAAAGACAAGGAAAGACAAAAATCTAAACCCAAATTCCATAAACATCAAAAAATCATTAAAATATGGTTTGATAAACATTTAGTCACTGATAGGGATATTTCCATTGGTGATATAGTTCTCAAGTGGGATAAGATCCATAAGGAAAAAGGAATAAATTCCAAGTTCCAACATTTATGGCTTGACCCTTTCCAAATCTCTTCAAAGCTTGGTCCTTAAATTTACATTTTATAAACATTAGAAGGAAAAGTTAAAAATATGCTTGTGAATGGCCATATTTTGAAGAGATATTTTTCTTGAAAATAATTGGACCGTAAGTAAATAAATTGTCATTTACTAAAGAAATTTGGTTTCCTTAAATTTTTATTTCATTCTTTGTAAATACTTTTTTGATTTTTTGTACAAAAGATTTTCTTGTAATTTGTTTTTTGTTGTAAAATTTAAACAGAAGTTACACTTGTAGATAAATGTATATTTACCATTACAATATTTATTATTCAAATAGATAAAGATGTTAAGGGGAAAGTAATCTTTAATTTTTTACAATCTTCTATGCTGGGTATTACTTCATTTTACTAAAACTTTTCAACAGTTAGGAAAGTCAGGAGGAAGTACCTCACTGATATTTCTTGGAGAGCTCCATTCACTTAGACTTTATTTCATTGATGATGAATAATAAAATTACAGGCTAGAATTATTAATGCATCAAAACGTTTTCTAATTAAATAACTCTCGTATCACCCCACTCCTTAGATATCCAACATTGCAGAGGAAATATACATATTCAATACTAAAAGGATATCAAATTATTAAGGTGTTGAAATAATTTAAAAATAGAAATGTGGGAAGTATTAGAAAACGTGGTTCGGCTAAAGATGCTTGCTGGAAACGGGTCAATTCTTCTAAGGTATTAAGACATATTCCTTAAGGCTATGGATGCGCGCGGCAAACGAATAAATGTTGTGTAAAAGAAAGACGATTAAAACAAGAAGAAAAATGTTTTGATAGTATTAAAATTCAAAACACGGTATTAAAATTTCAAAATTGACTGAATTTATGCCCAAAAAAATAATTGGACTACATTATTGGCTCTTCGATAAAATTTCAGACATGCTATGACTACTTCTTTTGACTTCTTGCGTTATTTTCTAAATACTTGGAATTTTACGATTTATTATAATTTTAGATCAAATTTCTAAAGCTTTATGATTTATTTGAATATTAAATATTTACTAGCAAAGATAATTGTTTCTCCTCGTTTGTCGCCATTTGTTGTTCGGTCTACAACAACTCCATTTATTATTATTATTTTTTTAAATAAATACCCTTTATAAATTTTATGTTTATTTTTTACTTCATTAAAAAAAAACCACCACAAACGCATTTCTTTCTTAATCGGAATAAGCTTTCAAGGCAGATAGGTTGGAGGTCGGTATACATGATGAAACTATATTATTTGGTCATCTCAAATTTACACCCTTCTGACTTTCCGAACCCTGATCCTCCCAATTATCTCGACTCCTAACTCCCGATCATCTCGACCTTCCAAGTATTCAATTGATTTTTTTTCTTCCACTTTTTTTTTCCATTTTTTATAAGTTTTTCAATAAAAATCAGTGCTTGTGCTAATTGGTACTTAGATACTCCACTAATCCCTACCTGTTTTTAATTTCAACTTATTAAGCAACTTGACCTTTCAAGCCCCAACCATGTACTCCACCACTGATATGAAAAACCATTGTAAATTTACTGTGACATTTATTGGCCTTTGACGATTTCACTTCACACATTTGCAGGCTAATAACTCTTTGAGATTTTCAAAAGATTCATTATTTACTCTTCCAAGAAACCATTACTCTATGATATTTTCAAAAGGTTACATGTTTATTATTATGAAAAAAAAGTGCAATCGAGTAAATTAAGTTTTTACTGCTCCTTTGTTCTCTACGCTCAATTTCTCGATTTCTTGCAAAAGAGAAATCAATTATTCAATAATTCGAGTTGTGTCAGATAGTATTTAACGTGTTTTCCTTTTGAATTCGATTTTTTGTTTTTTGAAATTAGTATATCTTTTCATTCTTATTTGATTTTTTATAGGTTAAACAATGGGAGAGAAAGGGAAAAAAATCATCAAGGCTTGTGATGCAGAACATTAAAATGAAGATGAAAGAGACATAAGTTCCAATGCATTAGGAAAAAATATCAATTCATCATTTATATCAGACACAACATAAACGACTAAGATTGTAAGCTCTATTTCATGGGAAGGAGTCTATGATTTCTTTGAATAAAATGAATGGAATTACCCTGAGAAGGTAGATGATAACTCGTCTGATAAAGATGTGGAATATGAAGCAATTAAAAGGACCAAATTGCACAAAATTTCTACTAGTCCAACCACATTACCTTACTACAACATGGTAAGTTGGATTATCTCTTAAGCTCGTGTTCAAATTTTCTCCATTGTTTACCATAATTAAAATGTAATTGCTTCTTGGAAGTTAGAAGTTCTTAGGTATATCTATAAGCTTTATTCTCCTGACATTCTTCTAGATACAAAATTTATGAATGATTTCCAAAGCAGTGTACTTAGTAAGAAGAATATGGATTATACCCTAGTTATCAAGAAGTTGCTACATGGCCCTAAAGGGGATAAAATAAAAACCAGAAAATACTATCCAATAAATATTTCCAAAAGCCCTTAGAAATTTATGATTAAAATGATTTCAACATTATATGGTGAGACAAATCCTTAACATTGCAAAGTATAATGGATTCCACTCATCAATGCAATATTTTAATAGTTAAATAGGTTTAATTGGTCTAATATTTTTTCTCAAAAAATTTTAGAGGCAATTAAGTTTTCTTTCGCTACACCTTTATGTTTCAAGCAAGGTTTATTTATGTCAGGATAACTTATGGATATTGTTATTGTATCAATTCATTTTCCATTGATGGAATGGATTTACTCTCTAAATCATCTACAAACCATTAAAAAGTTCTAATCCATTATCTACAAAAGTAGACACAAGAACCATTTTTATGATATCTATGATAATATTATGCTTTATTTTCATGAGGTTTTTTTTGGAAAGACTCCACCCAGGGTGAACAAATAATTCCAATCTACACTATCTCATATAGGGGATTGGTTCATTGAAGAAATTTTTTCTTAGATTCGAATCTACAGAAGTGAAGTAGGACATCATGTCCTACCTCGGTTCATTTTAGATAAATTAGCAATCAAACATATTGCAAATCAGACCGCTTTAAATGGAGATACTAAATTCTTGCATAAAAAGTAGAAGAAATTGTAGCCTAATATTCCCATTGAAATTGGCCAAATGATATTGGAATATAGAGGGAATATTGTGGTAGAAATATGGTTGCATTCACTACCCCATTACAAATTTGATATAAAGAATGTTATTGTTGATAATTACAACTCATTGATTTTTAAAAAATGTATCTTCATCAACAACCACTCTTTGATTATGTTTTTATCAATTATGATAATTTTGATCAAATGTCGTCAAAGGCTCATTTTATTGGAATTGAAGAGAAAGTCAAGCAGCATAAGTTTAGAGAAGAAACATATGACTACTACCTAAGGTAGAGAAGTGTAAATTCTGGAATATCAATTGAAAGATTAAAAATTCTTTAAGGTATTAACTTTTGTTTTATGGATATTCCTTCAAACTTTGAATATTGATACACACATGAATAATATGTTGAGGGTTTTAATTCTTTCTATTTACATGTTTCTTATATTCCAATAGATAAACCTCTCATTCAAATGTAAATTAATTAAACAAATCTTCAATGCATTCTCAAAGTATAGAGAATATGATAGTTCGAGAGCATGGTATTTCTCTTTGTGAAAAAATGATCACAAACATCAAATCTCTTGATTAGATAAGTCAACTTGATGATCATATGAAAATTTATTCCTCTCATGCAGAAAAATCTAAAGAGTCAATTGAGGCTTAAGAAATTATTCAGACAATTATTCAAGAAATTAGTAAGGCGATACAAGATAATCCATTGTCGCCAACTTTAGAAGTTCAAAATTTCTCTCTACAAACATTCCATAATCTATCACAAGTTTTCAAGACATAAATCAAGAACTAATTCAGGATATTATATAAACATTAAGTTCATCAATACAGGTTATGAAATATATTTCTATGGAAGTATCAATGACTCCATTTCTATTGAACCAATTTCTAAGGTTGAACCAGTTACTGAAATTGTGCCTTCATTAAATGAATATTATTTTAATTCTTAGACAAAGTCAATAGTTAAAAGTTCTAGGAAACGAAAGCATGAATACGTTGAAAAAGTTTCAAAACTAAGTTGGAAATCTACAGGAAATCCTAAAGAGAAAGCACAATAATCAATATCAACATTGGGAGCTTTTGTGACCTACACTCAAAACTCAGTCGGGGATTTGTCCGTGTAATTTAAAAAAAACTAAACAAAATTAAAGAGGTGGAAATAGAGTTAGAAAAATTCTAGTTATTTGGTGAACAATAGTTCAAGCCCATGCCTCAACACTAAGAGAAGGATTTTCTTGGGTGATACAACAAATGGAGGAAAAACATAGCCTAGAAAAATCAAATTTAGAAAAACTCTAACAAGCTACATTGGAAGAATTAAATAGCAAACATGACCAATAGATTGAATCTTTGAAGAAATTTCAAAATGATGAAATCATAATTATTAAAGAAAAATAAGATACCAATTGGTGAACAATTTCATCAACATATGAAGAATATATTAAGTATCTTCAACAAAAAACAAAACATCTCCTAAACTTTGTTACAAGCCTCAATATTTTTAAATAAAAAGCCTTACAATTCAATGAAAAACTCAAAGGGGCACAAATTAAATTCTTCAAAAAAATGGACAAAATTTACAGGTTCTTTCAAGAATTAGTATCCCTCATTGATAAAATTGATGCATTAATAGAGGATGATAATATAATTAGTCAGATATTTGGAAGAAACAATTTAATGCCGAGAATATTGAGAAATTAACCAAGAATGAAAAGAAGCTCATGTGGGCTTCATTAGCAAAAACGTGTTCTAATAGTAAATAATTAAGGAATGGATAGATAAAGATATTAATATTTGTGATGTTGTATGGGACAATGATATTTATATCACAAATTAATTTGACATGCCTCAACCTCGAGCTCTTAGAAAAACATAATCAAGAGTAATCAATGAATTGGAATTAGAGGAGAGAAGGAAAATTGATGAAAAAAAGATCAAGGAAGTGAATGTTTGGGACATAAAAAATACAGAGGTTCTTCTAGATTCCCTGGGAACAAATGAAAATAATTTTAAATTTTTCATCTAAATACAATAGTAAGAAACGATACATCGAGAACCTCATGTCTAGATGCCAAGACAATATTGAAAATTTGATACACATCTATCTTTTACAGATATATGAGAAGTTTTTAGAATGGTCCAAATACATGAAGGAAAATTCTCCCAAGAAGTTTTCAAGTGACTCAACACAAATCCGACAAATGGAGGAATAAAGTTGAAACAACCTACCCAAATATTAGGAGAATTGAAATGAATCGATATGAATTCATTTGATTTTTATTTCCATGTCAGAAATATTTATATTTTCTATATTTATAAAGTAAATTCTATCTTACTTTATTTTATTTTGTATTTATACAATTTTTTTTTTTTTTTTTTTTTTTTTTAACAAAGTCGGTTGCTATTGATATTAAAAAAAAAAGGGGAGACGGAGCTCCAATGGTTACAAGATGTGTAATAGAAGAAGGAGAGATGGGAGTGACAAAGAAGCCTGCTGTCACTCTTTTGCTTCTAACATTCAAAAAAACCTGAACTGCAGAGAGTGCGTAGATACGGATGAACTGAGACAAAAGGAGGATAAAATTGCAAGTCATAATTAATATATGTTAATATGGAAGATCTGGCAAGCATTGGAGTCTTCAGGATTGACATCTGCACCTTGGTTTCTTGCATTTGTGGAGCTGGAGCTTGGTGCTTTATTTTTTTCCAGCATGTACTTCAAAATTTCGATGGATTCTTGAGCATGGGCGCACTTATTGGAGAGTTATTTGAACTGTTCCTGAAGGGAGGTGACCCTCTGATGGAAGAAGTTTAGATCAGCTTCGTGTCTCTATTCTGCTAGCTTGGCCTAAAAGTGCAGCTTATCATCCATGATCTTTTGGTGGGCTCGGATTTGCTCCAGCTCCGCTTGGAGGTCGACACAATGTAGACAATCTTCGCTCTTGGCCCTTATTAACAGAGATAACCTGATTCCAGAGGTCTGAGCCAGAGGCAAGAGGTAGGAATTGGAAAAAGGATAAGGATTCAAGCATCCAGGGAAATTCACATGAGAACGGGAGAGGAGAGACAGGAGTTGCAGGCAAGTGGAGGGTGCAAGGATCAATGCTCTCACTCTTGAAGGAGAAAATGCAATAGCGAAGGAGCAGAGGATTTTTCAACAGATCAACAAAAGGAAAGTGGTAACCTAAGAGGTAGGGAAGGAAAATAAATAGACTGAGGTGTAAGGTAGATCACGGATGATCACGGGCAAGCAGAGGGTGGAGTCGAGCTCGGTAGAGGAGGGTGCAACTGCCTCGAAAAGGGAAAAAATACAGAGAGGGATAAGGATCATGAGTGAAGAGACATGAAATCAATACAGATATGGAGGGAGAACAATACTCGTGATCTAGAGGCCCGTGAATACGCCTCCAATTTTGAAATTTGTTGACTGAATCTTTTCGAGGCCATTGGGAGATGGGCCAAATGCTTAGAATCCAAAGCTGATTGGACCTAGTCATGGCAGGTGGATTTGATGCTTGATCTCATTGCAGGAGAGGACTCCTATGAATCTGAGATAGGCCCTGTTGGCATGGAGGTCCGCCTCTTTGTTGAGGGTGTGGAGAATATGAAAGAAATTGACCCCCTTCATGTCTTCAATAAGAAGTTGGCATTTGGTTGTGGTTTGTTGAAGGGCCACATTTGCTGCCGATCAATTATGAACCATAAGGCTAATGATGATAGTTGAATCTCCAAAAATCATGGCATTGTTTATGCCTAGATTTTGTAATTGAAGGATGCCTTGAAAAAGAGCGAGGGCTTCAACTCTATTATTGGAGAGAGCACCCAAACCCCATTCGAATGAAGAGATTATAATACCCTCCTTGTTGCAGATAATTCCTCCAGCTCCTGCCACACCCGGATTGGATTTGGATGCTCCATCAAAGAACAGAGAGGGTATTTTGCAGTTCCTTAACCATATGTTGAAATCCTCCTCGCTCAGTCGAATTTTCCAACTGTTGTTGGTGATGTTCAACTGATTGTTGAGGGTGTTACCGCATTTGATGATGTTATTTTTATCCAACAAGTAGCTTATGAAGTTGTGCTCTTCCACACATAGATTGTTGCAATCAATTTGATAGGCATGCTTCTTAATAGAAATAGATTCCAGAGTAAGGCTTCTAGATTTACCGCACAACTTCCTAAAATCATTTGTTTTATCTTTGAAAAATTTACGGTTTCGAGCCAGCCAAATATTCCAAAGAGTTGTGAGGGGTAGAGTATCCCATACTCTTTTATCTAAGTTTTTTGTTGTACATTTCCAGGGGTAACTTTTCTTCCATAGGCCCAAGGATTCGATGATGGTGTTGTGTAAGCCCCATGGAAGATTGGAGTTTGGGATGAGTTCCTTCCAACAACTGATGGAAAAGGGGCATTCAATGAAAATATGATGGATGGTTTCTTCAGCAACTTGACAGTTAGGACAACGGGAGGGCCCAATCATGCCTCTCTTTTTTAGATTCTCAGAGGTTAATATTTTCCCTTTGAGTAAGGTCCAAATGAAGAATTTGATCTTGGGGAGGGCCTCTAATCTCCAAACTAATTTCCACGGAGACCATGTGGGTGCAAGGTAGTCCTTATTGCAAAGAGCTTGATAAACAGCTTTAATAGAGTAGATTGATCCAGTTGGATCCCAACGAAAGCCATCTTCACAGTCCTGCTTTAAAGGTGCAATGCCATGGAGATGAGTTTGAAGAGTTGCAAGGCTTGCTTCTAAATGAGAAGGAACCTCGAGGAATTATCACTCAGTCCAGATCAAAGATTGAGAATCCCAGGTGGATATTTGATTTAAGTTGTGTAGCCCCATGTTGCTTAGATATGCCAAAATATTATGAGGTCCCTGAATGCTATTGATGGGGGCGTGTCCCATAATTCTTTCCGCTCCTATGCCTATTTTGCTGCTTCCCTTAGGCACTTTGTATATGTTGTGAGCTAGGGAGGAAATAGATTTTTTACAAAGTCCCCAGATTCTTGAGCAAGGCTTGTTGGGGATAGCTTGATCAAGCAAATTTTGTCTAGAAGTATGCAGGTATTTGATTTCTAGGACTTGTTTCCACCAGGTAGTCTTGCCACTGATAAGTCTCCAGATTATCTTTCCACCAAAAGCCAGATTCATAAGCTTTGGTGAGCGGATACCCAAGCCTCCACGTTATTGGTCTTGAATGACTTGCTTCCAGCTTATGAGATTGAATTTTATTTTTTCAGATTTCCCACCTTGCCAAAGGAATTGACAAATAATGGTCTCCATTTTGTGATGGAAGGAGGCATGGACATGAAGGAGGGAGAATTGATAAAGGGGAAGGGAGGAGAGGCACGATTTGAGAATAATAAGGCGGCCAGCTAGATTCAACCAAGAGGCTCCCCAAAGCTGCACTTTCCTTTTCATTTTGTCGATGATGATGTCCCACACCGCAACCTTCAAGGGTCCTGTGCTTACAAGCATGCCCAAATAAGAGAAGTGTCCCCAATCCAACTTATAAGGGACCTCAAAAATGCTGGCAATGTTATGAAAAGACTGAGCTGAAGAATTCCAACCATAAATACAAATTTTGAGATGATTGATCAGGCCTCTAGAATAGCTCATAAATTTATCCAAGAGAGACTTGAAATGATGAGCTATGATGTTGGAGGCTCCTCCCATTAATAGAGTATCGTCAGCAAATTGGGAGTGATTTATATTTTTTACTCCATTGTCAAATTTGATGCCAGTGATGAGTCCAACCTGGTGCTTTTGATCTAGGGCCTTATTGAAGGATTCAACCATTAATATGAAGAGATAGGGGGACAAGGGGCAGCCTTGTCTTAGACCACGAGAAGACTGGAAGGAGGGAGCTGGCCTACCATTTATGAGGGGGGAGATCTAAGGGACGATTATGCAGGCTTTAATAAGATCAAGGAAGGAGGAATCAAATCCCATTTTTTTAAGAACTGCAAAGAGGGAGTGTTGGACACGGTCAAAGGCATTGGCTATGTCAAGTTTTAGGATAAAGCCTTTTTTATTGTGAGAGAGGCTGGAGTGAATAGCTTCTTGGAAAAGAAGGATGGAATCAGAGATTTTTCTATTAGACAGAAATCCTCCTTGGTTTTTGGAAATGAGAGACTGAAGATGGGGTTTCAGGCGAAGGGCTAAGATTTTGGTCAATCTTTTATAAGAGGCATTACAAAGGGAAATGGGTCGAAATCTAGAGAAGGAGGAGGGTCAGTTTTCTTTAGGAATGAGGTTGAGATGAGTAGCATTGGTATAGCCTCCAACTTTTCATTTGCATTGGGTCCAATGTATCAACATGATCAAATGTTTTTTTATTATTTCCCAATAGGTCCTGTAAAAGCTAATGGAAAATCCATCTGGTCTTGGAGCTTTATCTGGATGCAAGGTCCATATTGCTCTTTGGATCTCAGTTTCATCAATTCCTCTGGTGAGCAAGTTATTGATGTCCTCATTGATAGTAGTGGGAAGATACTGGAGAAGATTAGAGTAGTCCTCTTCACTTTTGGTCTCAGTGAGAAGAGTTTGAAAGTGAGCAGAAGTGGCCATTTTGATTGCTTCTTGGTCTGTGTGAAGAGTGCCCTCAGCATCTGTGATGGTACTTATGTTGTTACGAATTCTCCTGACAGTAGCCTGTTTGTGGAAATAAGTAGTGTTTTTATCGCCATCTTGAAGCCATAGTTGTCTTGATTTAATGCGCCAATTCTGATCCTCTTCTCTGTTGGCACAGTAGAGCTGATAATAAAGATCGTTTTCCAATGCACGATGCTCTGGGGTAAACCTATTTGTTTCGATTTGTTCATGAACTCCTTCCATTCTTTGCTTTATAATAGTTTGTGTCCTCTCTGGTTCTTTGTAGTGGGATTTCACCCATTCCTTGAGGGAAATTTTAGTATTCTTCAACTTTCTTTCCCATATGAAAATTGGAGACACTTCTATATGTTGGCTCCATACAGCCTGAACAATATTATTAGCTTCCGGAGTATTGTTACATAGGGGACTGTATTTAAAAGGTATAGGCCCTAAAGGGCGATGCTCTTGGAGGTTAAGCGTAACATGATAGTGGTCGGAGGCAGAGAAGGGGAGGACGAGGGCAGAGACTGTGGAGAAGGAGGCAAGGAGGTTGATGTCCACTAGAATTATATCTAACCTCTCCATAATATTATATTTCCCATTTCTGCGGTTGCTCCATGTAAATTTACGATTTTTGGGAACAATATCAACCAACTCATGCTCTTGCATGATGTCTTCTAAGTAAGCTCTAGAAGGATATTGGGTGAAAGTTCCTCCTCTTTTTTTTCATTTGAATGGAGGATGAGGTTAAAATCTCCTCCTATTATTATATTCCTATTCTCCTCTTCGTCTATGTCGGCCTTGATAGAGTTCCAACACTGTTCTTTATCTCTGTAGTGATTAGGTCCGTAAACATTGTAGATGACAATTTTTTTGTTGTCTTTTTTGTATTCTAATTTGACTTTGATCCAATTATGATTAATAATGCTGTTGTTGAGTATCCATTCGTTGTTGTTCCAAAGGGTGATAATACCCCCAGAAGCCCCTCTAGATTCAGTGAGGAGGCCATCATACTGCCTAAACTTATCAATAGTGTCTTTCATTTCTGATTTCCCTTGTTTGGTCTCTTGCAGGAGAAGGATGCCTGGTTTCTCCTGGGTTATCGAATCTTTAAGAGAAACAATTTTAGAGGGGTGCCCCAATCCCCTGCTATTCTAAGAAAGTACTTTCATCATTGAGTGACAATGTTACGAAGGGTTGCTCTCCCTCCTTGTTCCTTGGCTCCCATCTCTTTGCTGTTTTGCCCCAAGATGTAGGTTTTGATAGGGTTTTGGGTGCCCATTGCTATGTCTTTTATGCATTTTCATCTATTTGTTGCTTGAAGGATCTCCTGCCAGGCCCTTGATTTTTCTGGGGTTCAAGGTTTGCGCCATGTTCTTTCGAAGAGTTTCTAGTAGCATAGATGGAGGGGGGATTAGGGGCAGAAGGGGAGGAACTAGGGCCATCGGTTTGGGAGAGGGGAATGGTAAGAGGAGGATCGTCCTCAGATGGGGATAAGGAGGAGAAGGGTTTGGAGGATTCCAAGTTGGAGATTGGAGGAGGGGGGAGGCTGAGCAGAGGAAGAAGAAGGCTGAATAGGGGGTTCCTAGGAAGAGGGAGTGGAGGTGGAGGCTAAGGGGTTGGAATGGGAAGGAGTAGAGGATGGCCTAGCTTTAGGGTTAGAGGCATATTTCTTCTTTTTGACTAGCTCCCATTGGGCTTCTTGTTCAGGGTTTTTAGCATCAATAAATTTAGAACAACAATTTGAAAAATGACCATGTTCATGGCATACCTTGCATTTGAAGGGGATATGCTTGTATTCAAGTTGCTGAATGTAAGTCCAATCATCCACCTTGAGCTTAATGGCCTCCGGGAGCCCTTTACCAAGATCGACCTCAATGCAAATCCTGGCACAGGCTTGCATGTTGTCCTTTGGTTCACTGCAGTTGATGAATTTTTCCGACGACATTCCCAATGGCGTGAACCGATTTGTCCCCCTATCAGTGAAGAGGGAGATGAGGAAGACAGACCCAAACCGGAACCGAAATGGGCACATCTAGCTCAGGATCGAAGTTTGGGGTCCATTTTTTAAGATATAAACCTCTTGAATCCATGAAGTAAGGCCCATTCCTAAAGATTAAATCCTTGTCCCCCTTGGATTCGAAATGAAAGGTGAAATACCCTTTCCCACAGAAGCGAATGGAGATTTTACCATTTATTTTGTCTTTTGTTCAACCCAATGCTGAACCGTTCTCGAAGAGGGCCAAAGGCCAGTGAATTGGCCTATCAGACCCTTTTCAGCTAACGAAAGAGCGACCATTCAAGGAAGAGAAGGAGGAAGAACGAATTCTTGAAGACCCTCAAGTTTCTTAACAAATTTGGAGATTGCAGGGCATGGCCTCTAAGGCGGCAGAGATTTAAAAAGATTAGAGAAGGCAAGCTGGGCGGCATCAGCCTCCGGAGAGGAGCCCAGAGGGGCCATATGGAGAAGAGAGAGAGCAGAGCCAGAAGGCCAAGGCAGGCTAGGCGTGGCTGCAACAACAGTGTGACCTAGAGAGCACCAGATTGCAACATTCAGAAGCTAGAGCGCGCAGCTGAGGAAGTCAAGCTTTATACAACCTTTTACGTTGGAGTAAGGGTTTGAAATTGTTGCACTGAAATACATTGGTATTTTTTTTTAAGCTTGGTAGGAGTACATCTTCACCATGTACAATATATCACCTTGATCAGGGCAGGGAGTTGAACTGGTGAATTTACAGAAAGGAGTGCCTTAACAGAGCACCCGATCACCATCTATCTAAGTCCCCATGGACAAAGACATTGGTATTTTTAATCAGAATATTTCAGTCAATTTTTGAAGACCACTCAAGTGTTGGTTTATTTTTTAATGTGATGATTTGGATGTTGTGTGACTTTCATTTTCTTTAAAATCATTACTGGTATTTCTATCTTCCTTTTTCATTTAAGTCAATATAGATTGAATGTTAGGATGTACTTTTGTTGTTTCTTT
The DNA here is from genome assembly GCA_034641835.2 of Pinus albicaulis. Classification (NCBI taxonomy): domain Eukaryota; kingdom Viridiplantae; phylum Streptophyta; class Pinopsida; order Pinales; family Pinaceae; genus Pinus; species Pinus albicaulis. The sequence goes on from CM076582.1 coordinate 719,697,777, forward strand.
TGAGATGATTAAGTATAATTATGTTGTCAAATTTTTTAGATTGACTTAGATTTATTCTCATTTCTTTGTAAGTAAATCATCATTCATTTTCTAATATTAAAAGAAAAAATTTAAAACAATTTTATCTCATTTTCGAGATAAATGTTGTTTTTCTATTAAATGGATTATAATATTGTATGCAAAAAAAACTTTGAAAAATATAAAAAAGATATTCAAAATATTTCATAAGCTTCTTCAACAAAGCCCAATAAACCAATCTGGTTGTTGAATAAGCCAACATTTTAGTTAAAGCAATCATCATTTTTCAACATTTGTAGTACCTTTTCAAATACAACATATGGGTGACTTCCTATCCCTACCCCTTACTGGTCAAAACCATTAAAGAAAAAAATAAAATAAACACAACAGTTTGTAAATTTGTTTCTATTATATTGTAAATATTTTATTACGTCATGTATTTTCCCTAATTTACTTTAATTTTTAGCATTTACTTGGGTTAGAATAGGAAACTAGGCCTTTATTCCAAAGAGTGTATAACCATACCAAGCGAATAGGGGTCTAATTGGGATCCTGTTCGGGCCAATACTCATTAGTTGCAAGGGGAATTCTATACCTGTCAACACCACATGGGAACTATGAAGATGACGCTAAAAGTTTGAGTTGTGTTTTCCTTTGAGGTAACCTAAGGTAAAAAAATTATGCCAAATCATATAAAATATTTTTTGTTTTTTAATAGTTGGATGACCAGAGAACAATTTTCTGAAACAGGTGATTTAACTTAGAAAGATCCTTGATTAAATAAAATGTTTTTCTTTAAATACACATGGTTAATTTGATTTTAAGAGGGATGGATAAGAAGAATGTGGAGAAGTATAAATGATTTAATATTCAGATAGAGTATTTCACTATTTATAAGCATAAATTATGAAAACTATGTTTTCATAATCAACAAAATATAATCAAGTCATAACAAGAACCTTTGTGTAATTAAATTTCAAGAGGAATTTACAATAACATATAGCTTTGTAAATTAATCTCTTAATCCAACTGCAACTTCACAATGAATCGAAAATGAAACTGAGATTCAATTAAATTCCCAATTGGATAGCTATTAATGAATTAAATTATATGAAGAATACATAGTGAAAAACACAATAGAAATAACTCATACGAATACAAGCCATATGAAGTAAATCTAGAATCCTTTATTATATAAAAAATGCTCCATCCATTACAAATCTGTTTGATAACTAGCTCAAGGGTGCAACCTCGAATACTTCCATGGATGAAGTATTTAAACAAAATAAAAAATTACAATAAATGCCTGAGTGACAAGGAAAGCTATATTTTCTCAAAATAAACTGAAAGGAATGGAATTTGATCCAAAGTAATGAATCTGCATGTCTGGCCCTGTTTTACTGGAAAACTGTTGTTGAGTGGCCACTATTCTGGTGTTGTGCTGGAAAAATAGACCTGTCTTCTATTCCTGGTATTCGCAAATCTTTTCTCACCACTCTTGATCTAGAACTAAAACTTTAATAACCCTGTGGTAGATTTCATCTACCTCATTATACTTTGTAAAAGTGGGTTTTACAGTGAAAATATGTTTTATCTCATGATGAATAAAATTGATATTTTCAATAGATTTATAAAATGTTTTTCCAGTCATAGAACCTTTAATAGAAGACATGGATGCAACCCTTAATGTTTCTTTGATCTTCTTCATATAATACTCCTGGGGCATTAATTTATCATTTATTACAAATAGTGAGTGCAAACCTTTTTTAATCAATGCATCAATCCTTGAGAGAAATATGTTGATTGCAACATCAAGAGTGTGACATTTCTCTATTAACTGCACTACTAATTTCTTTTTGATTAGAACTTTCTTCACTTCAAGAATGGTATCAGTCCTGTCATCTACCCCTAGATCATCTAGTTCTTGGATGTCTTTAGAATTTAGAAACTTTATAATGATGTTGGTTGTATTAGGAATTTCTCTCTGTTGAGTATTTATATTAGAAATTGCCTGGTTTTCCTTTTCCACTAACTGCTTTTGCTCAAATATGATCTTGATACATGGATATATTTCACTCATTTCTCAACGATGTTGTTCTAAATAATTTATTTGACATTACCAAGGGTGTAGCAAATAGAAGCTTCATTTTTTATTTCTTCTGTATCTCTACTTGATTCTGAGCTCTCTGAAGCTCTGATGCATGGAAAGTGTCAGATTTATTTTGCTGATTCTCTAGAAGTTTCAGTTGGTCCTGTAACTTCTTTATTTCTTCAGTTTGCAAGGTCATATTTTGGAGTGTAGTAGCCAAATGGTATGCAGCAACTCCTTTACTAGTGGTAGCAGATATAACAGTAGGAATAGCTGTAATAGGAAGTGCTTCTAAAGGATCAACCTCCTTGGATGGTTTCTTGCTTTATTTAATCCACTGCTGCATATTTGTTTCCATTTTCTTCAACTGTGTACTCTATTCTAAAATGATCTTCATCATGTCTGCCTTTTGTGTCTATGTCTCTTCAATCTCCTTAGCTAAAGGAACTTCTGTTGCTGGTAGTTTTAACTGCTTCCTTAATGCTACAATATCTACATTCTTTTTCTTAATTAGTTCTTCTACAACATTAATATTTGTAGGATCATAACCCAATTTTATCACCAAATATTCCAAGGTTTTAATCCTAGTATCTTTGGCAAAGGTTGAAAATTTTTCCATGTTGAGATGTGAGCGGACATTTGATAGTGTGACCTGCAATTTTGACAAAGTCATGGCAGTGTTAGTTACAGTGGAGAAAATCATCTCCCCAGTTTGTTTATGCATATCCATTTGGTCAATGGGATGTATGCCCTTAACATCAAACTCAAGATATGTCTTCTTATAATCTGATTCTCCTTTGGGCCGAGGAACTTGTTCCTGAAGAAATTCCATTATATTTTTTCCTTTCTCTGAGTCGAAGGCTGACAATAGTCTACTTTGAGCACTTGATGTTTGTTTCCAAAAATGGTTGTATGTGTTTACCTTCAAGGCTTCATTTTTAGTTTTATTTCCTTGAAGATATCCATGGTGCTTTTCTCTGATTCGCTTGAAGCACTACAAGAAAAAAATACATTGGTGAGGGTCATGCTTGTGACAGACCTTTAAGATCCGTCACCAATGTCACATATGGTGGCGGTCCATAAAAAAGCGTCGTTGTAAGTGTATATAGTGATGGTCCTTTAAGGTATGTCACCAAAGCCATTTTCAATGACACTTTTGGTGAGGGTCGTTAAAGGCCCATCACTAATTCTGTCTTTGGTGACACTTCTAGTGACGAAATTTTAATGACCCTCACCGATGTTATTTTTGTTACTTTTGGTGACGGTCAAAAAATGTTCGTCACCGTTGATCATTCCAATGAGTTTTTGATGACATTATGTGTTTGTTAATATATTTTTTTTCAAAAGATAACGAATTAATACCATTATTTTGGAGTATTTTTTATAATATGTCCATGGCCATAGTGGTTAGAGTCAGTCATTTTTTTTAAGAAGTAATTAGTGTGTATCATTTCCCTCAAGTAATGACTAGTCGAATAGAGTTTTCCTATGAGGCAACACATGATTAATATCTATTAAGTTTATTATCTAGAAAATTCCCTTTAATTAGATAAAGTCCCACTAGTGTGTGTAGGAAATATATTATTTAATACATAATCAAGCTTTGTCAATTTTATTAATGAGAAATACCTAACACTCCTCAACAATCCGGGCACACCTTTAATTAATTCTTTGACACACACTAACATTTCTCAGCACCTCGCATGTCTTGGAACATATTTGTACCTAAAACATCTTGTCATGACACTGACGCCCAAGAACATGGTGGCATGCGCTAGCACAACATAGAACTCTCCTAGCATGTGTTGGCATCCATGTAGTCCCTAGCATGCCCTGGAACACCTTGGTTGAATGCATTAACATACATTAATAGTTGCCACACAATTCCACTTGGCATGTATTGGGAACTATTATGAGTGTGGTTAGCATGCCCCTTTTCAAAAAGATAAAGTCTTGACTTATTAACCCCCTTATTGGTTCTTCCTTTTGTTTCCTTGGAACTTCTTGACACATATTGACATACCTTGGCACCCTGCACATCCTTAGCACCTAGCATGTATTGGCATATCTTGGCACTATTTGGCACATATAATAAGCACACCGTGGAACTCCCAAGCACACTTTGAGACTTCTTGACATTCCTTGATATTCCCTAGCACGCCTTACCAATCCTTATCATACCTTGTCACTCCCTCCTTGGCATGACAACTAGCACTCATTAACACTATTCCCTGGCACACGTTCCTCATATTCATTAACTTTCATGATTTTTTACCTAGTGCTCCCTTAATGTGTTGTCCTAGCACTCCTTAACACTCCTCAACATGCATTAGCACTCTCTAGCACACCTTAGCACTCTTCAACATGCCCTTCCACTTCATAGCATGCATAACACTCTGTGACACATATTGGCACTTGGCACGTGTTGGTGCTTGGAATGTCTTAGCATGTATGGAATATGTTGGCATGCGTTGGTATAATTTGGCATGGTTTAAGATTAAATTTATTTGAGATCAACTGTTGGAAATTAGTTGAGAAGAAATAAAGGAAAACTTGGCACTTAGAATGCACTAAGACTTTGCACTTGGCACCTATTGGTGCCTAGTGTTGGTGTACCTAGCATGCCCCTCTTGGAAAAGGTAAATTTATGACTTATTAACCCTCTTATGTGTTCATTTCCTTGTAGTTTAACTTTTTTCTCCCTTTTGGTGCCTTGACAGTGCCTGGCATGCATTGACACACCCTTGCACATCTTTGCATTCCTTATCAGTTGGCATATCTTAGCATGTTTGACATGCCTTCGAACTATCTAACACATATTAGCATTCCCTAGCACACCTTGGAATGTAATGAATAAATAATGTAGATAAATGATAATTAGTTGAATAAATAATGTAGATAAATGATAATTAGTTAATTAGTAATTAGGCTGAAAGGTCACGTCTGATAAGACATGACCTTTCGTGAAGAGGCACCTGCGTGGGTATATAAGTAGGCCTCATTTGTAACATTCAATCAATTCAATATTCATCATCTTTCTAATATAATATTTGTATCCTCATGGATATTCGGATATTTCAAGTCTTCTGGAATATTTAGTTTGAGAAGGAACTTTGTTCGCTTCATTTGGTAAATATTCCAGAAGACTTGAAATATCCGAATATCCATGAGGATACAAATATTATATTAGAAAGATGATGAATATTGAATTGATTGAATGTTACAAATGAGGCCTGCTTATATACCCACGCAGGTGCCTCTTCACGAAAGGTCATGTCTTATCAGACGTGACCTTTCAGCCTAATTACTAATTAACTAATTATCATTTATCTACATTATTTATTCAACTAATTATCATTTATCTACATTATTTATTCATTACATGGAACTCATGTCCTCATAGCTATTATTTACATTTTTTCACGACTTTGGAACCCAATAAATTCCTTGGCTACTGTAGTTCATGTGAAAATATTGGCTTGCTTCAACCACAAAAACTTGAACAATTTCACCTACTACAAGTAGATTGTGCCTTGTTCACCTAATAACTACCTATAACTCATCTTATGCCACTCATGGCCAAGCTCAACTTATCCCACTTGACTAGTTACCAAGATAAGGATCACATGATCTAGCCATAGCCATAAAAAAACTAAGGAAATATTTCACATGTATGTTCATTTCATATAAACAGTAGAAAATTAACAGAGAGTTTGCAAGAACCACAAGATTCACAAGGAACACGAGATATAAGCCGAGTGCCCCAAAACTTATACACAACAATGTACAATATGCAATTATCTAGAATAGTTTAAAACATTAGCATGTAGCCAAAGTGTGCTACATCTCATATAAAAAAAATAGATAAAGGCAAAACAATGTTGTGCTTAGCACAAAGTTATCTCCCTTTGTCTAAAACTGCTATGTCAAGCCCTGTATAGAAACCGTAGGCTTGCCTCCTGTATATCCTATTATGAACTTCTCCTAACATACTTCATCCTTAACATACTTGAATTCGTTGAAACTCCCTGAAACACACTCTTATTCGTTCCTTTCCATGAATTTTGACCTAGTAATCCCTTGATATGCCATAAAACTCCCTAACACTCTTCAGCATGCATTGGCATTATCCGACATGTCTTAACATACCTTTTCATTCCTAATGTGCATGTCTTGACCCTCTCTAGCTATCAGGCCCTCACAACTACCCTTACTTAATTTGCAACTTGTGAACCCAACCAAGCCCTTGCTTGACTACAAGAGCTTGACCAAGTTATAGTTACTACAAATAGACTATCTTTTTGAATTGTGTAGCTTTGGAGGTATTCCACAAGCCTAGCAAGATGGGTTTGTGTGAGTTTGGATTTTTGGGAAAATAAGCCAAGTAAAGGGATTTTGGACCCAAGATGGAATTTAAAATCTAAAAGAAAATTAAAAAGGAAAATTAAGTTCTAGTGTGTTCCTTAGAGGATAAAACTCGTAAGTTCTAGAGGGTTCCTAAGGTATAAGTGGATAAAACCCGTAAGTTCTAGAGGGTTCCTAAGAGGTATAGGAAAACCTATTTAAGGAGGCCTTAGGATGAAGGAAATAACACCAAGTGAGAAGGAGCTCATTTGATCAAGGGGGCAAAGATAGATGTAGTCATAAAGTAGGTCGAGTAAGAGGGTCAAGTAAGGGTTGCTAAATGGAGGCCATGATCATCCTCCAAGAGCAAGATCATCATGTGAGGGTTCACAAGAATGTTGCATACCTTAATGGTTGGTTCGAGCCAGGAATTAGGATGGAATATTGTTGGTTCTCTTATGGAAGATCAAGCTTAAGAGAGGTTTCTCATGAGAATCTAGGCATGTGATTTCAGTGGTGTCTTTGTGTGAAGGCCACATCAAATTCTTAAATGTTGAAATATTCAACAAGAAAAATTGAAATTGGAAACCAGAAAGGACAAAAAAAAAATGCACCCACACTAGTGAATAATTTTGATGCACCAGGAGTGAGGAGTGTGGGGTGTCTAATTTATTTTTCCCTTAAATAAATTGGACAATAAATTGTAATTTCATCTCATAACAACTTGTGTCAGTTAACTAAGTCATGATGACTAATTTAGCTCAAGAAATGCGAGTTGAGGGTCTAAAATGAGGCATGTAGAGGTATTAATATAATATTTTTGGAGTCTAGTTGCAGTTGATGCATTATTGGGGTGCAGGTGTGAATCAGTTATCTCAATTAAATGAGTTAAAATAAGTTAAAATAGATCTAAATAAGTGATGAGCTAGTGATAAGTGAGGCAGTGAATTAAATTAGATTTAATTCACAATGAGTGATCAGTCAAATAAATGATAATTCACTATTAATAGTTGCATGCATGTCAGTTCCGAGGAAGACCCAGTTGAGATAGAGGTTAAATGGAACATAACTATAAGTTGTATTTATAAAATATTTCCCATGTGCAATTATAAAGTCATTGGGATGCCATGATGGATTGTGAAATCAAGGAAGACTGATTTTCCTAATTAATAGGGAGCTAATTCCATAGGAATTTCTTGAGTAAGGTAGGTTGAAGGAAGGCTGAGAATTGGCTAAGTACTAGACTGATTTTTCCTAGATTAGCGGGAGGAAATTGGCAGAGTGTTGGAGAATCTCATGAGAGATTAAGAATTGTATTGTTTCATGATTCTTTGACTTAATACACAATAGAGATAGAGCAGTTTTGAGCAGTTTCTTTCCCCAAATACATCTTTTGTTGTGCGATTGATAATTTATTTCTCGTACTTATATGTGATTGTGCGATCATGTTTTGTTTCCGAAAATTGTACGAAGAATTCAATATCTTGTTTTAGTACATTACAAGATCGGATTGAATCTTGTTGGTTAGATTATATATATGGTATCAGAGCATGAATTTTTTGGGTGGCGAGTTTGCAGAAATTATCTGAAGATTTTGGTGTAAAAATTTCAAAAAAAAAAAAATAGCATATTTGAATTTCTTGTGAAAAACTACCCAAATGGAAAATCAATTCGGAGCTCCGATCAAGGAGGTATCGTCGATTTAAAACTATCTCTTTTTTATAAAATTTTGTAATAGAGGGACAATTACAATGTGCGCGAGTCAAGAACCTATATGCACTTGAGGTACCAGATGCATGAAAATCTTTGATGAGCAAAGCAGAGGTTAGAGACTTGGCTGTTGAGAGGGAGTACAAATTACCTCTCAACATGCAACCTTAGAAGCAGTCTCAGAAGTTTGTGGAGCAGCCACAATTGGAGAAGAAGAGAGGAGACCGAGTGGAAGCACCCACTCGAGCAGAGACCTCCATGAGGGGGGAATTTCAAGCCAGATGGGTAGAAGTAGCACATGCAACCATACCTCCTGGTGAAAGGTGGGGTGATGTGTAGACATAATCCCAAGATAAGAAATTTGGGCAGGGTCCATTGAGATGGTGTGTCTCATAGATCAAACCTAGCTATGAGGAGTCCACAGTACAATAGTAGCAAGAAGGATTAGTTAGATTGATGCAGTCAGATGTTAGGAAGATACAAATCAGAGTGAAAAATGTCAAATATTGGAGCACAGATCAGAGTTGGAAACAATGCAAAGGGCATGAATGCAGATGTCAGCAGCAACACAGAGAGTCCAGTAGAAAGGTGCAATAGCTAGCAGCAGTCAGAAGAATATGATGACAAATGAATTATATTGATTCAGTTTTTCGGAGGCTATTCAATTTCAGGATTTGCAGGTGCAAACAACACTAGAGAATTATTGCATGCAGAATTCCAAAGGTACTGGATCGGGATAGATTGAATTCCTTTATTTTTGAGAGGGAGTGTTGAAATTTGCAATAAGAAACAGTGAAATTAGCAACTAGAAAGGACAAAAAAAATGCACCCACAATGATGAGGAATTTTGATGTACAAGGAGTGAGGAATGTGAGGCATTTAATTTATTTTTTCCTTAAATAAATTGGACAATAAATTGTAATTTTATCTCATAATAGCTTGGGTTATTAAACTAAGTCATGATGACTGAGTTAGATCAAGGAATTCAAGTTGAGGTGATCGATGTGGGTATTGGTGGCCACCCACCTATTCCACTTGGGCCCTCGCCATTGTCTCTTTCAGTTTTCCAGTTTCCTTAATTATAGCACAATTTACTATTTTTGTCAGTTTTTCGTGATCTAAACTTCCAGAGTGGTTTTGAGGCCCCAAAAAAGGATTTTGGGCATGAAAAGTTTGGCGATTTCATAGAAATTTCATAGAAATAAAATTAGCAGTTTTAGTCGTCGGAGAAATATATTTCTAACGATGTATCATGTGCATCAAACGAAGATCATATGACCAAGTTACGAAGAAAGCTTGGAAGAAAATTTCAAAACTTAGTTGCACAACATCATAGAATATTATTAAAAAAGTTTTCCATGCATTCTAATCAACAATATTTGGTGGGATTGGAACAACAACACATTTTGTTCACGATAAATATCCATGATAGTTTACGAATCACCCGAACATCTATCATTTAGGTAAGTCATATGATGATATTTCTTCACACATATTTATCTCTTGTCCCAACACAGTGCAGGCCATCACCACCACCCTTGCAAAATTGAACATGATAGGCTCGTGGTCCTATCTAAGCTTGGAAGAAAATTTCAAAACTTAGTTACTCAACATGATGGAAGATTATTATAAAGGTTTCCCATGCATTATAATTAGAAATATCTGGTGGGATTGGAACAAAAAATCATTTTGTTCAAGAGAAATTCTAATAAATATCACAATTGAATTGATAAAAAACAGTGTTTGGAAGACAAGATTCATCCTAAACCACAAAAATAATGGATTCTAGTAATTCATCCACTCTCTCTTGGATACCCTTGTGACTTCTTTGATGGTGTTGCACAAGTTATCCCACTTATCTGCAAAGTGGGTGTGGTACTCTTCCTCTCCCAACCTTATAGCGAGAAAGTAAGATATACCCAAAGTTAAGACTCCAACAACTGAGTTGATTCCATTTCTCTTTGTAACCTTTTTGAAATTGCATCCATTAAAAGAGTTAAATCCATATATATCATGGTGGATTCAAAAATCATGATCAATTGGGTCAATAATTCATGATAGAAAACATCTACCTACATCCGATCCTACAGGATATCATAGATTCCCCCAACTCTTTGGACTAGTTATATTTCAGAAACATTCTCGAGGAGCTAAATACCACAACACACAAGCTTTCAAAATAATCTTACAATTTTGGTTCAATGTTTTTTATGTAACCCTTTGCAACCTTCACTTGACAATTAAAATATGTAAGTAAACATTCCCCCCCCTCAATATTGTATTTAAAGGTATTAATTGTGGTTGACCCTTACAATAAAAAAATTCTTGTGAGATTCCATAGAATAAGAAGATAACATTAAACAAGAAAATAAACAACTGTAGAAATTACCTATGTTATTGAGTCACTAATTGGATCATGAATATGTTGTCCGAAATTCAATGGAGTTTGTTTTGGTGAAGCCTAACTAGGATTCAGGGATCTCTACTAAAAAATAAATAGTTTGCATGAGATACCTGAAATCAGAGGATGAAGGGTTAAGCTACAAAAAAAAAATCATTAATTACACATCCTACAACAATACAATCATGTTCATACTGACATTGTGCTTTTAAAATCAAAATCTTCAAAGAAGTTATACATCGAAAATTAAATTTTCTACACATGTAATTATTACATTGTTGGATGGGTTTGGATCAGCTTGACCATTTTCTTTTCCCGCCTTCGTAGCAGATTTCAATTCCAAGAATTCTTCAACAAATACTTTCAAGAAAATCTTTGTACCTAAAACATCTTGTCATGACATTGATGCCCAAGCACATGGTGGCATGCGCTAGCACAACATAGAACTCTCCTAGCATGTGTTGGCATGCATGTAGTCCCTAGCATTCCTTGGAACACCTTGGTTGAATTCATTGACATACATTAAAAGTTGCCACACAATTCCAATTGGCATGTATTGGGAACTATTATTAGTGTGGTTAGCATGCCCCTTTTCAAAAAGATAAATTCTTGACTTATTAACCCTCTTATTGGTTCTTCCTTTTGTTTCCTTGGAACTTCTTGACACATATTGACATACCTTGGCACCCTGCACATCCTTAGCACCTGGCATGTATTGGCATATCTTGTCACTATTTGGCACATATAATAAGCACACCCTGGAACTTCCAAGCACACTTTGAGACTTCTTGACATTCCTTGATATTCCCTAGCACGCCTTACCAATCCTTATCATACCTTGTCACTCCCTCCTTGGCATGACAACTAGCACTCATTAACACTATTCCCTGGCACACATTCCTCATATTCATTAACTTCCATGAATTTTGACCTAGTGCTCCCTTAATGTTTTGTCCTAGCACTCCTTAACACTCCTCAACATGCATTAGCACTCTCTAGCATACCTTAGCACTCTTCAACATGCCCTTCCACTTCATAGCATGCATAACAATCTGTGACACATATTGGCACTTGGCACGTGTTGGTGCTTGGAAAGTATTATCATGTATGGAATATGTTGACATCCCTTGGTATAATTTGACATGGTTTAAGATTAAATTTATTTGAGATCAACTGTTGGAAAGTAGATGAGAAGAAACAAAGGAAGACTTGGCACTTAGAATGCACTAAGACTTTGCACTTGACACCTATTGGCGCCTAGTGTTGGTATACCTAGCATGATCCTCTTGGAAAAGGTAAATTTATGACTTATTAACCCTCTTATGTGTTCGTTTCCTTGTAGTTTAATGTTTTTCTCCCTTTTGGTGCCTTGACAATGCTTGGCATGCATTGACACACCCTTGCACATCTTGGCATGCCTTATCACTTGGCACATCTTAGTATGTTTGACATGCCTTCGCACTATCTAACACATCTTAGCATTCCCTAGCACACCTTGGAACTCATGTCCTCATAGCTATTATTTACATTTTTTCACGACTTGGGAACCAAATAAATTCCTTGGCTACTGCAGTTCATGTGAAAATATTGGCTTGCTTCAACCACAACAACTTGACCAATTTCACCTACTACAAGTAGATTGTGCCTTGTTCACCTAAGAACTACCTATAACTCATCTTATGCCACTCATGTCCAAGCTCAACTTATCCCACTTGACTAGTTACCAAGAAAAGGATGACATGATCTAGCCATAGCCATAAAACAACTAAGCAACATAGCTTACATAGGAAATATTTCACATGTATGTTCAGTTCATATAAAAATTAGAAAATTAACAGAGAGTTTGCAAGAACCACAAGATTCACAACACAAACAAGATATATTCCGAGTGCCCCAAAACTTATACACAACAATGTACAATATGAAATTATCTAGAATAGTTTAAAACATGAGCATATAGCCAAAGTGTGCCACATCTCATATAAAAAAAATAGATAAAGGCAAAAAAATGTTGTGCTTAGCACAAAGTTATCTCCCTTTGTCTAAAACTACTATGTCAAGCCCCATATAGCAACCGTAGGCTTGCCTCCTGTATATCCTATTATGAAATTCTCCTAACATACTTCAACCTTAACACACTTGAATTCGTTGACACTCCCTTACACACACTCTTATTCGTTCCTTTCCATGAATTTTGACCTAGTTATCCCTTGATATGCCCTAAAACTCCCTAACACTCTTCAATATGCATTGACATTGTCTGACATGTGTTAGCATACCTTTTCATTCCTAATGTGCATGCCCCTTTTCAAAAAGATAAAGTCTTGACTTATTAACCCTCTTATTGGTTCTTCCTTTTGTTTCCTTGGAACTTCTTGACACATATTGACATACCTTGGCACCTTGCACATCCTTAGCACCTGGCATGTATTGGAATATCTTGGAACTATTTGGCACATATCATAAGCACACCCTGGAACTCCTAAGCACACTTTGAGACTTCTTGACATTCCTTGTTATTCCCTAGCACGCCTTACCAATCCTTATCATACCTTGTCACTCCCTCCTTGGCATGACAACTAGCACTCATTAACACTATTCCCTGGCACACATTCCTCATATTCATTAAGTTCCATGAATTTTGACCTAGTGCTCCCTTAATGTTTTGTCCTAGCACTCCTTAACACTCCTCAACATGCATTAGCACTCTCTAGCACACCTTATCACTCTTCAACATGCCCTTCCACTTCATAGCATGCATAACACTCTGTGACACATATTATCACTTGGCACGTGTTGGTGCTTGGAAAGTCTTAGCATGTATGGAATATGTTGACATGCCTTGGTATAATTTGACATGGTTTAAGATTAAATTGATTTGAGATCAACTATTGGAAAGTAGATGAGAAGAAACAAAGGAAGACTTGGCACTTAGAATGCACTAAGACTTTGCACTTGGCACCTATTTCCACCTAGTGTTGGTGTACCTAGCATGCCCCTCTTGGAAAAGGTAAATTGATGACTTATTAACCCTCTTATGTGTTTTTTCCTTGTAGTTTAACTTTTTTCTCCATTTTGGTGCCTTGACAGTGCCTGGCATGCATTGACACACCCTTGCACATCTTGGCATGCCTTATCACTTGGCACATCTTAGCATGTTTGACATGCCTTCGCACTATCTAACACATCTTAGCATTCCCTAGCACACCTTGGAATTCATGTCCTCATAGCTATTATATACATTTTTTCATGAATTGGGAACACAATAAATTCCTTGGCTACTACAGTTCATGTGAAAATATTGGCTTGCTTCAACCACAAAAACTTGACCAATTTCACCTACTACAAGTAGATTGTGCCTTGTTCACCTAAGATCTACCTATAACTCATCTTATGCCACTCATGTCCAAGCTCAACTTATCCCACTTGACTAGTTACCAAGACAAGGATCACATGATCTAGCCATAACCATAAAACAACTAAGCAACATATCTTACATAGGAAATATTTCACATGTATGTTCATTTCATATAAATAGTAGACAATTAACAGAGAGTTTGCAAGAACCACAAGATTCACAAGGCACACGAGATATAAGACGAGTGCCCCAAAAATTATACACAACAATGTACAATATGCAATTATCTAAAATAGTTTAAAACATGAGCATGTAGCCAAAGTGTGCTACATCTCATATAAAAAAAATAGATAAAGGAAAAACAATGTTGTGCTTAGCACAAAGTTATCTCCCTTTGTCTAAAACTGCTATTTCAAGCCCTGTATAGCAACCGTAGGCTTGCCTCCTGTATATCCTATTATGAACTTCTCCTAACATACTTCATCCTTAACACACTTGAATTCGTTGACACTCCCTTACACACACTCTTATTCGTTCCTTTCCATGAATTTTGACCTAGTTATCCCTTGATATGCCCTAAAACTCCCTAACACTCTTCAATATGCATTGACATTTTCTGACATGTGTTAGCATACCTTTTCATTCCTAATGTGCATGCCCTAACCCTCCCTAGCTATCATTCCTCACAACTACCCTTAATTAATTTTCAATTAGTGAACCCAACCAAGCGCTCACTTAACTACAAGAGCTTGACCAAGTTACAGTTACTACAACTAGACTATTTTTTTGAATTGTGTAGCTTTGGAGGTATTCCACAAGCCTAGCGAGATGGGTTTGTGTGAGTTTGGCTTTGTGGGAAAAGAAGCAAAGCAAAGGGATTTTGGACCCAAGATGGAATTTAAAATCTAAAAGAAAATTAAAAAGGAAAATTAAGTTCTAGCGGGTTCCTTAGAGGATAAAACCCGTAAGCTCTAGAGGGTTCCTAAGGTATAAGTGGATAAAACCCGTAAGTTCTAGAGGGTTCCTAAGAGGTATAGGAAAACCTGTTTAAGGAGGCATTAGGATGAATGAAAGAACGCCAAGTGAGAAGGAGCTCATTTGATCAAGGCGGCGAAGATAGATGTAGTCATAAAGTAGGTCGAGTAAGAGGGTCAAGTAAGGGTTGCTAAATGGAGGCCATGATCATCCTCCAAGAGCAAGATCATCATGTGAGGGTTCACAAGAATTTTGCATACCTTAATGGTTGGTTTGAGCTAGGAAGTAGGATGGAATATCGTTGGTTCTCTTATGGAAGATCGAGCTTAAGAGAGGTTTCTCATGAGAATCTAGGCATGTGATTTCAGTGGTGTCTTTGTGTGAAGGCCACATCAAATTCTGAAATGTTGAAATATTCAACAAGAAACATTGAAATTGGAAACCAGAAAGGACAAAAAAAAATGCACCCATAGTAGTGAAGAATTTTGATGCACCAGGAGTGAGGAATGTGGGGCATCTAATTTATTTTTCCCTTAAATAAATTGGACAATAAATTGTAATTTCATCTCATAACAACTTGTGTCAGTTAACTAAGTCATGATGACTGAGTTAGCTCAAGAAATTCGAGTTGAGGGTCTAAGATGAGGCATGTAGAGGTATTAATCTAATATTTTTGGAGTCTAGTTGCAGTTGATGCATTAGTGGGGTGCAGGTGCGAATTAGTTATCTCAATTAAATGAGTTAAAATCACTTTAAATAGTTCTAACTAAGTGATGAGCTAGTGAGAGGTCGGCCAGTGAATTAAATTAGATTTAATTCACAATGAGTGATCAATCAGATAACTGATAATTCACTATTAATAGTTGCATGCATGTCAATTCCGAGGAAGACCCAGTTGAGACAAAGGTTAAAGGGAACATAACTATCAGTTGTATTTATACAAAATTTCCCATGTGCAATTATGAAGTCATTGGGATGCCATGATGAATTGCGCAATCAAGGAAGACTGGTTTTCCTAATTAATAGGGAGCTAATTCCGTAGGAATTGCATGAGTAAGGCAGGTTGAAGGAAGGATGAGAATTGGCTAAGTTCTAGACCGAGTTTGCCTAGATCAGTGGGAGGCAATTGGCAGAGTGTTAGAGAATCTCATGAGAGATTAAGCATTGTATTGTTTCATGATTCCTTGACTTAATATACAATAGAGATAGAGGGGTTTTGAGCAGTTGCTTTCCCCAGATACATCTTGTGTTGTGCAATTGATAATTTATTTCTCTTACTTATATGTGATTGTGCGATCATGTTTTGTTTCCGAAAATTGTAGGAAAGATTCAATATCTTGTTTAAGTACATTATAGATCAGATTGAATCTCATTGGTTAGATTTTCTACATGGTATCAGGGCAGGAATTTTTTGGGTGATGAGTTTGCAGAGAATATCTGAAGATTTTGGTGTAAAATTTCAAAAAAAAAAAATTAGTATATTTGGATTCCTTACGAGAAACTACCCAAATGGAAAATCAATTTGGAGCTCCGATGAGGGAGGTATCGTCAATTTAAAACCAACTCTTTTTTAGAAACTTTTGTAATGGCGGGACAATTACAATGTGCACGAGTCAAGAACCTATATGCACTTGAGGTACCAGATGCATGCAAAGCTTTGAGGAGCAAAGCAGAGGTTAGAGACTTGGTTGTTGAGAGGGAGTACAAATTACCTCCCAACATGCAGCCTTAGAAGCAGTTTCAGAAGGTTGTGGAGCAGCCACAATTGGAGAAGAAGAGAGGAGACTGAGTGGAAGCGTCCACTCAAGCAGAGACCTCCATGAGGGGGGAATTTCAAGCCAGATGGGCAGAGGGATCACATGCAACCATACCTCCTAGTGAAAGGTGGGGTGATGTGTAGACATAATCCCAAGATAAGAAATTTGGGCAGGGTCCATTGAGCTGGTGTGTCTCATAGATCAAACCTAGTTACGAGGAGTCCACAGTACAACAATAGCAAGAATGATTAGTTAGATTGATGCAGTAAGATGTCAGGAAGATATAAATCAGAGTGAAAAATGTCAGATACTGGAGCACATATCAGAGTTGGAAACAATTCAAAGGTCACGAATGCAGATGTCAGCAGCAACACAGAGAGTCCAGTAGACAGGTGTAGTAGCTAGTAGCAGTCAGAAGAATATGATGAAAAATGAATTATATTGATTCAGGTTTTTGGAGGCTATTCAATTTAAGGATTTGTAGGTGCAAACAACACTAGAGAAGTGTTTCATGCAGAATTCCAAAGGTACTAGATCGGGATAGATTGAATTCCTTTATTGTTGAGATGGAGTGTTGAAATTTGCAACAAGAAACAATGAAATTAGCAACTAGAAAGGACAAAAAAAATGCACCCACAATGGTGAGGAATTTTGATGTACAAGGAGTGAGGAATGTGAGGCATCTAGTTTATTTTTCCCTTAAATAAATTGGACAATAAATTGTGATTTCATCTCATAACAACTTGGGTCAGTTAACTAAGTCGTGATGACTAAGTTAGATCAAGGAATTCAAGTTGAGGTGATCGAGGTGGGTATTGGTGGCCACCCAGTTATTCCACTTGGGCCCTCACCATTGTCTCTTTCAGTTTTCTAGTTTCTTTAATTATAACACAATTTACTATTTTTGTCAGTTTTTCGGGACCTGGACTTCTGGAGTGGTTTTGAGGCCCCAAACGACACTTTTTGGGCATGAAAATTTTGGCGATTTCATAGAAATTTCATAGAAATAAAATTATCAGTTTTAGTCCTCGGAGAAATATATTTCTAACGATGTATCATGTGCATCAAACGAAGATCATATGACCAAGTTACGAAGAAATCTTGGAAGAAAATTTCAAAACTTAGTTACACAACATCATAGAATATTATTAAAAAAGTTTTCCATGCATTCTAATCAACAATATTTGGTGGGATTGGAACAACAACACATTTTGCTCACGAGAAATATCCATGATAGTTTGTGAATCACCCAAACATCTATAGTTTAGGCAAGTCATATGATGATATTTATTCACACGTATTTATCTATTGTCCCAACACAGTGCAGGCCATCACCACCACCCTTGCAAAATTGAACATGATAGGCTCGTGGTCCTATCAAGCTTGGAAGAAAATTTCAAAACTTAGTTACTCAACATCATGGAAGATTATTATAAGGGTTTCCCATGCATTCTAATTAGAAATATCTGGTGGGATTGGAACAACAACACATACTGTTCAAGAAAAATTCTAATAAATATCACAATTGAATTGATAAAAAATAGTGTTTGGAAGACAAGATTCATCCTAAACCACAAAAATAATGGATTCTAGTAATTCCTCCAGTCTCTCTTGGATTCCCTTGTGATTTGTTTGATGGTGTTGCACAAGTTATCCCACTTAGCTGCAAAGTAGGTGTGGTACTCTTCCTCTCCCAATCTTATAGCGAGAAAGTAAGATATACCCAAAGTTAAGGCTCCAACAACTGAGTTGATTCTATTGCTCTTTGTACCCTTTTGGAAATTGCATCCATCAAAAGAGTTAAATCCCTATAGATCATGGGGGATTCAAAAATCATGATCAATCGGGTCAATAATTCATGATAGAAAACATCTACCTACATCCCATCCTACAGGATATCATAGATTCCCCCAACTCTTTGGACTAGTTGTCTTTCAGACACATTCTCAATGAGCTAAATACCACAACACACAAGCTTTCAAAAGAATCTTACAATTTTGGTTCAATGTTTTTTATGTAACCCTTTGCAACCTTCACTTGGCAATTAAAATATGTAATTAAACATTTCCCCCCCCTCAATATTGTATTTAAAGGTATTAATTGTGGTTGACCCTGACAATAAACAAATTCTTGTGAGATTCCATAGAATAAGAAGATAACATTAAACAAGAAAATAAACAACCGTAGAAATTACCTGTGTTATTGAGTCACTAATTGGATCATGAATATGTTGTCCTGAAGTCAATGAAGTTTGTTTTGGTGAAGCCTAACTAGGATTCAGGGAGCTCTACTAAAAAAAAATAGTTTGCATGAGATACCATGAAATTAGAGGATGAAGGGTTAAGCTACAAAAAAAAAAATTCATTAATTACACATCCTACAACAATACAATCATGTTCATATTGACATTGTGCTTTTAAAATCCAAATCTTCAAAGAAGTTATACATAAAAAATTAAATTGTCTACACATGTAATTCTTACATTGTTGGCTGGGTTTGGATCAACTTGACCATTTTCTTTTCCCGCCTTTGTAGCAGTGTTCAATTCCAAGAATTCTTCAACAACTAATTTCAATCTTCCAATTTCCTTGTATTTTTCTCTCAATTTCTCTAATTTCTTCCTGTAAGCATGATCTCCATTATTTTTTGGTTTAGTGGAAATCACATGACCTTGAGGTTGTGACCTTTTTCCCTTCTCATAATATAGTGTGATTTGATTAAATGACTACCTACCATCCAATATCATTGTTTTAGGTATCATGCAAGGATATTTTGATCTAGAAATTAGATAGCATAATTCTTCCCAAGGCCTTGAGTAAGCTCGCCCCTTAGGCAATACATGAGGTATTGAGATCCCTCCCAATTAACTTTTATTAATATTAATGTTTTTTTTTTTTAAATCTATGTTTTGTTAGAAAAGCATGCATTTCTTAGATATTTGGTGGGTTGAATTCCACCAAGGCTTGGGGATCCTATGGATGGATTTGTTTCCATCTACATATTGACCAAGCAGGGGAGTCCCTTCTCTAATAATAGGCTACCACATGTGCTTTGGAGGTAAGGTAATGGAGACTATACAAAAAATTATTGCTAAGCCATCCTATAAAATTCTAGTTAAGGCATCCCATAAAATGGAGATTATAAAATTCTTCCCTTGCATTGCATCCTTAAAAGAGGAAAATCCACTAGGGTTTTTTATGCTCAAAGCTCCTCCACACAACCTCATATTTAGAATAATGGTAGACTTCCTTGAAATGTCACATTCTGTCATATGGTTGGGGTCCCACATTATCTTCCCTCCAAATAACATACATTGAGACATTGCACAGATGCCCATATTGTTCTTGATGTGCTGTTACAAAATTTCCTTCAATTCTGAATCCCTGTACTAGAATAGGGAAGACTTCCCATTGATATTTTTTATGAATATCTAAAAAATTCGTTTATCCATTTCAGTATAGCTTTCATCCATACCATAGTCTGGGGAGTGGGGGATTACCATGGAATCCATAATCAATATGGTGGGGCAAATGAATAAGCATGTGACAGAGAGAAAGAAATGTTTAGACCATATACCCCAGTACAGAGCTTTCCCATTGCAAGCTCCCTAGGCTTAATGCTCATCTGTGGAGTCTAAGAGAAAAATCTAACAGAGCGCCACTCGTTCTTCAGAGAAAAAAAACCAAAAAATCCATTTTCCATTGCCATGGAGTTTTGTGGGCTTGTCGACTACAAACCTTTTCCTTCCATCCTTGCATGTCACATACTCCTAACCAATGACAATGCCAAAAAAAAATTATAGAGAGAAACCCTAGATCATCCTGCAGAGTCTATTTTTTCTTGATGTGTCAGCTTCCAAAAGTGTCCCTATTTTCTATCATGGAATTCATGCAATTCTTTTCAACACACTTATCATCATTTAATAATACTTGCAATGCAAGTAAACAAAATATGTCAAAAAAAAAAAATTCAAAATCATCCTTTGTTGTACTATACTACGTAATACATATCCCCAAGAAACTCACTAGGTACTTCTTCTCATTTTGAGAATGATACCCCAAGTAAACTATATTTATTAAGATCTCAAGGCTCTGCAACATGGGGTTCAAGGCCATTCTAACAATATACTTGTTAGGAGTTCAACATCTCACTTGTGGGAGTTGAATTTAGGTGGGGATGATAACAATCAATTCTCCCCATTTTAGACCCAAATAATTATTTCTCTCTAGTAGACACTTTAAAGTGATTCCTAGTATTAAATTACAAAGCATGGAAAATAATGAAAGATGTGTTTTTTTATGGCTTCATCTCATTTACTATTAGTAGGGTGGGAATTTTTATTGCCTAGGTCCATGTATTTCATTATTTGACGTGTTTTGTTTTCTTTGTTGAGGTCTTATTGAGCTAAATTGACTAACATTATGTGGTTAGAAGAAGATAAGTGTGATCCTTTATCATTATTGAAAACCATGTTTCTTAGCATGAAAATATTCTATTTCCAACATTTTTATTTGTTACTTTTGTTAAACTAGGGTTTCCATGACCAAAGCATGTTGATAAATACATAGATTTTCATTTTCACAAGCTTGGTGGTTACTAAGAAACTTGAGATTCTATTTTTTTATATATTCCTCATGTATATAGAGCTCTCTATTAAATTCCTGGGTTTCACTTTAGTACATTTTTAGGAAATATTGCCCAATCTGAAGGGAACTACGAAGTGCCCAAAAATGAGAGCCCTAGAAAATAATTGTTATATTTCTTTAGGGTGTACTTGCAAACAAGAATTGCACTAGGGGGATAAATTAGGGTAGGAAAGGTATGGTATGTAGAGTCCAACAACTAGTCCAAACAACCCACAAGAATCCCGAGGCCACAAACACCTAGAACCTAGACATCACGAAAAATGTAGGATTCTCCAATAAAACATTGATAGGGTATCGCAAAACCATCAAAACCTTTACCATAAGATAAAAGTTCTAAAGCAAAAGCCATAGATAATGAGAATTTCTTACCAAGAAGGCATATAGGTTTAAATCTAATTTCCATCAAACTATGTCACCAAGACTAGTCACACACTACTCCATTATCCCACTTGAGTCCTGATATGTGACACGAAAGGATTCAAAATTCCAATCAAGAGTTAAGTCTAACATGTGTGAAAATGGTGAATACGTCCCTTTACATCTCATCCCTTGCTTTGATATCACATGAATTAGGAGTATCGTGACATGTGTTGATTATGAATATCACAACACTCCTTCATGTTTGATAAAACACAAGTGAACTTAAAGGATGGCTTGAACACATAAACCCTCATTTTTTTTAAGGACCTCCATTTACTTTATTGCTTTGTTTGCAAGCCACATAGATTATCCACTAAAATATTAAAGATTTGAAAGGAAAAACCTAGGGAATATTATTTTGAATCCTTATAATGAGATGCTAAAGAGGTATAATAAATAATTTCATTTTAAACTAAGAATGGTACTCAAAATAGCTAAAAGCTAAAGAACATTCATCGTCTTTACTCTCTTCATATTTATTAAAATTATTTTGGAACCAATGCATATGCTTTAGATTAGTTCAATTGGAAGGAGGGATTGTGTATCATTCTGAGAAGAGAGAAAGAGGGAAAAGTAGGAGATCATTTTTCATCTGATCAATTCATCTATGGAAGAAGGTGGGTTGAGCTTCCTGGACATGGGAATGGGGAACCTGTACGTGCAGCGGTGCCTTCCGCCAGATTTGAATAAGAACACATCATGGTTTATGTATCCCAGCATGTGGAAAACCTACATTATGATACTCTTCTTCACATGGATCATCGTACTATCTCTATTCAGATGCACTACTGACACAGCTTGGACAATTTTCAATCTCACCCATTTCGCAGTTAGTATTCAATTTATTTCTTTTCTGTCATAATTTCCTAAGAATTGACGCTTTATAGTTTTTGTTTTTGGGCCACAACAGGTTCCTTCCAAACCAATTAATTTTCATTATGTTTTTCTTTCCCAAGGGCTTGAACCCTGGTTGACTATAATCCCATTTCTTTTCCCTTTTTTTGGCAGTATGATTGCTTAAATTATGATGGAATGATCTCCAAATTTTTTTAAAAAACTGTTGATCCCAAAATTTATTTCTATTAACACAAAAATAAGATCATTGTGATTCAACAGAAATAAATTTCCTCAAAATACCACATCAATTCGCAACCAAAATAGCTGTAGATTACATATGTAAACTGGAAATTAAAGGAAGATATTTGTAGATTCTTAATATGATTTAAATTTAAAACAGAGGTCTATGAGCCTTACATTGTGCTCTCCATAAGAAGGAGATAAAATGCTAATCAATGCGAGTAGAGGCCTCATAAATAGTGCATGGCCTTAGAAAGTGTCTCTTGAAGAAACTTGTTGGTCTGTAATATGTGTGATGTTCTTAATACGAATCCAGTTTCTTAAGGACAAAATATAGATAAGGAATTAATTTTAATTATTTTCTTGTTTTTTAACATCAAGGTTGTCTATTAGTTCACTAAGATTCCCTAAAATATCTGTTTTGAACTCATCAAGAAAATTTCCTATTTCAGCCCTACTTACTGTTCCAACTGTAGATTTATTAACTCTAGAGAGAATAGGATCTCTTGAACTCCTCCCAATTTTTGAATTTCCTCTTGAAAGATGTATGCATAATTTAGATATGCTAGATAATAATAGTTGAGAAATGTCTCCCTTTCCCATCATATCAAGAATATCTATCCATTCATCTCTAATGGCTTTCAATAGGAGAGATTTTAAATTATCTTCACCCAAATTTTCCATCTTATCCCTTTTTATATTGTAACTAAATCTCTCTACCAAATCCTCCAAGTTTTCGTCTTCTCTTTGAGTCATCTTAAGAAATTCATCTTTTCGACTATGAGGTGTGTAGTAATCCTTGTATTTTTTTAAGAATGCACTCTTCATTTCTTCCTAGGTCCTAATAGAATGTGTTATTAAGCCCATGAACCATTTTAATGTTGCATCCTTAAGAGTTTTAGGAAGTGTTATCACCAAAATCGTACCTGATTGGCTGTTGATCAGACAACTTCAGTGTAACCATTTCAAACCAATCTTATGACTGAGGCTTAGCCTCCTCAGCTTGAGAGGGCTCTCTCAAGGGTTAATGATATCGATTAATGATAAATATAGATGGCTAAATCTATGAATTGTGTCTTGGTTTTGTATGTTTTCAGGTTGAAAAGATGAAGGCTAATACTACCATTGGGCTTATGGAGTCAGCAAATCAGTAGGTTCAGTGGCAAGGTTTATTGACATGGAATTTGAGGCAAATAGGGTTTTTTAACAAAGACAATTCACTTAAGAACATAGGTCAACACAGTCATTTCATTACTAAAGGAAGTTAGAGCATAGAGTTATGAATTTTGAGTAATAGCAATGAAATCTACTGCTAGTGGTTCAATGGCAATTCACTCATAAAACATAGAAAAACATAGTCATCTCATTACTAAAGGAAGTCAGAGCATAGGGTTATGAATTCTGAGTAATAGCAATGAGATCTACTGCAAGTAGTTAAACATATATGCATATCAATAAAACATTAAAGCCCCATGAGAATCTGATGTCTGTCAAGAAGAAACCCTCTCTGTATTACTGATCACAGTGAATTACATAAAGCTGCAGTTTTGCCAAAAAGTATCCAACCCCTCAAAAATTCGACCCAGTGGCCTTTAATAGAGATCTTACATCATCAAATGATCTACCTCTAGGCTAGATACATCTAATTTCTGTCCATTGACACTTTCATAACTATAAAACATGAAATTTATTACAGAAGGACACCTATCCTACTTGATAGTCCTATTTCAAAAAGGACTCAAACTGCTTATTGTTATCTTTAAAAAACCTTATCTACTTGAAATTAAATCATTGAAGTATGTCATCGCATGGTTGAATTTGGATAATGGCATTCATTTCTTCATGACCACTTAGTTGATCTCCTCAAAACTAGGAAACAACACCCTGTTTTTTAGGCAAAGGATCTTTTTTCTTCTTTGAGCATTATGGCTATCATTTGATCTTTATTTTATTGTATTGAATATTTAATCATTTCTTGATATAGTCCATGAAATTTCCATATCCTCTAGCTGTTCAAAAAAAACTTTAAAGGCTGCTCTAAAAGATGAAATACGTTGTGCTACGAAAACACAGTAGTTTCATAGCGCTTTCTGTAGCATTGCCTTACAAGCCTTTGTTCTCAAAAATTATGACTCTTTCCTCTTGCATCATCATTATCACCCTTCAACACATCTCTTATTATTCCAAGAGTAATTTTAATTTTAAAGGCTAAAAGTATATCTCTTTTCAAATCTTAACTTAAGACAAGTTATTTATATTAATTTATTTTTATTTTTATTTTATCATATTAATAACAATTTATTATATATATATAATAAATATAATATATATTTTATTCTGTTATCATGGAATAAAAAATAATCCTTTCATTTTTCTTCAAGAAATCCTGGAATAAAAAATAATCCTTTCATTTTTCAAAATACATCATGAAACACATCTCCAGCTGTTCATAAAATGCATTTGAAAAACATGTGTAAAACAGGAAAACTTTGTCTTCTGAAAATAGGGCTTCAAATAAATCCTTATATCTCCCAACTGATACCACCTGTGAGAAACATGAGAGAGGTTATTTTTATTTGATAGGTTTTTTAATATATCCTCTATAAGTTTCTTAAAATACCTTTCTATTTTTCCAAAAACCACCTTTGAAGTTGACTGGTAAAACAGTCAGGTACAGGACAATTTCGTAATAGCAGTTTCGTAGCGCATTTTAATTTATCAATTTCTGTCACCTCCTAATGAATTTTCAAAAACTGAGAGAGGTTTTTTTATTTAGGTCTGTTATGTAGAAAAAAATATTTCATTTTTCCCAAATTTGGTTTCAGCAGCTCAAAAACTACCTTTGAAGTTGATTGTTCAAAACCAAAAAAAATAATTTTGCTTCATATTTTGCTATGAAAATTTCAACAGTTTCGTAGAAAAAAGTGAATATTTATAGTGTAATGCACTGCGAAATTGTGGTTTCTTGGCTAATTTGGCATTTTCGGTAAAGAAACCCTTGGGAAATGAAATGAATCAGAGAATGATGAATGATGTGACATGAAGGAGTTTGAATATGGGTAGGTTTAGACCTTAGGGTAAGCTCAAACTATAAAAAATTTAATACTTCCCTTGATCAAACATAAAATGACTACTAGAACCCTATTTTAACCCATGAACCTATGTAACCTTGTCAAAATGATGTTTTGAATTTTTTGAGTCATAACAGTGGCTCCACTTAGGATAGTGTGCCCCTGTGGTACACTAAAGAACAAGTAGTTCCAGTGCTGATATCCATCTTGAACTCTGAAATTTTGCCCAAGTCTTCTTCAAAATATTATAGCCTTCACCTCGGGCTCAAGATTAATGATTACTGCTGAAAAACCAACTTTTGAAAAGATACTCAGTCAATTTTGACCTTATTCACACACTCCTACCTACCCTATCAGCTGCAATCCCCATTTTTAACTCAAGCAACATGAAACTTCCAATGAAGCCAGTCATTGATCTGATTTGACACTTGAATCTGTTGACTACACTTGAACCAAAAATAAGCATGATACTGAAATGACCAAGGCAACATAAAATGGATTTGATCCTCATAATGAAAATATAATTGAAAATCTAGACTGTAGAACTCTTCCATGTAGTTATCTATGGGATCAAAGAAGACATGATCTGTTTGATGCTTCTCATGACATTTTGCAGCTTTGTACAACTCATACATGCTTTGATCAACCACACAAGACTTCAGTGGTGCACTATCAAACTGATTTTCAAAAACAAGTTTTTTTTTTCAATCTCAAAAAAGAAAGGTAACAACACCCTCTCTTTATATTCGGGCATAAAAAGCTTTTGAAAATACTGATCTTGATCATGAAGATTATAAAATTGAATTTGACCTTTTAAAAATTCAATGCCTTTCCCAATATTCTTAGCAAATTCATCCACAAATTTAATCTTAACTTCTGACTTGCATTCAAATCATTTTCGATTAGAAGACAAGGATAAAGAAAAAAATTTCTTCCACTTCCTCATTAGTGTGATCATCATTTGATGTAGGTTGACACAAGAAATGACATGAAGAATAAACTTCTTCCTTTACCTAAGGATTGTAGAAATTATCTTCTAATATTTCCTCTTGTTGTTTGCAATGATTCTCATACCCCTAATGATCAAAATACTGACAAGTCTACTTTAAATTTTCATCAAACTCAGATTATGTAACATGATTTTTATAAATAAACTCCTGCTGGGTTTCATTTTCATCCAAGAGAGAGGATATTTTTTCTTCTTGGTGATGAAATGGATTGTCATGAAGGGCCTCTAAAATTTCCTCATCCATGAACTCATCATCTTCATAACAATTCTCCAAATATTCAATGAAACTCACACAATGTTTACAACGATATTTGACCAGCAATAAGGAGGGATGACACTCTTCATTAATCTCATAAAATGCAACATGGAAATCAAAAAGAAAATAAAATGAACCATTTGGCAAGCTTTCATACCAAGACCATGCTTTTCCTTCTAAATTGGCCATAAACATCTTCATGAGACAATCCTCAGGGAACTGAACCTTAAGATTGTGTACACGCATATGAAATCTAACCAAATGAAGAGCAACATTTTATTTATTTTCATCTTTAAATATAGGAATATCAGTTAACCATTCAACCTTTGGCATAGGATTTGGAAAACCAGGGATATGAGACCGATTCATAGGGGCATACCTGGCATTTATTCTTGCAATGGAACTCATCTTGAAACTTCATCAAGCTACTGATCTTCATGCAGTGGAGTCACCTTCCAATTGATTATTTGATGTGTGGAGTCAGCAGAGCAGAAATACAACCAATATGTGCCTAAGTGTTTTATGCTCTCAGACCTTAGAACTGAAACTTTATCATTCTTCCCAGGGAAAATTTATACCTTCGGTCCCCGGCAACAATGCCAAAATGTTATCACCAAAATCGTACCTGATTGGTTGCTGATCAGACAACTTCAATGTAACTATTTCAAACCAATATTGTGACTTAGGCTTAGCCTCCTCAGCCTGAGAGGGCTCTCTCAAGGGTTAATGATATTGATTAATGATAAATATAGATGGCTAACTCCATGAATTGTGTCTTGGTTTTGTATGTTTGCAGGTTGAAAAGATGAAGGCTAATACTACCATTTGGGCTTATGGAGTCAAAAAATCAGTAGGTTCAGTGGCAAGGTTTCTTGACATGGAAGTTGAGGAAAATAGGGGTCTTTAACAAAGAAAATTCACTCAAGAACATAGGTCAACATAGTCATTCATTACTAAAGGAAGTCAAAGCATAGAGTTATGAATTTTGAGTAATAGTAATGAAATCTACTTCAAGTGGTTCAAAGGCAATTCACTCATAGAACACAAAAAAACATAGTCATCTCATTACTAAAGGAAGTCAGAGCATAGGGTTATGAATTCTGAGTAAGAGAAATGATATATACTACAAGTAGTTAAACATAATATGCAGATCAATAAAACATTAAAACCCCATGAGAATCTGAGGTCTGTCAAGAACAAAACCTCTCTATATTACTGATCACAGTCAATTACATAAAGATGCAGTTTTTCCAAAAAGTCTCCAACCCCTCACAAATTCGACCCAATGGCCTTTAATATAGAGCTTACATCATCAAATGATCTTCCTCTAGGCTATATACATTGAATTTTTGTCCATTGACACCTTGCATAACTATAAAACATAAAGTTTATTACAAAAGGACACCTATTATACTTGACAATCCTATTTCAAAAAGGACTCAAACTCCTTATTGCTATTTTTAACAAACCTTATCTACTTGAAATTACATCATTGACAAGTATGTCATCACATGGTCGAATTTGGATAATGGCATTCATTTCTTCATGACCACTTAGTTGACCTCCTCAAAAATAGGAAACAACACCCTGTTTTTTAGGCAAAGGATCATTTTTCTTCTTTGAGAATTATGGCTATCATTTGGTCTTTAATTTGTGGTATTGAATATTTAATCATGTCTTGATATAGTCCATGACTTTTCCATATCCTCCAACTATTCAAAAATCACTTTAAAGGCTGCTCCAAAAGATGAAATACGTTGTGCTAAGAAAACATAGCAGTTTCGTAGCGCTTTCTGTAGCGCTGCCTTACAAGCCTTTGTTCTCAAAAATTCTGACTCTTTCCTCTTCAATCATATTTATCACCCTTAAACACATCTCTCATAAATTTTTAATCCCTTAACTCAGCCTTTAACACCTTTAACATTGATCAAAAGAAGAAAAAACACAACTATAGCAGTTTCGTAGTGCTTTTATGCTTTCTAAGCTTGGAGGCGCTACGAAACTGCTAAAAGTGCAGATTTTTTCATAAATCTATCATATGAAAATTTTAGTTGCCCAAAAACTTATAATATAACCTATATTCGTCATCCAAAAACCATAAACCAACTTCACTTTAGGCTCCTTGAGGCATTTCTTCCTCATTCACATTTAAGACATCCTTGCAGATGTTTCCTGTTTTTTCCTGAAAAATATGTCTTGGAACAGAGCCTATATCTTCTAATTCATGATGTATTTTGAAAAATTGAAGCAATTTTTTGTAGGCCAGGATGTCTTGAAGAGAAAACTCTCTTTGGTTTTTCAAAACACATCTCCAGCTGTCCAGAAACTTCATTTGCAAAACATGAAAACTCTGTTTTCTGAAAATAGGGCTTCAAAGAAATCCTTGTATCTCCCAACTGATAACACCTGTGAGAAACGTGAGAGAGGTTATTGTTATTTGATATGTTTTTGAAACTAATCTATCTTAGTTTCTTAAAATACCTTTCTTTTTTCCCATAAACCACCTTTTAAGTTGAATGCTAAAACAGTCAGGTACAGGACAATTTCATAACAGCAGTTTTGTAGCGCATTTTAATTTATCAATTTCTACCACCTCCTAATGAATTTTCAGAAATTGAGAGAAATTTTTGTATTTAGGTATGTTATGTAGAAAAACCTCTTTTAGGTTTCCCAAATTCGTTTTCAATTTCTCAAAAACTGCCTTTGAAGTTGACTATTCAAAACCAAAAAACAAAATTTTGCTTCATATTTTGCTATGAAACTTTTAGCACTTTCATAGCAAAAAGTGACTTTTTATAGTATAATGCGCTATGAAACTGTGGTTTCTTGGATAATTTGGCATTTTTCGGTAAACAAACCCTTGGGAAATGAAATGGATCGGATAATTATGAATGATGTGACATGAAGGAGTTTGAATATGGGTGGGTTTCGAACTTAGGGTAAGCTCAAACTATAAAAAATTTAATACTTCACTTGATCAAACTTAAAATGACTCCTAAAACCCTATTTTTACCCATGAACCTATGTAACCTTGTCAAAATGATGTTTTGAATTTTTTTTGTGATAACAAAAAGCAATTTCGATTTTTGAGAATCAAGTAAGTAATCATATGATTTACATAAAACTTTGAATTCAAACAAAAATGTTTTAGGATCTTCACTTCTTAATCCATGAAAATTGAGAAGGATGGAGGGTGAGATATTGTTCATTGTGGAAGTAGTATCTTCATCAAGTATAGGAAATCCAACAGGATCTACTTCTCCTCTACCTCCTCTTCCTTCTCCTCTTCCTCTACCTCTATCTCATCCTCCACCTCCAATCCTAGGTCCACCTCCTCCTAGTCTTAATTGGTCATCATTCACATTGTGTACTTCTCCTTCCCCTTATATAGCCATTGTAGATTCCTCGGAACTAATATAGGACTCTAAATTTGGGATTGTTTGTTCCTCTTCTTATTCTTCTGGTTCCTCTATCAATGGTATATTAAAGAAGACTTATTCTTCTTCCTCAATAGGGATTTATAGCTCATGGGCTAAGAGATTTTCTCTAGTAGAGGTTAGAAATATTACTCCTTATTTTGGGGATATAGGGTCTTATTCTTCTACAATTTCTTCAGTTGATGAAGTTGTAGAGTCTCTAGGTTGAATTTCTGATCTTAAGACTTCCGGAAGTCGATGTCTACCTGCTAAAAATGGAATGCAGGTTTAGATGGATGGCGTGGAACTATGAGGTCTTGGTAAAGAGAGTGGTGTTGTCAGTGTTATCACTCTCCCCAATTTCCCAAGGCTCGCAATAGGATTGGAAAGGTAACCAGAAACCAAACTTTAGGCCAGGTAGCTAGCCCTACTCAGATTAGAGAGGGATCTCTCTATATCACTTTTCAGTCAAAGGGATGATTGTATATAATGTTTAGGCTAGTTATGACTCTCAATAGATTAATTTTTTTTGTTTTTTTGTACTTTTTTTGGAAAGGAATTACAGTTAGGAGACTAGGCCTATGGTATTAATTTGATTTCAAATATTTAGTTGCAGAGGTAAGGGTGAGGCCAGATAGGTAAGCTAAGAATCATGATTAATTTTTCATTATGTATAGAGTGAAATGAGAAGGACCCAGAATGAGCATTATAATGAATTCATTCATCAGAAGAGAAAGACAATTTCATGAAAGTATTATGAAAAACAGAGCATGGAAAGCATGTATTCTGTCAATAAATTGATAAGACTTAGCATAAAGAATCATATATTTGGAAAATGAGTAACATAACGTTCAAAATCATGAGTTTACAGAGAAAAACTAATGCTTAAATTCATACCATTGAAGTCTCAACGTTATTTCTGCAACACCGTCCTTGATTTCATTAGAAAAATATTGTACAATAGCTCCACTTCAAATAAAACTATCCAACCTCTACAATGACAAAAGAGAGTCTACTTGTAGAAAATATATACCATGAGACCTCACTAGGTCGAAATCCCATCCAAAATGGGCCAAAATGCAAGAGATGAGTCATTTCCTAGTTTCTAGGGAGGTTAGAAACCATTCCCTAAAATTTAGTTACATATTAGGAGTGTTTGTCCCTTACATTTATTACAAATTCCATCATACAAGGAAGAAAAAACCAGCCTAATAAATCTAATGACAACTGATAGCCTCGAATTTGTGACCATTTCTAAGCTTGAAAACTGTAATGAAGGAATCCAATGCCGATCTGTGACAATTCTCACTGAAGAATTTAAAAACAAACTACAGAAGCGTAACAGAACTTTGGAAGCACTTTTGAGGCACTTTGGGAAGTCAAAATTTACTTTTGTAAAAATGGTCAACTAGCTCTGTATGTCTAGTTTCCATAACATCTTTAATTTTCCAAAATGGACCAAGGGAAGCCCTTCACAAATCCATTCTCCCAGGGTCACTCAAAAGCATAACAGAGGGTCCAAAAAAGAGGCATAAACATGAAAAATAGGTGGGTTTTTAGCTTTTTCTCCCAAATTGCAGCTTTTCATGCCAGGAGGGTTACTGATATATGATATACCAATCAAAATACATCCATCCATGTAAATAAATCACCATTTGTATGCCTCCAAAAAAAAGATACGTAAGTGTATGTTACCCTTTCGCAATGAGAAATTTCCAGAATTCTACCAAAAATCATGTAAAATACCAAAATTGCTCCAAATCTTTCAAAATTGGTTCTTTGACACCTGTAAGAGATAGGGTACACAGCTCATTTATCTCCATGGAAATGAGCTCATCAAATATCAACTCTTTAGATTGATGAAAAGGTTATCTCTCTCACTCCAGTGCCAATTAAAATAGCATGAAAAAGATAGATTTTTGAATTCCAGACTACTATGAAAATTAATAACTATGCAGTTGTGTGACTGATCAAGAATCTTTGAATTTATTTCTCATTGAGTTGTAGACAACCCATACCAAGTAATATTCATTCATAAGTGGACTAAATGGATAATAAAAATTGTATTGATGATTTCTTGTCAAGGGGAGCAACATACTGCCATAGTGATGCATAGTCAGGTATTTCAACTGCAACAACTCCAAGGGCTGCAAATCAGTGTCTGTATTCCTGAACATCAAGAAACAACTGCATGCAGATCTTATCTTTGTTAGATTTATGTATGAGGAAAATTTTCCATCACCTCCCCTTCTTTGAGCACCCTCCCTAATATGGTACAGTGATTATTATGTCCTTCTTGCCACTGTCACAAGTTCCCATATTAACTCATTCTATCTTGTGATCATTCTCTCAGCTGCAGACTTAAGAAGTTAATTTCTTGTCTTTTCCATCAATTATATGGCACACTCTCCATCGAGGAATGCATTCAAAGTTTGAATCACGCCAGAGACATATGGTGAATGGCGAACTGGAAGTGGCTTGTATGTCATTCTATATGTTGCAGTGATTCCCTTGAGTTGTCTCAAAACCTCAACAGAATTTTCCACCACCGCTTCAATCATGATATCAATTATTATAGGCACATAATCTAATAATGTGTGAGTTATGGAGAACACTTTGTTTTACTAGAGCACAAACTTCATTTGGATAAGACACAAGAAAAATGATTACATGCTTTAGGTAAGGACCATTAATTTATTTCACAAGGAGGTCTACATCACGTCTCATAAAATGAAATCCTTAGGTGTTGCAACAAGATCCCATTTATCCACCAGTGTTGGAGCTTGTACTTTCCCTTTTATGAGTATAAATCCCTATTGATAACCATGTTGAGTACCTTGAAAGCAACTGAAGTGTCAAATGAAATAATTTTTCTGCTATTGAAGCGATATAAACACCACCTTGCCAAGGATGAGAATCCTAAAGAGGGTTGATGCTAGCTGTCACCAATGCAGAATCAAGAGCACTAGAAATTTCC
The DNA here is from genome assembly GCA_034641835.2 of Pinus albicaulis. NCBI lineage: Eukaryota > Viridiplantae > Streptophyta > Pinopsida > Pinales > Pinaceae > Pinus > Pinus albicaulis. The sequence goes on from CM076582.1 coordinate 719,731,301, forward strand.
TGAAATCTAAGTGTAAAGTAAGCTCCCAGATTCCACTGTTTCACAAAATATTTCTAAATGGGTTATGAACGGAATTTACCAACTTTATATTTTGATGAACAATTTCCTTCAAGAAAAGTTAGAAAATCCATGCATGATTTGTAGTTTATCAAAAATTATGTTGGCTTACTAGGAGAGAATGCACCAGGTTTTCCTTTTTTAATGGCTAATAGAAATTCTTTCAAAGATGAATTGGCTAAGAAGTCAAACACATGTAGACCTAAATTTTCTGATGCAACAATATCTAGTAGAAACTTTCAATCCTTCTCCACAAATTTCTTTTGCTAGTTGGCTCAATTTGAGAAATGGGTCCTTCTTTAGGCATGCTTTGCAATTACACCATCATTTTCTCTACCCGATGAAAAGTGGCTGCTAGAAAGGACATATATGTACACAATCTTGTATGAGAACACTCCAGCACCTCCACATTGTGATACACTGCCCAAAAGGGAAAAATGGTTAACCTTGCAGATTTGTGGCCACACATCCCCACTCAACCAAATATCACCTGAAGCTCACTCTAATTGGCAAGGAGAAAAAAGAATTCATATACCCACTGGTGAATTTTCCTCTAGTATAATAAATTTTTCCTCAAACAGAGAGCCTATTATAGCATCTAGATGTACTGATATACCAGGAGAATGCTAGGCATTCTTCAGAAAGTTAACTTTTGCTAAATTTGCTCCAATATTTGGTGATTACGGGCCACTATAAATGACTAAATTTTTAGGAGAATAATCACAATCCACAATATAAATAACATAGATCAGCTCCAAAGGGGCTCAATCTTCTTATGAAGATGAGTTTCGTCCTTCTAGTGGAGATAATTTCTATCTATAAGGATATCCTCTGTGGCAAGAAGAAAATCAGCCAATGTAATGGGTACCAATCCCCTGAAATTACCAAGTTCACACCTTCCTTGAGATGATGATATTAGCTTCAGATCTTGTTGATTTTTTTCTAGGTTAATGGCTTGAGTAGCTGGAGAATTTTCTGATAATAAGATGACTACAAATTTGTCCCTCCTTGTGAAGAAGCTACACTAAGGAATAAAGGTCGAAATATTTGAAAGTTGAGGGTTTCCAACTTCAAAAAACAGAACTGGCCACCTACAGGAGTGTAAAAACATGAATTAGTGCAATATTTAGAATCTTAACAACATGTTTTTGGAGGTCATAGGAGCATAACAACGGAGTGTGCAGCGCCTGTGCAGCTCTTGTGTAGCACTCCAGAAGCGTAACACCATATGAATCCATGTTGAACCTTCCAGGACCTCCATTGCGATCTCCACGACCATGACTGCGAGGGGTACCATGACCACCACCATGACCTCATCCTCCAAAGAATCTACCACCTCTATCCCCAAAGCCTCTGCCACCGCCTCAATTACTAACATCACATCGCCCTCTTATTGTGATTTCTTCTTCAACATACAACTCATTAGTAACCAACTCTAGTGCCTTTGACGATGAATCATTATCCTTGAATTCATTATAAACAAACCCTCTGATGATTACTAAGTCGTAGTCCTTGGGAATTCGAATATTCTCAATGCTTCCACAATCTTCAAAATGTTCTATCGAGATATTTTGAATATCATCCTCCTCTTGATTCTTTTCAAATCCCTTAACAAAAATAGTACAAATGGATTTCTGATCCTGATCATTTCTGGACTTGAAATCCGGTTTCGATTCAAGAGCACCACACTTAGTAGAAAAATCAAGTCTGATAGGATGCCCAAGAGAATCCTACCCATTTTTTTCATTGCCTTCGAAGCTGCTTCTGTGGTTACAAATTCTACATGTCCATAACTTCTGTAGGAAACATCATCCCTTGTGCCCAGCCGAACATCAGCCACCTCTCCAACATCTTGGAATAATTCAATAATGATGTCTGCTTCAATAGAAAATGGAAAACTCCCCGCAAAAGGTGTCTTTGATCCAGGAGTTATTGGCATCTTTGGTGACTTTGTCATAAAAGCCTTGACATTAGGCTTCTTCTTTGGTTAATCATCACTCTCATTTAAATCCTCATCCTCACTGTTCACATTCTTTGCAATTTTTTGTTGATTGTTGGTTCTTTTTTACCTAAAAATTCTATTGCTTCACCTTTGGTTCATCATCATTTTCATTTGAGCTATCCTCTTCACTATTTTCATTCTTTGCAATTTTTGCTAGTGGAATTTTCTTTGCCAAATTAGGGTTTTTTCTTACAGGAAGTTTGACCTCTTCTTATGACTCAGAAGCTTCCTCATATGAATAAAATGTCTCATGTTTCTTCTTTTATAGTACTATAGTAGAAAAATTCAGTTTCTTTTGTAGTGGTTGAATCTCAACCTCAGCTTCAAGACGCCTCTTATATTTTGACACTTTGAAAATAACATTTTTACCTTTTCTGCACTTTGATGATGACTTGTTTCCCCTTCAAATGAGATGAGAAGGTAGATTGACCTCCTTTGCATTCTTTAACACTTGAGGTGTTTTATGAAATTTGAAAAGAGACATGAAGATAAACTTATCCTTTCAAATATGATAGTGAGACTCCTTTTTAAACTTTGAAATATTTTCTCACCTTTGAACTTTCACATTGATGTCTTTGAAGCTTGAAATGACTCTCTTTGCATTTGAATGGGACAATAGGTCACAATCACCTCCCTTGGATCTATGATAATGGATGATGAATTTTTGACACTTTAAAATATAAGTGATATAGTGATACAAAGAGACTATATTTCATGAAAAAATGAGACAGAGATGAGATATTTTAATTTTTTTTTGAAACTTGAGCCATATGAAACAAGAGAGATGGCTTTATTTGAAATTCATAAACATGTCTACTCCTTTAATAGGGTTTTATGGATGAATTTGATTTCCACTACCTTATTTTAGTGAAAATTTGATGATTTTTCCAAAGGCAGGGCTAAACCTAGACTTGATATAAATGAAATGAAATGACATAACCCTAGACCTCTTGAATGATGATGATGGAGGTGGTGAACTTGAAACTAATGATGACGAAGACCTTGAAAATGATGATGACAAATGAAATGAAAAATCAACATACATGGTTAGCCTTTCTTCAGTGACAAAAATTATTTCTAATAACTGGTTTGAAAAGTAAAAATTTTGACCTATGACCTAATGGAAAATAGCTGAAAGAGTCACTTGATCACTGACATAGATGGGCTAACATTGGCTCCAACTGGGGATGGAAGCTCCTTCAGGAGGTGTCAATAATACCTTATATTAGGTAGCCTTACCACAGGGCGATGGAGTCAAACCGGACTTTGAAAAACTTGAACAAATTTGGAAAATTTGACTAGAAAAAACTGACTTGACTCTAACTTGACAACTAACTCTGGCTGAAACAAAACTTGCAAAAATTATTGATGGCAGCATATCATCGAGACTTGAGAGCTTCAAATCCTGATGAAAACTTGATGCAGGGGCATTAGGCCCGAGACACTTTTTGTACATAAATAAACCTAAATGGGGGTCTCATGTTTTGGTTCCCCATGTAAATATTCATAGTTGAGTTATTGTAGTTAATTTGAAGGGTTAACATTGTAACTTCCCGAATGATTTATGGGCGCCTGAAGAGATAGTTATTTTTAGAAGTTAGGCTAGCTTTATGAGTCCAAGAGTCATCAAGGAAGTGAATCGATTGATTTCCAATATGTATAAAAATAAACCTTTGTGATAGAGTCGGGGCGCTGCACAGACCTGCACGAGCCTGCACCTAGACCTGCATGTACCTGCAGAGAGCTGCATAGGGGAAGAAGGCCATCAGATTGAAGATCTGGCCAGCCAGTGGTTGTAGTTCAATCCATTGTCTAAATAAGAAATGTTTCAGTATATTTGTGCCTTGTGGATTTAATTTATGTGTGAATGTATATCTGCTTTGCTTGAATAAGTCCTGTGTGAACACATGCATGCATCTTGGTGGAGGATAATCGAATCTGTGATAATTAAGAACCCTGTGATGGGATTAATGGTGCTCTATGTACAGTTAGCGGGATCGATGTAAATACTGTCGACACGGTCGACAGGGAGAGATAGAGCCGTGAGTGTATGCCACAACAGAGGCATGGCTTTAATCCACGCATAATGATAGTGGTGTTCATCGGACGAGCACTGTATAACGAGGAGCGAAGGCGCATTTGAACTAAGTTAAATTGAATAGGCGGAACCTAGCGTGAAGAAGGAGCGGAACCTTGCGGAGGAAAAGTAAGGGCGGTTTCTGGTTTCCATTGGACCACCTTTGCACGGTGAGCGGTATTTGAGGAGGGAGGAGCGTTTCCATAGATTAATCGACGCGTGTCCCCGAGCAAAATAGCAAAACCACCCTTCACTGCGCGCCATCACGCGTTATTGTTCGCGCAAGTTGTCCGAGCGATACCCGTCCGATCAGATGAGGTGGCGCGACGTGATAACAACCGTCGGATGGAAAAGGCCGTAGGCACTGGGGCCTAGTTATAGAATTATATTGATCAGAACCTTTTAAACTAAGGTTTGCGGGGTTGGTTAAATATGCGAAGGGGATGAACCATGGAAAATATGTGGGTTAACCATATTGTGACGGTTTAATAATTGAACGGAGGTCGTGACTATATAGTGATATAGCATTATACGCGGGTAGAGTAACTTCATTTATTATGTGCACCTGCCGAGGATTATATGTCAAGGTTAATCATATATATACTTGGCGGTCAATCCTTACGGATGTTGGGTTATTTGTATGAACGAATTGCATATATTAAAGACATTGAGATATTACAGTGTGCATGTAAAGAGATGGTAGTATTATGGTCTGAACCATAGAATAGAGATGACACCTCCGCCAGCAGAATCATGAGAAGATGGACCATTGGGTTGTAGTTATGAAGGAATGTGGAATTAATATCTCAATTCTCTGAATTGAGATATTAAAATAACCCATACTTATTTGTTTAAATTTGCCAACGTAGAATAAGGTAAGTGTGAGATTTCCCGGATGTGAAGTTGATTGGCATAAGAAATATTGGGTGCATTTACACACAGATTAAGGTTGGGACCAAGGAAGACCGTGGTCATGGGTGGCCTCGCTGTCAAGTGGTATCAGAGCTAGAATTTATTTAGCTCGTTGAAAAGTTTATTTCGGAAATGCACATGTACTGAAACAAAAAAAATATTTGATGTTGAATCTGTTTAATAGAGAAAATTGTAGATTTGATTTGACATGCAGTGAAGGTCTCCAGATGAACAGAATCTGGATTTGAAGATAGAATATTGCAGCAGGTAGATGCAGTGCAGGTGAGGAGAGAAGGAACAAGATCATTCGGGGATCTTGAGAGGTAAGATGATGAGCCTTATTTGAACTCTGGTTGGAAGTTATTTTTTTCAGAATACAGAGTGCAAGCAATTGAGGAAGACATCTCAACAGAAGTAGATCACAAGCTTTGAGAGCAGTGATAGAAGAGTCCAGAAAGGGATTCTGAGTGCATAAAGAGTGTGGCAGAACCTAAAATAATTCCCAACTGAGGTTGGATGAAATAAGAAAAGGTGCATTCTTGAGAAAGTTGCAGAGTGAAGCTTAGAGAGCAAAGAGAGTTCTCAGAAGGTTCCAAAGAGAGGGGACCAGTACTTGCCAAAATCCGGAGCTCGGGAGAGAAGCTTGGTGAGGTAAGTTGCAGCAAGAGAGCTTGCTGTTGCAGAGGCTTGGTGCAGCTTGTGAGTGAAGAACTCCTAGAGAAGGAAATGGCTACTGAGAGCCATAGCAGGGATTGCAGTGATTGAAGAGGTTCTGAGAGAAGCCACAACAGAAGAGTGAGTGAAGATGCCAAAGCAAATGGCATGAGGAAGAGACTCACAGATGAAGAATATTGGAAAGAATTTGCTAAGATCAAGGAAGAGTTCAATGAACTGAAGAAAAGGATATAAGAAAGCCAGAGAGTTGGTTGGCTCATAAAGAAGAAGATAAAGTGGCATAGGCTACAAAGGAAGAAGGAGCAGATGATGAATGCTCAGAAGAAAAAGGAAATACTCAGAGCAATTGAGTATCTAGAGAAGGACTTGGAGACTGACGCTTCAAGTGGGACCACAGGGTCCAAGAGCCTTACATCTGACATATTTTGTATGTTTGCAGGAACAACAGGTGATAAAGAACAAACTACTGATGTTGTCACTGAGGAAGAAAATGGAGCAGCTACATGTTTTGAGGATTTCCATGCACAGTTGGAGAAATATTCTGCTTTCCAACATATTGGAAGTAGAAGGGCTTTAGTTTGTGATATTGGCCAGAAGCTGGAGGCTGAACAGCTTGAGGACTCTGAAGAAGAGACCATTGAAGGATCTCTGGAAAATATAGAAGACTTGGAACAACAGAAATATTTGGTGACCAAATCGCCAATCGAGACCACAAGGTCTTGTGTTTTTGCATCTGACGAGTTGTGTGTGAATGCAGGTGTTAATGAAGGTAGTTCACATGGTGAAAATGTGACAGATGAAGTTTACTGTTGCCAAGTAAAGTATTATGAGTATCTTTCAGATGAATAACAGGTTGAACTACTGCAGCAGAAGGAATTCATTAATTCCTTATTTGGTAGAAGAGATTGTTTCAATGGGGTTGATGGTGAGTTTTTCATTAATGCTGATAATGACAGGCTGCTTTTTTTAAACGACCATGTGGAGAATGATGGACAGATAGCTGGAATCTTTATAGAGAAGGGAAATCAGGATTTCATTCTGATGAAGACTGAGGAGATAGTGACAGTAGAAGATAGAGAAGATTGTGGTGAGATGCCAAGATTGTGGTATGAGCAGAGGATAGAACCACAGAGAGAAGGTGTTAAGGTGGTAAGGACAGAGATGCTTGAAGATGAGAGAGTTCATTTTTATGAGCTGGAGCAAAGAGACATCCTTGAAGAGGATGGTTCAGAAGAGAGACTAGCTGACAGTCTCAGGAAATGTTTGAAGAATTGGAATCAGCATCCTGATGTGCTGATTGAGGAGAAAAGAAAGTTGGGACAACATACTGAGATGATGATAGAAGAAGGAAAGGATCTGAGGCCTTGTATACTTTGTTTTAATATTTTTTTGATGAATGCAGATCCTGTTGATGATGGAGATAAGTTGACAACATGGGGCAGTCAATTGAAGGAGAAGGAGAGTTCTTTGGAAGACTTTAAACCATGGAATGGAGAAATTGAGCTGCTAAAGAGTATGTTGAATAAACATGAGTCAATACAAGAGAGAAGACCTCAATTTCAGAATTGGGGATTGTAGTATGTGAAGACACAATGGGATGAAGATAGAAAAGAATTGATGATTGAATCATCAGTAGGGACCATTGAGTCTTGGGGCTTTGGAACTGATGAAGTGACTGTGTTGACAAGAAAAGCAGAAGACAATCCATCACTTGGAGCTGTCTTAGAAGAAGAAGAGTTGTTGCAGAATGAGGATGAGCAGTTGAATGAAGATGAGACAACCATGTCTCATATGCAGGAAAAGATTGTTGCTATTGATAGCAAGGAAGAATTGGCTTGTTCGAATAGTCCAGGGAAGATTAAAGAGAAGAATGTATGGAAAACTGTTGGGGCTGCTACAGCAGTGGAGAACCAGAGTTTCACTCTGACATAAGATGAAGATACAGTAGCTAGAGACCTTGATTTGATTGCTAGAGTCAATCAAGAAGAAGGAAGGCAATTGCGGAAGATTGCCGAGGCGGAAGAAGAAGATGTTGAACCTGATTTGCAGCATGGAGAAGATTTTTTTGGCCAAAGGATATGGCGAGAATGTTTACTGAAGATTTTCAGAAAAGAAGGTGAAATGCCAGAGTAGCAGCTTGGAGTGTTGCTGGAGAGAGGGTTGAAGCAACAAGCTAAAGTGTTGCTAGCAGAGGAGCAAAAGTTTTACTGTTGCAGAGAGGGTATGGATGATTGGGTGGCGAATAGGGTAGCAATAAGAACTGAAGAAATAGGAATGCAAAAAAAAAAAGTAAGTGTCTAGTAGTCAGAGGAAATATTAGACAGAGAAATAGAATTTGTAAGAAGACTGATGCAGAATATGCCTCAGAAAAGGGCAGCAGCGAGGAAACAAGGAAGTAGTAGCACAAGTAAAGCAGACAGAGGATGCAAAGGCACAGCCTGTGGAAAGCTACAACATAAATTTTGGAAGCCAGGAGGAATGCGAAAGAATAATGCTGTAACAAATAACCAAATGCAGAATCAAGTATGGGATCCAGGTAGATAAAAAAATAAAGCACATGATCAGGAGATCATGAATCATTTGAACCTGGGGAGTCTGATGTAGGGGCATCAGGCCCAAGACACTTTTTGTACATAAATAAACCTAAAGGGGGGTCTCATGTTTTGGTTCCCCATGTAAATATTCATAGTTGAGTTATTTTAGTTAATTTGAAGGGTTAACATTGTAACTGCCCGAATGATTTATGGGCGCCTGAAGAGATACTCAGTTTCAGAAGTTAGGCTAGCTTTAGGAGTCCAAGAGTCATCAAGGAAGTGAATCGATTGATTTCCAATATGTATAAAAATAAACCTCTGTGATGGATTCAGGGCGCTACACAGACCTGCACGAGCCTGCACCTAGACCTGCCTGTACCTGCAGAGAGCTGCATAGGGGGAGAAGGCCATCAGATTGAAGATCTAGCTAGCCAGTGGTTGTAATTCAATCCATTGTGTAAATAAGAAATGTTTCAGTATATTTGTGCCTTGTGGATTTAATTTATGTGTGAATGTATATCTGCTTTGCTTGAATAAGTCCTGTGTGAACACATGCATGCATCTTGGTGGAGGATAATCGAATCTGTGATAATTAAGAACCCTGTGGTGGGATTAATGGTGCTCTGTGTACAGTTAGCGGAGTCGATGTAAATACTGTCGACATGGTCTACAGGGAGAGATAGAGCCGTGAGTGTATGCCACAACAGAGGCATGGCTTTAATCCACGCATAATGATAGTGGTGTTCATTGGACGAGCACTGTATAACGAGGAGCGAAGGCGCATTTGAACTACGTTAAATTGAATAGGTGGAACCTGGCGTGAATAAGGAGCGGAACCTTGCGGAGGAACAGTAAGGGCGGTTTCTAGTTTCCATCACAACACCTTTGCACAGTGAGTGGTATTTGAGGAGGGGGGAGTGATTCCATAGATTAATCGACGCGTGTCCCCGAGCGAAATAGCAAAACCACCCTTCACTGCGCGCCATCGCACGTTATTTTTCGCGCAAGTTGTCAGAGTGATACTCGTCCGATCAGAAGAGGCAGCGCGACATGATAACAGCCGTCGGATGGAAAAGGCCGTAGGCACTGGGGCCCAGTTCTAGAATTATATTGATCGGAACCTTTTAAACTAAGGTTTGCGGGGTTGGTTAAATATGCGAAGGGGACGGACCATGGAAAATATGTGGGTTAACCATATTGTGACGGTTTAATAATTGAACGGAGGTCGTGACTATATAGTGATATAGCATTATACACGGGTAGAGTGACTTCGTTTATTATGTGCACCTGCCGAGGATTATATGTCAAGGTTAATCATATATATACTTGGCGGTCAATCCTTACGGATGTTGGGTTATTTGTATGAACGAATTTCATATATTAAAGACATTGATATATTACAGTGCACATGTAAAGAGACGATAGTATTATGGTCTGAACCATAGAATAGAGACGACACCTCCGCCAGCAAAATCATTAGAATATGGACCATTGGGTTGTAGTTATGAAGGAATGTGGAATTAATATCTCAATTCTCTGAATTGAGATATTAAAATAACCCAAACTTATTTGTTTAAATTTGCCAACGTAGAATAAGGGAAGTGTGAGATTTCCCGGATGTGAAGTTGATTGGCATAAGAAATATTGGGTGCATTTACACACAGATTGAGGTTGGGACCAAGGAAGACCAGGGCCATGGGTGGCTTCGCTGTCAAAACTACCCGCCTATTATAGATACATGTACAATCATGTGAAATTATCCTTCAAGTGTAACCAATCTAGTAAATGGCTACTTACTAAAATCCTACTCACGCGTTCCTTGAGAAGACAGAAGAAAAACGAAAGCGGCAAGTTAACTTTTCCACTAAATCCAATACATGCATTGAAAAACTTGGAAAATTCTTCCTCTATTGATGACTGCAACAAACTCACCAGAGGATCATGGAAAGCATGTAAGATATGATCGTTTGGATGATTAAACAAACCTTATTCCACAATTTTGGTTTGTCTATATGTTGAAATTGATTCCCAAAAAATGGAATGAGAGCAAAATGTTTTTAATTCTCATGATCCACAATAGATAAGGGCTCTGAATTTTCTTGAATTTCATCAAACACAATAAAAAGATCATATACAAACAATATTTATTCATCATTAACTAGATCACATAGAAGTTTGTGAGGTCTCTACAACTCATCATTAGAATCATGAAATAAAACTAGCTTTCATCATTAAAATTTGATTAATCTTTAATTATGGAAGAAAATATTGTCCATTGGAGATGTTCTTGTGGGTCATAAGACTGCTGCAAATCAAAAAATTATTCTTCAATTATATGCTCAATTACTTTTACCTGATGATTGGCAAGAGGAATTTTTTTGACAACCACAATGCTAATGTGCACACCGACATGATCTAAAATAACATGTTGTTTTTCATTATTCTCCTCTTCTTGATTAGTTTCAGGTTGCAGAGTTTCTTCCTTAACCTCTAGTTGATCAATGTGTTGTGTTGTTGCCATAATTTTTTCCCGTGGGGAATATTTATGAGCATCTAGACAATATACATCATTTTTTTCTTCATCAATCAAAGAGGAGGCTATTGTGTGCTAAGTATGATGTCATGTATCAAAGTGATTATCTTCTTCATATTGTTGTTAGAAGGAAAAATCATAGAAGGCTCCAATGATCTCTTCATAATTCATACATTCTATATCATTAATTCCTTTAAGATATTCAATAAAACCTTCATAATAATAAAAAAATAAATTTAAAAGAGACAAAGGAAGATTAGACTTCCCATAATACTCGAAGAACACTTTATGGAAATTTTTAAGAGAACATAAGCTTATTTCTGGTAACCATTTATACCATGATCTAGCTTTCCCTTCCAGGGTAGCCATAAAAATTTTCATCAAGCAATCCTTAGGAAACTCAATCTTCATTTTACATACATGCATGTGAAATCTAACCAGATGTAGAACAACCTCATCCTTGTTTCCATCTATGTATTTGGGCAGATAAGTTTTCCAATCTATGCAAGGAATTCGATTTGGAAAACTAGGAATGTGAGCATGATTCATAGGAGCATACCTTCTAGTAGTTGAATCCATCTCGAAAATAGTGAAATCACCAAGAAATTCTTCAAGCTACTAGTTTTTGAACAGTGGAGTCGCCATGAAAAATCTGAACCTTTGGATTCTTCGACACTGGAGTCGCCAGGTGAATGATGCACAACATTTCTTATGCCTGACCATTGTTCACCATAAAAAATCAAAGCTAATATTTGTTGTTCTTTTTTGGGAAAGATATAACCTTCTCTCCCCAGAAACGACACCACGAATGTTATCACTCTCCCCAATTTCCCAAGGCTGACAATAGGATTGGAGAAAGGTAACCACAAACCAAATTTTAGGCCAGGTAACCCTACTCGAACTAGAGAGATCTCTTTGTATTTCACTTTGCAGTAAAAGGGATGAATGTATATAATGTTTTAGGCTAGTTATGATGCTCAATAGATTAAGGTTTTTGTTTGTTTGGATTTTTTTTGGATAGGAATGACAGTTAGGAGACTAGTTCTAGGGTATTGATCTGATTTCAAAGATTTAGTTGCATAGGTAAGGGTGAGGCCAGGTAGTAAGCTAAGAAGAATGATTAATTTTCCATTGTCTATAGAGTGAAATGAGAAGGAATCAGAATGAGAATTATAATGAATTCATTCATCAGAAGAGAAAGACAATTTCATGAAAAAATTATGAAAAACAGAGCATGGAAAGCATGTATTCTGTCAATAAAATAATAATACTTAGCATAAATAAGCATATATGTGGAATATGAGTAACATAAAATTCAACATCATGAGTTCACAGAGAAAAAAAAATGCTCAAAGGCATACCACTAGAGGCTCAACACTATGTCTGCAACATTGTCCTTGATTTCATTTGCAAAAGCTTGTACAATAGCTCCACTGCAAATAACAACTATAAAACCACTAAAATGACAAAAGAGAGTATAATAATAGAAAATATAGACCATTACACCTCACCAGGTCGAAATCCCATCCAAAATGGTTCATAAATGCAAGAGATGAGTCATTTCCTAGTTTCTAGGGAGGTTAGAAACTAGTCCGTGAATTTTAGCTACAAACTAGGATTGTTTTTCCCTCACATTGATTACACATTCCATCAATAAAGGAAGAAAAAACCAACCTAATAACTCTAATGACAACTCATAGCCTCGAATTTGTGACCATTTCTGAGCTTGACAACTGTACTGAAGGAATCCAATGTTGATCTGTGACAATTCTGACTGAAGAATTTAAAAAACAATTGTAGAAGCGTAAGAGAACTTTGGAGGCACGTTTGAGGCACTTTTGGAAGTTAAAATTCACTTTTGAAAAAACAATCAACTAGCCCTGTGTGGCTATTTTCCAAAACATCTTGAATTTTCCAAAATGGTGTGAGAATATTAGATCTACTAAACTAGCTATATTTCTAAGAAACCAAAAAAATATCAACATATAAATAAGAACATAAAGAGAGCAAGGAAAAATAATATAATAGATATACGTGGTTCACCCAATTGGGCTATGTCCACAGGAAGGTTGTCTTATATTTTCTCCAGAAATCTCCTGCAATATTACAAAGAGAGAAACTAAAAATAACATGATACAAATAACAATATGAGCACAAGATGAGATGTGATTGTAATAAAAAAGGGTCCATTGACTCTATTATATACCCAGAGATGTGGAGGAATTACTCTCAAATATTGAATGTGGGATAATATAATTCTCCAAAATAACACCTATTTATATAATAAATGGGTACAGGGGTATACTATGCCATAATGAATATGGGATATAATGTGTTATTCTTTTACATAAGACTTTATTCAACTTCTGACATAATAAAAAGACATTATTACCTTCCAAGGAATATAATATATTCCAACACCCCCACTTAAAAATGGCTAGGAGAAGGGCCCATCCTAACACTACCTAACACTAAGGAAGGAAGGAGTCATTACGACTCCCCCTTGATGACAAATTCCCTCATCCCAAGCAAAGAATGAAGAGATACATACTTCTCTTCTGTCAAGGATTTGGTGAAGATATCGGTTGCCTGCTGCTCGGTAGGACAATACTCTAGAGAAATAATACCATTAGCGAAAATACCTAGAATATAAATAGAATCAAGGTCGAGATGATTCGTTTTGGAGTGATATAACGGATTGTAAGAAATTTGAATTGCACCTTGATTGTCACATTACAACATGGTGGAAAATTTCAGAACTAGACCAGGATCCATAAGAACATGTTGTAACCAAATGAATTCTTTAGCTACTCCATATTCTACTTCACATGAAGATAAAGAAAGATTCTTCAACTTCTTGTTGGACCAAGAGATTAGGCCTGAACCAAGTTGAAATATGTAACCAATAGTTGACGTCGATCAGAATTGTTACCTGCCCAATCAAAATCTGTATAACCAGAGAGTAAAATTGTAGCACTGGTCGAATAAAATACACCATGATGCAATGTCCACTGTAAATATCGCAGAATTATATTAGATACATGCTAATGAATTTCATGAGGTTGTTGCATGAATTGAGAAATCATACTGATAGAGAAAAAGAGATCTATTCTACTGTGAGTTAAATATATTAAACTTCCAATGAGCTAACGATAAAGAGTAGCATCAACCAATGGAGTGGTACACTCAATAGTTAATTTTACACTGGATTGAAATGGTGTAGGAGAAGGTTTACAATTACTTGTAAGGAAACGAGCCAATAGATCTGTCACAACTTAGGCTGAGAGAGAAAAATACCATCGGCCATATGCTAGATCTGAAGACCCAAGAAATAATGCAATGTACCGAGATCTGTCATCTCAAACTGCTTCTAAAGAGCAATTTTCATATCTTGAATTAATACAAGCTAGTTGCCAGTGATAATTAGATCATCCACATCTAAAACAATAATGAGGAAATTATCATCAATGTTATTAACATACAGATTTGGATAAGATATACAACACTTAAAACCATTATTCAAGAAATATCCATTAGTTTTATCATATTAAGACATGGAGGCTTGTTTGAGACCATATAAGGATTTGTGTAATTTGCATACTAAACTTGAGGATTCAGCAGAAATAAAACCAAGAGGTTTTTGCATATAAATTTCTTTAGTAATATCACCATTTAAAAATGCACTTTTAACATTCATTTGATGAATTTCCCACTTAAAAGATGCAACAAGTGATAAAATGGTTCTTATTATGTTCATTTTAGCAACAGGAGCAAAAGTTTCATTAAAATCAATACCTTCAAGTTGATTAAAGCCTTTGGCAACTAATCTAGCTTTATACTTTTCGATTTGTCCTTCTGTAGTGAACTTAGTTTTATAAACCCATTTAAAGCTAAATAAATTCTTTCCTAAAGGAAGAGGAATAAGAGACAAAGTCTTGTTTCTCAAAAGAGATTCATATTCAATAGACACAACTTGTTCCCAATGAGGATTACCCTTATCTTATAAGTAGCAGGATCATCTGTGGTGAAAACTTTGGTCATAAGTGCAAAGTTAGATCTAGTTCAACGAGTGTCAGAAGGATTTCCGACGTCACTACCTGTAGATTCAAGGGTTTTCCAAGCCGAAACAAGAAGAATAGAATGAACATGAGTCACTTCAGGAGCTTCATGAGTTTTAAGTGGAATACTTGAGGGAGAGGAATAATTAGGATCAATAAGAGGCACAGAACTGGAAGAAGGAGTAACAAGAATAGGATTAACAGTTGGTATTGGTAAATTCAGGGTAACATGAGTTTCTACAAACTCAGGCAGGGAAGATACTTCATGAAATCGAACATCCCTTCTGATTATTACACTTTGGTTAGAAGGATCAAACAACATGTAAGCCTTGGAATTCTCATCATTACCACTGAAGATACACTTGTGAGATTTGGGTTCTAACTTTTTTTGTTTTTTAGTAGGAATATGAGCCCAACATTCACAACCAAACATCTTAAAATTACTAATATCTGGTTTACGTCCATTCCATTTTTCCTCAGGGGTAACATGCTTAATAGCTTTAGTAGGAAATCTATTTAAAATAAAATTAGCACAACAGATGGCTTCAGCCCAAAATTTGTTATGTAGTCCTTTAGAATAAAGCATACATCTAGCCATTTCAACTAAAGTTCTGTTTTTCCTTTCAACAATACCATTTTGTTGAGGTGTGTAAGAAGCAATATTTTGATAATGAATACCATGTTTAGATAGATAAATATAAATATGTGTCATTAGGCTTCTTATTTGGTTCATCATCACTCATTTAAATCCTCATCCTCACTGTTCTCATTCTTTGTAATTTTTTGTTGACTGTTGATTCTTTTTTACCTGAAAATTTTGTTGCTTCACCTTTGGTTCATCATCATTGTAATTTGAGCTATCCTCTTCACTGCGCTCATTATTTTCAATTTCTGCTGGTGGAATTTACTTTTCCAAATTAGGTTTTTTGCTTACAGGAAGTTTGACCTCTTCCTCTGACTCAGAAGCTTCCTCAGATGAAGAAAATGTCTCATGTTTATTCTTTTGTAGTACTTTAGTAGCAGACTTTAATCTCTTTTGTAGTAGTTGAATCTCAACTTCAGCTTCACGTTGCCTCTTGCCTTTTAACGCTTTGAAAGTAAATTTTTTACCTTTTGTGCACTTTCACAATGACTTGTTTCCCCTTCAAATGAGATGAAAAGGAAAATTGACCTTATTTGCATTCTTTGACACTTGAGGTGTTTTTATGAAATTTGAAAAGATACATGAAGACAAACTTCTCCTTTCAAATGAGACAATGGAACTTCTTTTTAAAATTTGAAATATTTTCACACCTTTGAATTTTAGAATTGATGTCTTTGAAGCTTGAAATGACTCTCTTTTCATTTGACTGGGATAGTAGGTCAAAATGACCTCCCTTGGAGCTCTGAAAATGGATGATTACTTTTTGATCCTTTAAAAGAGGCAGTGAGACAGTGAGACTATATTTCATGAAACAATGAGACAAAGATGAGATACATTAAACTTCTTTTTTTTGAAACTTGAGCCATATGAAACAAAAGAGATGGATTTATTTGAACTTCATAAACATCTCTGCTCCTTTACTAGTGTTTAATGGATGAAAGGAGGGCCACTGCCTTATTTTAGTTAAAATTTGATGATTTTTCCAAAGGTAGGGCTAAACCTAGACTTGACCTAAATGAAATGAAATGACATAGCCCTAGACCTCTTGAATGATGATGATGGAGATGGTGACCTTGAAACTAATGATGGTGATGACCTTGAAAATGATGATGATAAATGAATGAAGGAGCAGCACACATGGTTTAGCCTTTCTTCAATGACCAAAATTATTTCTGAGAATTGGTTCGAAAAAGTAAAATTTTTGACCTATGACCTAATGGAAAAAAATTGAAAGAGTGAGTTGATCACTGACATACATGGGATAACGGTCGAGATCAAAATTCTACCTCTAGCTACAAATATACCTCTAGAATCTCTTTCTCTATGCATGTCATTTTTTATTTTTTTGTTGTTTTTGTGTTGTTTTTTTTTTAGATTAAGAGATAAGGCTCCTATTTACACTTCCCCGGCAACGACGCCAAAAATTTTAGTCAATTTAATGTCTTAAATTGATATCATAAATTATCGACTAGAGTTGGTAATCTTATGAAGTGAAAGTGCACTATATATGATAGAAGCATTTTCTTACTTAATTCATTGTGTTGATTTGATATGTTTTAAAGTTGTTTTTAGGATTTTGTGTTTATATTTAATGTATAAATGGAATTGAGAAACTTAAAACTTGTGATTTGCGAAATGAAATCTAAATTCAAATATCCAAAACTATGATGAAAATCCTATCTTATCTTGTTTAATAGTTATTGATTGATTTTGAGAAAAGAAACTAAAGTCCTAAAAACAAGAAGGAATTGTTAGTGTTAGTATTTGCATAGTGCTCTCGGTGATAAAAAATACTCTTTTCATCATTTTAGGAGTCTCACTCGGATTTTTTTTATCATTCCATTATGTCATGCAAAAATTTACTCACTGATGGTAGTCTTAGTCCAAAAACATCATTCCATCCCACCTTCATGTCTTGCTTAGCATACTTCAGTCATGAAAGTTCATTTCATCATGTCAATATGTCAGTCAGGTGACCATGAAGTCTGGTCACTCAAGATCTTCATTAGGTATCTAGGTTTCATTTTTCAAGGTCCAAATAAAGTAATGAAAGTGATCCAAATAATATCCCTTTACCATCTAAAGAGGATTTGAAAGCATGTAAAGATAGTTTTCAAAGTTGTAATTCTGCTTTCAAGTGTGAGTTTCATTCTAAAATGTAATTTTATTCCAAAACAGAGATGTAATTTTATTTTTCATTTATGTAATTTTATGTTCATTATATGTAATAAGTACCTACTTCCAAAGCTGCCAATTGAGTTCCACATGCCAAACAAGCACATGTTAAAGTGCAAGAGTTCTCAATTCATCCACTGATCAAATGTCAAAGAAAAAGGTTCAGAAGTGTAAGGGTATTCTACAAAGTTTAAAAGTGAAATTTGAAACATTAGCAAAGTGGGTTTCAAAGTATTAAAATCAAATTTACTCAAGTATATAAACCCTCATGACATCAAAGCAAACTTCATTTATCTCCTCCATCCTTGAGCAACCTCAACAAAATCATAATTTTCAAGTTTGAGGGCGAAATTTAACAAAACAGAGTGTGTGTTGTGTGTTTGCTCTGTGTGTTGTTTTTTTTTCTCTTTGCACTGCACGTTTTCTCTGTGTGTTGCGTGTTTCCTCTTTTCACTGCGTGTTTGCCTAATTTCTACAAGAGACTCTAGAATCCCATCCAAATATCATCACATGGCCTTCAATCTTCAATAACAATGCATTTGACCTCTAGAAATAAAGTAAGGTCTAATTCCATCATTCCTCTCCTCTTGAAATCGATTTTGTGGTGTTTGTCTTCATTGTGAAAGATTTGTTGTCTTACTTGCTTTTGAAACCATAGTTCACTCTCAATTCCCAATTTCAACTATAATTTCATTCCCAAAAACCCCACATTCCTCTCCCTTATCACTATTATTCCTATTTCAACCCCTATATCACATAATCCCCTTTCCCGAAACCTTTCATCCCCAAACCCTAAACTCTAGGCTACTCACTTTCCTAGGCTTCCAAAATCCCGAAACTATAATTAAATTCCCTATTCCAATTCCCTAATCATTCCTACTCCCTGTCACCTCCTTCAAATCAAAAATCCCTTCCCCCATCTCCCTAAATGTCCTCACACTATTCCCCACTCCCTTTACCTACATTTCACTATCATCACATCTCCCTAGGGTTTCATAATAAGACACCTATGGAAGAAGAACATGATAGAAAATATAGTGAGGGATAAGAAAGAAAGAAGAAGAAGTCAAGAAGAGGTGTGAGAATCCTTAGACTTGAGCCAAAAAATAGCAGGGCACTCATGGCATCTCCCATAACTGTGACACGTTTTAAGCATGTAGGTTGTTTTGAATTCTGTGAGAAAGTAAAAAGGGCCCAACATCATCCTATGTTAACTAGACTATTCATCTCTAATCTCCATGACAGCTAGGTAACCCTTGCTGGTGTCACTTTCACTTTGCCCATTGCCATCATATCAGATACCACTGGAGTCTCGAATGTTGGGGAAAAATGGTTCAAGAAAACAGACTTGGAGGAGAGATACTATGAGCCATACATTAAACCTAGATACAAGAATGAAATAAAGAGGATTTTTTCTTTCTCTTACCTTCTGGAGAGATATGCTCCCATGATAAAAATCATAATGAAATAATTTTCTTGTGAAGGTAGGTTCTCCAGAATTTATACCTATCACATACGGCTACTTATTCACTTCACAAGGGTCAAGATGCTCAACATACCTTATTTTATCTTCTGAAGCATTGAAAAGATGGAATTTATTTCCCAAAAGAGAGATTATGACCATCAAATGCAAAGTCTTTTTCACCACTCCCTCATCAAAATCATAGTCCTCCATCACCTCAAAAAATTGAACATTCCATGGACTTCATTCATAACTAATGACATATTCACTACTCCACCTATTTAACATGCCCAAGATGTACCTTCATCATCTCATCCTTCCACATCCATTCCTCCATATCAGCGCACATTTCATGCATCATCATCAGATCAGTCTCCTTCATCTATACACCACCATCATCTCCATCCCACATTGAGAATGGATCACCTAGTAGAGCTGAAATCAGTGAGCCTCAAAAGACTAAGCAGGATGAGATAGAGCCATTGGAAAAAACATACTAGATAGGTCATAAGAATGTGTTTTCTCCACACATAGTGGAAGGGGCCTTTCCTTCTACATCGAAAAAGCAGGTAGACAAAGGGAAGAAAAATATGACAGAAGCCGAGATTCAGGCAGAGATCAGACATGAGGAGGAGGAACTCCATGAGATAGAATAGGATTTTAACCTTTTTGACCTAGATGGGAATGATGATGATGAGGAAATTAACATAGTAATCAAGGAGAAAGAAGAAAAGATTAAGGAGCTACAAACTAATCTTGACAGGTCTAAATTTGTTATTGACTTTCTTGATTAGGAGAACCAACAGCTAAAAACAAAACATGTCATTGATGAGGTCAAATTCATCAAAGCTCAAAGAGAGGCATAAAAAGCCAAAGTTTTGCTTGAAGAGACACTTGAAACATATGGTGTGACATATGAGGCCATAGAACAAGTGCCAAGGAGAAATCCTAGGACTAGAGGGATGAAAAGATCTCTAGCACTAAAAAGCCAAAAAGAGGCCAAGCTTGCTAATTAGCTCACTCTGAATGAATAAATTGCAATGGTATTCAATGAGAACTGGGAGCCATGGCTTGATAGAGATAACCAAAACCTAGATAAGCTTTTGGAGAAGTTAAATAGAGATAATGATATAACGACGAAGAAGGTCAAGCACTATGCCCAAAATGAAAATTTTGCAAAGGCCAATCTCAAAAGAGCCAATACAAAAATTGAGGCTTTAACCATGCAAGAAGAGGAAAGGAGGCTTGAAATATTGGATGAAGCCTCAATTCATGCATAGCCACATCATCAGAATCAAAATATCAAATTTTGAGAATTTTTTGGGTAAATTTTTGAAGTTTTTGTGATTTTTTGCAAACCTTGAACAGTCCTGTGATAGCTAGATTGTCAAACACACAACACCCTAGGAGCTGCGCTTTTTTTTGAGGCATTTTTTGGCCAAAATAAGACCACCAGAAGATTCATAATGATGAATACATGCAGTAAAACCACTTTTATATCCTTTTTCTAGACAATCGGCAGTTGAAAAGGAAAAAAAACACTCAAAAAATCAATGTTCTTCCCATTCTTTTGCCTATGCATTGCGCGCTGAGCAATCTTGGGAGAATTTTTTTTGATAATGAAAATCAACTCCATTCAGAAGAAAAGGTATATTTGGAAATTAGACAAGATAGGCTTTCCAAAAATCCAACCTGAGCCCAATTTGGACACTGGAAAGGCACTCAAAATTAGGCTACAACATGGATGGCACATTTGACAGTTTTTTGATTTTTTTTGAGTTTTTCCACAAATTGAATTTTATCTTGGGGAATCATGTCTTTACCTTTGTAAATAAATGATGTAAATGTAATTATGGTATTTTTACTATTACCTATGGTAAATAAATTAGGTAAATGAACTTAATGAGGTGTAATGAATCAATTCACAAAAGTTAGGGATGAGTCACTTGGACCTCCCTACACTTCATCTTTCAACTCAAGTTTTGGTGGAACTGCTCCTCCTCTCATGGATTTGACCCCTGAGGCTGGGAGGAGTTTTTTTGTGGCCTATATCATGTATTTTTTCAGTCATTTCACTGGTTTGAATCAATTGGATGTTTGCATATTGATGAAAGACTCTATTGTAATCAATTTGGCAGGAGCTTAATAAAAGTGTTGTAGCTATTTCTTTGGGATACCTATGGCATGGTTGTCTATAATTATTTCTTCTTATGTATCATTATTTTTGAATGTATTTTCTTCATAATTCATTACATTTCTAGTGTATCATCAATTTCAAGTTCAGAAACATAATTTATCTCACATGATCTATTTTGGGGAATTTTTCATAGTCTGTTCATCATTCTTTCAGTTTAGGAAGAATTCATCTTTCATGCTCTTCCTAGCTCCTCACCTATCTAAATAATTTTATCCCAAGAACCCTAATGTGCTAGGATTCCTACCTACCTTTCCCCATTGAATGGACTGTGACCCTAATTCTATTTTCCCTGAACTAGCCTATTTGACCTAATATCTTCATCTAGCAACCCAATCAAAAAAATAAAAATCCTTTTGCATTTCATACCTAGCCTAATACCCTAATTTATCTAGCCCTCTTGGTAGTGACCTTGTGGAGAGAGCGCTCTATGGTTTGGTAGGGCTAGATACCAAGCCAAAACATTGGTCTGTGGTTACCTCTATTGGGATTTCTTCTTTAGCCTTAGAAATCCGATGGAGTGATAACATATAGGCGTCATTGCCAGGGAAAGAAAGATTTATTTTCCCTGGGTGTATGACAAGAAATTTTGGAATTTTATCCTTTGGATAATAGGGTTAAGTTTCAGAAAGGTTGATTTGATAATTGCAATGCTAATATTGTAGAGTTGGCTTCCAGAAGATATACCAGAGCAAATATTGATCCTGATCCAGTTGATCTAGTAGATGATTCAGAGAAGATATTTCAAAGGCGTAGATATCAAACTACATACATTCAGTCAGGACCAGTTCCATTGGTAAGATCGGTGTATCTACCTGCTAAGATACTTTCTCTTGAATATATACCGTATGATCTTAAATTTAAATTTTATTTGTTTAAATCCAAGTCTGAAACATCTTTATCTAACATAGTATTCGATCCTTTAAGACTATATGAGGTCAAGTCATTTTCTGAATTCCTCTGAAAGTTTGGTTTTTCGAAGATATTAAACTCGAATATGACCTTGACATCAAATATTGGATTAAATTCTGTCTCAACTCAACCTCAAACTCAATCAATTGTAGTTTTTTTATCTGCACCTTCGACCTCATCATTCATACCTACTACTTCAGTGCCTAAAAATTATTTTCCTTTACCTATTCAACCAATCCCTCCTGTTGTCAATTCAGTACTTCATTCAATAGGAATCATGGTAACATTTTCCCTACTTATCTTAGTAGCCCAATTGAAAGAATTACCTTAGGGTTATGGCCAAAGACTCCCCTTGTTTGATGAAAACTCTACCATATCTACAAGACAACATATTTTTAAGGTCACTGACTTCATATATTTGGAGGAAGTTGATGCTGACAATGAAAAAATGAGGATTATAGCCCATAGATTCTCTAGAGATGTAAAAGTTTGGTTTAGGTCTCTCACTACTAATTCAATTGCCACACCATACCATCTCACTGATTCGTTTATAGCCCGGTGGGAGGTAAAGAAAAATCACTTACAGTTGCTTACTGAATATGATAACATTAAAATAAATCTTAATGAATCAATCCAAGATTTCAATACTCGCTTTAATAGGATTTACAATGCAATTCCATTTGAGATCAAGCCTCCTCAAATATTAGCTCTCATACATTATCCTGATGCATTTGATGCTGACATGGGTTACCATTTAAGGGAAAGAAATCTAGCTACACTAGAAGATATGCAAAAGAATGCGACCAACGTTGAATCAAATCTGCTGATGAAGAGAGCTAGAGCTAGGAATGAAAGGAGAGTTACTATTAAAGATGAACCATCCACCTCATCTTCCGATGCTAAGATGGATACTTTGATCAGAACAATTGAACTGATGGTTGACAAGATGTCCATTACAGAGAGACAACCTGAGGTTAAAAATCCTAACTATAGAGGTCAGCAAGAACCTCAGTTAAGGATTAATCAGAAAGAACAACGGGCTCCTGAACAAAAACCACAATAGCGACAGTAAAACAGGACACCCTTGCAGCAGAGTTATGCTCAAGGAGAAGAGAAGATGAAGACACAATTGTCGAGGAAAACCTCCTTTTCAAAGCTGATGATCTACCTATGTTTTTGACTAAAGATGAGGAGTATTTTGAAAAGAAATATTAGCCTAAAGATGCTTTATTTATGCTTGCTAATGATCATGAATTAAGACTGAATCAAATGATTACCAACGGGGGTACTTGAATACACTTAGTTCAGAAATTAGGCAGATTTCATTGAGTAGCAAAGATGTGTTGGTTAATCCCATTTAGAAGAGATCATCTCAGCAGAAAGACACTCAAACAAGGCAGAATCCTCCGAGAAATCAAAGTAAGGGAAAAGAGCCTATGATCACAAATCAAAACAAAGAAAATCAACCATCCACAAGTTCATCAAATAAGGAAAAGGACAATCAGAAGAAATAGTTCCATCAAAGGACCATACTGGACAGCGAGACGTCGTCATTAAAGAGGTAGACGAAACTAATCCCTTCAGTTTATATATAGAAATTTCAAGGTTAAAAATATCTATTCCTTTAACCGAGCTTGTTAAGAATAATAAGTACAAGTGCCATGTTTCCAAGATTCTTAAAGTATATCCTTTGTCTGACATGGAAAATGTTGAAGATGATCAGCCCAAACTCATTTTTGGTCCTGCTATTGACGATCAATTAAAAGATAGCGAGTTCCTCCTTTTTACTTGAGTCTAATAATCCACCAGTGCATTTTATATAATTCCATGTTAGACTTTGGAGCCTCCCACAATCTAATGCCAAAATCCATAATGGAGAAGTTTGGCCTTGACATCACTCGTCCCTACCATGACTTATACTCTTTCGATTCGGGTAGAGTCTGTTGTATTGGCCTGATTAAATATTTGGTAGTCTCCCTAGAGAATATTCTGGCAAAGAATGTTCTAATGGATGTGGTGGTAGCTGGCATACCACCATGCTATTTCATGTTGCTATAGAGATCCTTGGGGGGGGGGGAATTACGAGGCACATTACAATTAGACTTTTCTTATGCAACTATCCATGTTTTCGGGAAATTGAGAAAATTGTAACGTGAAACTAAGGTGAAATATATGATCACAATAAAAGAAAAGCCTAACAATAATTCGATAAATGTTGTACATACATATTTAGATTCATTCATTTTGTTTAATGTAGTGGCATAAATGATGTATATATCCAACTAGTAGATGTAGAATATGTTCTAGAGATCCATAATTGTATTAGAGAAGTGATAGCTAAAGAAAATATGAATATGCCTATCTTATCAGAACAACAATCAGAATAAGCATTGAAAAATTCAGAACAAAAATCAAAGGAAGTAGTGAAAGATCTAGAACATACTTTGGATAAAGTGGAAGAAAGTCTGGAAAAGCATGAAAAGACATTTTATAAAATTTACCCAAAATATAAATCAGATTTTCAGTATTTGGAGGATGAGAATGGTTTATGTTCCATGGAATTTGATGGTGCCCTGGGCAAAGATGGGGTAGGCATTGAAATCTGGGTCTGCAACCCTTTTCATCAGCAGAATAAGGTCCCTACAAATGTTAGATTGTGCTCTTATAATTTAGCTTTTGATTGCACTAAAAACGAAGCTGAGTATGAAGAACTGATTACTGGCTTAAAGATCTTGAAGAAACCGGGTGCAAGAAGGATTGCAGTGTATGGTGATTCAAAATATGTGATCAAAAAAGTTAAAGGTGAATATCAAGCTAACAATCCTCGGATGAGACAATATAGGAACGCTATACTTGATATTTTGAAAATGTTTCAGGAGTGTATACTTACAGTGGTGCCAAGGAATCAAAATATCATGGTAGATTCACTGGATAAAGCTGCAAGCAATTTCAAAATACCCATATTTTCAAACAGAAAATTTGAGATTCATGTGAAGTGTCGGCCCCTTGTTCCCGATAACTTACAATACTGGAAAGTTTTCTAGGATGATAAGAAGATAAGAAAATTTCTCCAAGGTGAAGAATAATTTGAGAATTTTTCTATAAGATCAAATTTCTGATAAAGATGACTAAGATATAGAAGCAACTCAGATGGATACTACAACTGAAAGACAACAATATTCCAAAAGGTCTCATACCTTTGGAGGAATTGTTTGACCAAGAGGACGTAGCAAGGAATCCTACATTGACGCCTATGGAAAAGGGTGTTGAAGATGTAAAAATTGGGACAACCGACAAAACAAATATGGTGAAACTATCCAAGTCCTTATCCCCCGAGGTAAAGGTTGAATATGTTAAATTAATTTTTGAATTTTCTAATTTTTTCACATGGGAATATGTAGATTTAAAGGTGTATGACAAGAACACCATTCAGCACACTATTCCGATCGAGTCCAATCAAAAGACCTTTCGGAAAAATTTGAGAAGGATACACCCAGATTGCTGACATCAATTGAAAAATAGGTAAATAGACTATTCAAGTCCGGTATCATTGTCCCGATTAGATTCTTTGATTGGATGTCAAATTTGGTCCCATTGAGAAAGAAGACTGGAGAAATCTGGCTCTGCATAGATTTCAGAAACTTGAACAAAGTGTCCCTCAAGGACAACTATCCACTTCCAAAGATGGACCATATAATTCAAAAAAATTTCGGTTCTTCCCGAATGTCACTTTTGGATGGTTATTCAGGCTACAACCAAATTTTGGTGCACGGAGATGATCAAGACAAGGCAGCATTTACTACACCTTGGGGCATCTTTAGATATGCCAAAATGCCATTTGGTTTGAAAAATGCAGGGGCCATATTCCAGCAGGCCATGGAAATAGCATTCTCCAATGAAAAGATGCTTACTTGGTTGTTTACTTAGATGATTTGACAGTGTTTTCACATTATGATGATGAACATTTGCACCATTTGAGAATTGTTTTCGATAGATGTAGAAAGTTTTGAATATCTCTCAACCGAAAAAAGCATTTTTTCCACAGAGGAAGGAAACTCCTTGGTCACATCATCTCTAAGGATGGGATCTAGATTGACCCTTCCCATGTTCAAGAAATTCAGCAGATTGATTTCCCTCGCAGAAAAAAGGAAGTACAATCATTCACTGGTAAGATGAGAATCTTACGTAGATTCATTCCTAATTTAGTGGAGCATCTTAGAGAATTGAAAAATATGTTGAAGAAAGATAGTTATGTGAAGTGGTCTAAAGATGCAAGAAAATATTTCCATTTTGTTAAGTTTTCCTTGACTACTGCCCCAGTTTTGGTAAGTCTTGATTATACTATTGATTTCATAATATTCTCATTTGCTTCTGAGCACACTATGTGATCAGATTTGGATCAAGGACCGAAGTGCTAGCTAAAAATTCAAAGTTTTTGAAAGTGTGTCGAACATGAGTGACCATATATATCTCCTCTTCTGATTCTAGTGCCGTGAACAGTTCGAAAAACCAACACCATATGAAGAATTTATCGCGATTTGAAATGTCCAGTAAATTGCAA
This sequence comes from Pinus albicaulis, assembly GCA_034641835.2. Classification (NCBI taxonomy): domain Eukaryota; kingdom Viridiplantae; phylum Streptophyta; class Pinopsida; order Pinales; family Pinaceae; genus Pinus; species Pinus albicaulis. The sequence continues at coordinate 719,758,096 of CM076582.1, forward strand.
ATTTTCGATTGTTGACCAAGTTTGAATGGGCATTTGAATATTGAGAAAAAGAATATTCCAAGGAATATTACTAGAATATTCCTTGGGATATTCCTCAGAATATTCCTCTTTGGCGAATTGGATTTTTATAAGTGGCATGGTTTCGGCCAATGAAAGGGTGCCACATGGCTAGCCCTGAGGCTGCTACGTGGCCCTTGAACCTCCGTTTAAAATTTTGGTGGAGGGCCAGAGGATCGATTGCACGACCTCTTGCATAACATGCACGTGCTTAACCATCTCCACCAAGATGTGTTTCTTAACTAAGGGTTCAACGATTATATTTGAATTCTGGTGAATTCTGATTTGGGGATCGGAGGGGGTCAGTGCCCCCCCACCCCATATGGTCGTAGCCCCAGAACCATGACGCTACGTTAAAAACCCGTCCAACCTAACTGCTATCCAAAATTTGTTTCAGAACTCACATGCCATGATCCATTGTGATGTTTCTGCCGACGGTTTCGTTCAAACTGAAAATTAAACTCCAGTTTCAAAGGTGTTAACCTGCAGTTATATCATGGTTTCCACTCGGCAGTTAATATCACCATGGGGTTTTGGGGGCATGTGCCCAGCACCCCTAACCACCTTCTTTAATTCCATGATTAGACTAGCAAGTTTTTAGCCAGAGCACCCAAATTTAGGCGGATTTCCTAAATTGACTCCAGTTAAAGTGCAGTTGCTCCAAAATTAGTGGAGCTGATTAGGGTGAAACTGGACAAAATTGTTTATGCTCTATTTGGAGCTAGACTCGACCATTATGAGAGTGTTAATAGTAAATTTAGACTATCTCAGACATTCCAGACTCATTGGTGATGGTTTTAGAGACATCAAAGGACTTCGGAGTGAGATTTTTCTTCATAGAAGTTCTAGGGGCCACTAGGGCCACTAGGAGCTAGCAAATATTTGAGGCCTAGCCAGGGCTGCTAGAGGCCTTTCTCAGGAATCCAATAGTAAATTTTTGATGTTTCAGAAATTATATAACTAATGGTGAGGTTTTCAGAACTATTAGAGGACTTTTGAAGGCCGAGTTTCTTTAGAGAAGTTCCAAGGTCCACTAGGGCCACTAGGTGCTAGTGGGAGAATGAGGTCTATCCAAAGCAGCCAATATTCATTATCAGCAAACCAGTAGTCTATTATGACTATTTTGAGCCTTATAAATCCAATTGAAGGATTTTCATAAGCTTTTTAGGACTTTTGAAAGTCAATATTCTTCAGAGAATTTTTCAATGAACCTAGAGCCAGGGGGTGCCACAAGGTGAGGGAGGCATAACCGGAGCAGCCAAATTCCAATTAATGAAAATGAATAGTCTATTATGACTATTTTGGACATTATAAATCCATTTAAGGGATTTTAATAGCCATTTGGAGAATTTTCAAGGTCGAGAAGCTACAAGTGAGTTTCGGGCAGCCCAGGGCCAATAATGGATGGAGGCCTAGATTGGGGAGCCAGAGTTCATTTTGAGAAAATGAACAGAATATTTTGGATGTATGATATGTGCTGAAGATAGTAGTTGAGGTTTCAGGGACATAAAAGGATTTATGAGGGAGTTAGTTCCTTAGAGAAGCTCGGGGAAGCTTAAGGGCACCAACAGAAAGAGTCAAGTCTAATGGAACCTAGGTCTATCTTCAGAGTGATGACATCCATTCCATGGGTATGATGGTATTATAAACCCATTGGGTTAGTTCAAATAACCATTTTAGTTGAGTTATTAACTTGTAAAATAAATTTTCCATCCTAATCCGAAAGATCCAAGTCAGTTGACAAAAGCTGAAGGAGACGTAGCCCACGATATTCGGGTGAACTCATTTATTAAATTTGTGGTTATGTGTTGATGCATATTTTATGCACTTTATGGTTGTTGCACATGCTTAATATCAGAAAAATAAAATGTTCTTAAAGAACTTAAACAATTAAAAACATACACCTCTATCAAGTGTTCATTTCTGCACAGTCAGGAATAAGCTAGATTTTATTTTGTTTAATTGAGTGGGAGGTTATTGAAAAGCATAACAAGTTATCTACCCAGATTCAAATAAGATGGTATCAGAGAACTAGGTTGCTTGTTTGACTTGATAGGTGTTTAGTGGTGCAAATAATTTAACTGTTTGCAAATTGACTGATGATTACAAGTTTGAGTTTGCTAGAGGTGAAGGGAAGCTACTGTTAGCTATGTCCAGAAGAGGAAACAAAGTAAGAAGGCTGAAAGCATCCTCCTTAACCAAAGGACCTCAAGGAAACCCTTGAAGAACAAGATGTATTGTTTGTTAAGAAGCTCTTGAAGATTGTATGCAAAAGGCTCTTGAAGATTGTTTGCAAAAGAAGCTTTGTCAATTGTTTTTGAAAGCTTTTGTGAATTTTTTTTTAATTTATTTAGTTCATTTTCATAAGATGAAAACTTCATGAAGTGAGGTTTCAAAATCCTCCTCCTTCACAATATTATTTGATGAAGAGATGAAGCAATACTTCTAAATCTTGAAGAATAGGGTGAAAATTCTATTTGAAGATAGAAAGGAAAGCACTAGACTTCGTGAGAAATTGGTTGCTATGAAGAAAGAGAAAGAAGGACTTCCTCAAATAATGCATGAGATGGAGATGTAGCTCCATCAAGCCCAAGAGGCCTTAACCAAACACATGCTTGAAGCAAAGGTAAATCACTCAAATTTGTCTTCAAATTCCTCTTCAGATAGATGTGTAGATTCATTTGAAAAGAACACTAGAGGTATAGGGTCCAAGTTGATGTTAAAAATGGGCTATGAAGGCAAGGGTATAGGCAAGCATGCACAAGGCATGATTGATCCTATTTTGGTTGAGGAACGACCTAAGAAATTTGGTCTAGGCTATGTTCAATCTTATGGTGAAAAATCTACAGCCATGAAGGCATTTGAGACAACTTCAAAAAGAACTTTTGTTGCAAGTTCTAAACCACAAACATGTCAAGTTCGTTTTCAAGTTGATTGCCATTTTTTGAAGCCTATGTTGTAGAAATATGTTTGTATACTTGCAGCTTATGGCGAGCAAGAGGGTTTTGATAGCTATCAAGACAAGAATACGGATGTTAGTCTTCAAAAGAAAGTTGGAACCTCTACCAGTGCATCTCCTTGAGAAGGTAAAAAAGATGGACATGCAAAGAAAAAACTGAGGTATAATTCTTCCCATAGTCAAATTGATTATGTGTCTGATAAGCATGGAAAATATGCATGCAATAATGGAAGAAATTTTTGCTATTCCTATTGTGGTCTCTGTAACCATGAAGTTTCAAAATGCTGGAAGAGATTGAAGGCATACAGGAAACAGTTGAAGTAAAGGAAACTTGCTCAAAAGATGAAAAATACTTGCACACATTTCCAGAAAAAGGGACATGTTATTGCCCAATGTTGGACATTGCATCCAACTAATCATCCCAAGCACATGAAGCAAGAGGATAAAATGACTAGCGAAAATGGAACCAAAGACTCCATCATTGATTGAGAATAGATGTTTCACATGAAGAAGATTTTCAGCAGCAAAAATCGCCATGTAAGTGGCTTGGTAAGAATTTGTTTGACTTCTTAACTTAGTAAGACATGCATTCATTTGTAAATATGAAAATTTCAGTTATGTATGCATTTTTGTTGAAAAATTATGTTTTCTTGAGCCACCTTGGATGGATGATCAAGGACATGATGTTCAGATACCTTTTGTAAATTTCTCGCCAAAAATTTCTGAAAGAGTTCAAGGAAGACACAATTCTTAATAGGAGGACAAGAGCATCCAAGAAGGAAAGTGTTGACTACCTTCGAGTTGGCCTCCCATGCAAGTCAAAGTGTATGGAGGCTAGAAAAGTGAGGGTGTTGTACTCTCATCTACTGAACAGATTAGGTAAATAGTATTTTGGTGTCCAAAAGATCCCTAATGGGGAGGAGTGATCAAATTTTGATCAAGGACCTAAGTGATAGCTCAGAATTCAAAGTGTTCAAAAGTGTGTCAAACCTGAGCGACCGGATAGATCTTGTCTTCTTGATTCTGGCGCCGTGAACAATTCGAAAAAATGACACCATATGAAGAAGTTATCACAATTTCAAAAGTCTAGCAAACTATAAATTTTTGACCTTTGACCAGGTCTGAATGGGAATTTGAATATTCAGAAAAAACAATATTCCATGGAATATTCCTAGAATATTCCTCAAAATATTCCATGAAATATTCCTCTTGGGCGAATTGGATTTTTACAAGTGGCATCGTTTTAAACAATGAAAAAGCACCACATGGCTAGCCCTGAGGTTGCCATGTGGCCCTTGAACCACCATTTAAAATTTGGTGGAGGGCCAAAGGATTGATCACACAACCTCCTGCATAGCATGCATGCACTTTACCATCTCCACTAAGCTGTGTTTCTTCACTATAAGGGGTCAACGATTATATTTGAATTGTGGTGAATTCTAATTTGGGGGTCGGAGGGGGCCAACCCCCTTGCCCCCCCCAATATGGTCGTAGCCCCGGAACCACGACACTATGTTAAAAACCCATCCGACCTAACCACTAGCCAATGGTTGTTGCAGTGCTCACAATCCACGATCCATTGTGAGGTTTCCGCTGGCCGTTTCATTCAAACCGTGAACTAAACTCTGTTTTCAAAGGTGTTAACCCATAATTATATCGTGGTTTCTGCTCGATAGTTAATATGACCACAGGGTTTGGGGGGCATGTGCCCAACACCCCTAACCATCTTTTCCAATGCCACAATTAGACTGGCGGGTTTTTAGCTAGAGTGCCAAAATTTAGGTAGATTTTCTAAATTGACTACAGTTAAAGTGCAATTGCTCCAAAATTAGTGGAGCTGATTACGATGAAACTGGACACAATTTTTTAAGCTCTATATGGAGCTAGATTCAACCATTATAAGAGTGTGAATAGTCAAATTCGACTATCTCAGAAATTATAGACTCATTGGTGAGGGTTTCAGAGCCATCAGAGGACTTGTGAGTGATATTTGTCTTCCGAGAAGTTCTAGGGGCCACTAGGGCCACCAGGAGCCAGTAAGAGTTTGAGGCCTAGCCAGGGTAGCTAGAGGCCTTTCTTAGAAATCCAATAGTAATTTTTGGATTTTTCAAACATTATGGAACTAATGGTGAGGTTTGGGGAAACATTAGAGGACTTCCGAAGGCCAAGTTTCTTCAGAGAAGTTCCAAGGGCCACTAGGGCCATTAGGTGCCAGCAGTGTAGAAATTTGAATAACTGATATATTATTCACCGAGATTCTCCTGATCACACACTATTTTAGCTTCATGCACAATACAGAATCTCTTCTACCATTGATCATTAATTGCGGTAACAAACCAATTTCATGCATGACATTAAAACCACAAACAATCACACATATGAACACAATATTTAATGGGAAAGCTTAAAGTTGAAAACCCCAACTATCTGTATATTATATGTCATGGAGATCATGTAACAATCATAGTACAAAGCTCCTCACAAGCTCTCAGAACAACCTCAAATTTCTACACACTATCAAGCTAGATCTAGCAAAACACATGCTCTAATCTTTTGCCACTTGATAACCAGCCTCTATTGTGTAATCAATGCTATGGGATGGCTCATTAAATAACATAAACCACTTGGCTTGTACTGCACAATCCTCATGGGCTTCTCCAATTATCTGTGTGTTGCAAATAGCAACTGTATAGTCACAATTGATAGTTAACCTGCTCTTTCACCTATTTCTGCACTGGTCTCCACTGAAACTGTCCATGCACTGAAGTTAACTGATGCATTCTTTAGTTGATTAATGATTTTATAATTATTGAATTAATTAATAATTGATTCACACCACTCTCACTAATTGTATCAATCAGTTAAACTTGATACAAATAGCTCAACTATGTTTAGATTAGTTAAACTGAATACAACTCCACTAACTTCCTCAATCAACTCCACCAAACTCTGTCACATGAGTTCTAACTGAAGTATCCATGCAATAGCTCCAAATAACCCTCAGGAATAGCGTAATTATTTCTGTCAGATCCTGTGCCATATCTATGCACTTAACTGAAGTGCTCCAAGAGAATAAGATAATGTTTAGAGTCTAAATATTATTAAGAGCTAATAATATTTGACATATCTATTTTTAGACTGGCAATCTAAAAATAGATTCAGCCCAATATGTCAAAAAATAGAAGTCCATCTATTTTTTCCGAATTGACCAACCATCCACAAATAGCATCCTGCAACTCATAGAACATGATCCATATGTCTAAAAATAGAAATAGTCTAAAAATAGACTTTGCGCCAAAAATAGCCTGCAGGCCCACTTAGTGAAGGCGACTCCTTTCCACTAAGCTCGTCGTCTTGTTGCAATCTCAACACTCCTTCTCAATAAGATAAGGATTATCTGAAACCCCTATCTTGCCCCTGTGGTATTCGAATTTGCTCCTGGTGAGCACCTTCGTCAAGATATCATCATCCTGATCCTCCATGGGAATGTATGAAAGTAATATGATCTTCCGCTGCACACAATCTATGATATGATGATACCGGTCCCTGAAGCCATGCCACCTCAACTCATCCTCCTGTCTGTACCATGATCCATATCCCGATTTGCCTCTGATATATCTCAATACATGCTTGCCTGCCTTTCAGAAGAGCTTGGTTGGCTTAACCATAGCTTGTGAAAGTTGGTTAACAACATAGCATATGTCGGGTCGTGTATTGACCAGATACATAAGCGACCCCACCAACTGTCGATAAACAGTGGCATCCACTACCTCCGTCGAAGTAGCATCCTCCTTCCTCCATCCACCAGGAAGAGGAGTATCAAGAGGCTTGCATCCATGCATGTTGAACTTCTCCAGTATCTCCCGAGCATACTTAACCTGAGAAACAAACAGTCCACCACTGCGCTGCCAAATTTCCAATCCCAGGAAATAATGAAGGACGCCCAAGTCCTTCATCTCAAACTCTTTTGCAAGATCATCCTTGCATGAGAGTATCAATAGCTCATCACCTGTCAAAATCAAATAATCTACATAAAGTACAATGATCAGCAACTTCCCCTCCACCAAAATATGGTATAAGTTAGGATCCGCCTCACTCTTGGAGAATCCAAGTCTGGTGAAATAACTGTCTATCCATGTGTACCAAGCACGAGGTGCTTGTTTCAACCCATACAGCGCAGTCTTGAGCTTGCACACATGTGACTCACTAATAAATATCTTGAAACCTTCGGGCTGCTCTATGTACATGTCCTCCTCAATCACCCTGTTGAGGAACACAGTCTTCACATCCATCTGATGAATGTGCCACCCCATCTGCGCTGAGACAGCAAGAATCGTCCGTATGGAAGAATACCTTGCAACAGGTGCAAAGGTCTCCTCATAATCGATCCCCTCAATCTGTGAAAATCCTCGGGAAACAAATCTTGCCTTGTACTTCTCCACACTCCCGTTAGCTGCCTTCTTCACTTTGTAGATCCATCTCGAACCCACCACTAATTTCCCTTCCGGCCTCGGAACAATCTCCCATGCACTGTTTCTGACAATCGAATCATACTCTTCCACCATGGCATCTACCCATGCGGGGTCCTCCACAGCTTCCTCGAAAGAGGATGGCTCTGTCATGATACACTTGCTGATAAGAGCCATGTATCCAGTATACTAGTCAGGTGACTGTCTCTATCTGCGCTGTGATGTAGGTGCTCCTACAACCTTCTCTGCATCTTGAGCCAGTCGCTCAACTTCTGTAGTGCACTTCCGCCCTCTGATGGTTGGCGCTGCTTGAGTGGTCTCTTCCACTCCATGAACCTCATATTGTGGCTGATTCACATCTTGAGACTCATCCTTAGGAACTAATAGCTCCTCATCTGAATGCAAGTGTGGCTCCCTCTCAAGCGAACACTTCATGGCTTTCTCCTCATGAAAATTGATATCCCGTCGCACAACAGTCTTGTGACTGTCTGGAAAATACACACGATAGTTGTGGGGTGTATCAGTGTACCCAAAAAATATTCCAACCTCTGAAGTCGGCTTCAGCTTCTTCCCGGCATCCTTCGTCACATGAATGTAAACAGGTGAACCAAAAATCCTCAAATGGGAAATATCAGGCTTCTTACCAGAAAATGACTCCTCGAGTGTACTCATGCCAAGTATCCTATGAGGACAACAGTTCTGCACATATACTGCAGTATTGCATGCCTCCGCCCACAAGTGAATGAGTAGGCCCTGATCATGCAAAATCGCCCGTGAAGCACCCACGATCCTTCTGTTCTTCCACTCAGCAACCCCATTCTGCTGTGGGTTATGAGGTGCTATGAGCTCTCTTCAAATTCCTTCTGCGCTGAAAAAGTACTTGAACTCACCAGAGATGAATTCACCACCATTGTCACTCCTAAGAGCCTTCACCTGCTTCCTTGATTCTTTCTCAACCAGTGCCTTGAACTCACAGAACTTTTATTATGTCTTGCTCTTCTTCTGCATGAAGAAGATCCAGCACTTACGAGAAAAATCATCAACAAATATCACATAATACCTGTGCTTTTTTGTCGAAGCTACTGAGAAAGGTCCACACACGTCTGTGTCATTTCTCTCAAGGATCGTCGTGGCGTGACTATCCTTCTCGTGGAAGGTGGCTTTCACAAATTTTCCCAAGGTACATCCCTTGCACTGATCTGACTGTGCAAGAGTACCCTTAGGAAGCCCACTAGAAATTTGCTGCAGTATCTTCAAAGCTCCATGGTCAAGGTGGCCCAATCTCCGGTGCCACAACTCACCATCATCCCGGCTCACCACTCCTTCTGCCTTGCCTGCCATTGCTGCACAGCCATCTACCTGCAATTGATAAAGGTTCTTAACTCAAACCCCTATCCTCTGGGTCTCACCAGTTGCCTTACTGCGCAGGAAATCCTTTCCCTCGCTAAAGACAACATCTTATCCCTTGTCTTCTAACATCACCACAGAGATAAGATTCTTATTCAATCCTAGAACATGCATCACTTCCTTCAATACAAAGGGTTTACCAGACTCCCTCTCAAAGGAAATGGTACCGATACTGGTCACACTGTATCTACCATCATCGCCCATCTCGATGTGCACCCCAAGATCTTTCTCATCTAGATCAGTAAACAAGTCTCGATCTCCTGTCATGTGAAAAGATGCACCACCGTCAAGAAACCACACTGAACCCATCACACTTGAGACCAAGCATGCGATCAGCGAAAAATCGAGCTCAAACTACAAGGATAAGGCCTCTCCAGCTGCAGATCCAACAACCTGCTTATTTTTCTTCTTCTGTGGACAATTAGTGGCGTAATGTCCGTGTTGGTGACAATGAAAGAACTTCACCTTGGACATGTCTTGCTTCTTGCCTTTCACACCGGATTGAGAAGCTTTCTTGCTCTTCCCCTTCTTTGCTTTGGCATCCAAAGTGAAATTCTCTTCATCAGAGTTATTTGATGAAGATCCATCCCTGGTACTTCACCTTATCTCCTCTTGCACAAGATCCGACCAAAGTCGCTCCCATCTTGGCAATTTCTCCCGACCATTGACAGAGTCCTGATAGGAATGCCAACTCTTCAGAAGCCCAAGGAGAGCCAATCTCACCAAGTCCTCATCATCAAAAATAACCCCCACACTTCCCAGCTCATCCCTGCATTGGATGAACTTCGTGAGGTACTTGGGCATACTGTCGCCTTTCTCCATTTTTATGTTTCTAAGTTTATCCTTGAACGCCAACTTCCTCTGGTCGCTCTTGCTTTGAAATAAATCTGTCAAAGCTTTCCACATCAAGAATGGATAAGCCTTACCATGAATTCTAGACACTATGTGATCCTTCACACCTTCCAACAGAATCCTTCGACACTTTGTTGTCTTCTTTTGCCATGCATTAAGTACGACAGCATCACTAGAAGTAGGCTTTGGAATTTCTGCATCTATGAACTCCTTCAACCCATTATCATATAGCACCACCTCCATCCTGTCCTTCCATGCAATATAATTAGAGCTACCCTCAAGGGCATACTCTAATCACAATCCGTTGAAAGACATCTCAACTTCGACACTAAGAAAACACTGCTGCAAATTCGAATTCCACCAGCTCAAAACTCAACCGCTTCAATGTTTTGCAATTGCTCCAATGATCAATATTTCTCTGATACCATGTATAAATTTTAATAACTGATATATTATTCACCGAGATTCTCCTTATCACACACTATTTTAGCTTCATGCACAATACAGAATCTATTCTACCATTGATCATTAATTGCGGAAATAAAATCAATTGCATGCACACATTAAAACCACAAACAATCACACATATGAACACAATATTTAATGGGAAAGCTTAAAGCTAAAAACCCCAACTATGTGTATATTATATGTCATGGATATCATGTAACAATCATAGTACAAAGCTCCTCACAAGCCCTCAGCACAACCTCAAATTGCTACACAGTATCAAGCTAGATCTAGCAAAACACATGCTCCAATATTTTGCCACTTGATAGCCAGCCTCTATTGCGTAATAAATTCTATGGGATGGCTCATTAAATAAAATAAACCACTTGGCTTGTACTGTGCAATCCTCATGGGCTTCTCCAATTATCTGTGTGTTGCAAATAACAACTGTATAGTCACAACTGATAGTTAACCTACTCTTTCTCCTACTTCTGCACTGAAGTTAACTGATGCATTATTTAGTTGATTAATGAGTTTATAATTAGTGAATTAATTAATAATTTATTCACACCACTCTCACTAATTGTATCAATCAGTTAAACTAGATACAAATAGCTCAACTATGTTTAGATTAGTTAAACTGAATACAACTCCACTAACTTCCTCAATCAACTCCACCAAACTCTGTCACATGATTTCTAACTGAAGTATCCATGCAATAGCTCCACATAACCCTCAGGAATAGTGTAATTCATTCTGTCAGCTCCCGTGCCACATCTGTGCACTTAACTGAAGTGCTCCAAGAGAATAATATAATGTTTAGAGGTTAAATATTATTAAGAGCTAATAATATTTGACATATCTATTTTTAGACTGGCAATCAAAAAATAGATTCCGCCCAATATGTCTAAAAATAGACATAGTCTAAAAATAGACTTTGCGCCAAAAATAGCCTGCGGGCCCACTTAGTGAAGGCGACTCCTTTCCACTAAGCTCATCATCTTGTTGCAATCTCAACGAGCAGGAGAATGAGGCCTATCCAAAGCAGCCAGTATCCATTCTTAGCAAACCAGTAGTTTATTCTATCTATTTTGAGCCTTTTGAATCAAGTGGAAGGATTTTTATAATATTTTGAGGAATTATGAAAGTCAAGATGCTTCAGATAAGTTTTCAATGAACCTAGAGCCAAGGGGTGCCACCAGGTGTTGGAGGCATAACCGGAGTAGCCAGAGGCTAATTTATGAAAATGAATAAAATATTCTGACTATTTTGGACATTATGAATCCATTTAAGGAATTTTTAGGGACATTTTGAGACTTAAGAAGGTTGAGAAGCCACAGGGAAATTTTGGGCAGCCCAGGGCGAATAATGGATGGAGGTCTAGATTGGAGAGCCAGAGCTCATTTTGAGAAAATGAACAGAATATTTTGGATGTCTGATATGTGCTGAAGAAATTAAGTGAGGGTTTAGGGATATAAAAGTATTTCTGAGGGAGTTAGTGCCATAGAGAAGCTCAGGGAAGCTTAAGGGCACCAATAGAAAGAGTCAAGTCTAAAGGAACCTAGGTCTATCTTCAAAGTGATGACAGGAATTCCAGTGGTATGATGGTATTATCAACCCATTGGGTCAGTTTAGATAACCATTGGAGTTGATTTATTAACTTATAAAAGAAATTTTCCATCTTAATCCCAAAGAGCCAAGTTAGTTGAAAAAAGCTCAAGGAGACGTAGCCCACAATATTCAGGTGAACTCCTTTATTAAATTTTCTATTATGTGTTGATGCTTATTTGTTGCACTTTATGGTTGTTGCACATGCTTAATATCAACATAATAATGTTCTTAAAGCACTTAAACATTTAAAAACCATACACATGTATCAAGTGTTCAATTCTACACAGTCAAGAATAAGCTAGATCTTAGTTTGTTTAATTGAGTGGGAGGTTCTTGAAAAGCACAAAAAATTTTCTACCCAGATTTAGATCACTATGGCAACAATATAGATGTAGAAAAGAGATAAAACATAGCTTCCAATTACATTTTTCAGTCGCAATATCAGAGATGCAGTGCTGCACTACAACATCATAGAGAAACAGGCTCTGGCTTTGGTTAAAGCGCTGAAAGATTTCAAATTTTACATATTACATTCACACGCTCTTGCCTATGTACCTAATGCAGCTGTGAAAGAATTTCTCATGCAGACAAACCCAGAAGGTAGGATAGGAATATGGATAATAGATTTATTGGAGTATGAACTTGAGATCAAGCCTCCAAGCTGATCGAAGGTTAGGGCTTAGCCAATCTCATGGCTGAGTCAAATATTCATGCTCTTGACATCAAATTTATTTCGATCTTGTCCAAAAATGAATAAGAAGTGAATCTCATTCAGGTATCCGATATCTTTTTGTCATATCCATGATATTATGATATTTTTTATGTTTTGCAACACCTAAAACCTCCTGTAGGCATGAATAAACCCTTGATCAGTATCATTAAGAAAATGTTAAAGGAGAATAAAAAGAATTGGCATAAGAAGCTGATTAATGAATTGTGGGAAGATTGGGTGAGTAATAAGAGGTCTATTGGTATGTCTCCTTTTCAAGTTGTATATGGTGTCTATATTATGTTTCCTTCATCACTAGCAGTCTCAGTAATGAAATTACTGCAAGAATCAGGGACTAAGGAAAATGACATACAATGTTATATTAATCAAATGATACACCTTCAACAGACAAGGGATGAATTATTTTAGAATACTTCAAAACTTGATGACATGATAAAGAAGATCTATGATCATAAAACTAAGGAAGACAACTTTAAGATGGGAGATGTGGTACTTCGCTAGGATGCCAGAAATGAAGAGAAGGGTAAGCTTGGAAAATTTGAGAATTTATGGAAAGGGTCATATTATATTTCAACTTTTCAGGGACAAAATTCTTATTTTCTTGAGGAGATTAATGGACAGGAGTGTTTAGAAGGACCAGTTAATGGTAGGCTCCTTAAACACTATATTTTCTGAAACAAATTTCTCGATAAGTTTTCCATTTTCATTGTAAATATCAGTTACATTTTATGAAAATGTGAAGTATAGAATCTCTAGAGTTTGAAGCTCGAAGTGAAGGCCATGGAGCTTCACTGATTTTCTGCGATTTTCAAAAAGTCTAGTTTTCAGTCATGTAAGTCAGTATTGAGTCAACTTTTTCCACTACCATCATATCAGATGTCATTAGAATCTCAAATTTTAGGGAAAAATGGTTCAAGAAAACAGACTTGGAGGAACGATACTATGAGCCATACATTAAACCTAGATGCAAGAATGAAAGAAAGAGGATTTTTCCTTTCTCTTACCTCTCGAAGAGATATGCTCCCATGATGAAAATCATCATGAAATACTTTTCTTGTGAAGGTAGGTTCTCTAGAATTTAAAACTATCATATATGGCTACTTATGCACTTCACAAGGGTCAATATGCTCAACATACCTTATTTTCTCTTCTGGAGCATTGAAAAGATGGAATTTATTGCCCTAAAGAGAGATTATGACCAAAAAATGCAAAGTATTTTTCACCAATTCCTCATAAAAGTTATAGTCCTCCATCACCTCAAACAATTGAACATTCCATGGAGTTCATTCATAGCTAATGACATATTCACTGCTCCACCTATTCAACATGCCCAAGATGTATCTTCATCATCTCATCCTTCCACATCCATTCCTCCATCTCAGCCCATAGTTTATGCATCATCATTAGATCAGTCTCCTTCATATATTTAACCACCATCATCTCCATCCCACATTGAGACTGGATCACCTAGTAGAGCTGAAATCAGTGATCCTCAAAAGACTAAGCATGATGAGATAGAGCCATTGGAAAAAAAATACTAGAGAGGTATAATACATGCATGTGTTTTCTCCAAACATAGTGGAAGGGGCCTTTCCTTCTACATAGACAAAGCATCTAGACAAAGGAAAGAAAACAACAATAGAGGCAAAGATTTAGGTAGAGATCAGACATGAGGAGGAGGACCTCCATGAGACAGAACATGATTTTGACCTTGTTGACCTAGATGAGCATGATGATGATGAGGACATTAACATAGTCATCAAGGAGAAATAAGCCAATATTTAGGAGCTAAAAATTAATATTGACAAGTCTAAATTTGTTATTGACTTTCTTGAGCAAGAGAACCAACAACTGAAAAAAAAAAACATGTCATTCATGAGGTCAAATTCATCAAAGCTCAAAGGGAGGCAGAAAAAGCCAAAGTTTTTCTTGAAGAGACACTTGAAACATATGGTGAGACAGATGAGGCAATAGAACAAGTGCCAAGGAGAAAGCATAGGACTAGAGGGCTAAAAAGATATCTAGCACTAGAAAGGAAAAAATAGGTTGAGCTTGCTAATTAGCTCACTTTGAATGAACAACTTGCAGTGGTAGTCAATGAGAACCGACAGCCATGGCTTGATAGAGCTAACCAACACCTAGAGAAGCGTTTGGAGAAGGAAAACTGAGATAATGATATAATGAGGAATAAGGTCAAGCACTATGCCCAAAAAGACAAATTTGCAAACGCCAAGCACAAAAGAGCCAATAGAAAAATTGAGGCTTTGACCATGCAAGAAGAGGAAAAGAGGCTTAACTTATTGGCTGAAGCCTCACTTCGTGCGTAGCCACACCATTAGAATCAAGTTAACAAATTTTTATAATTTTTTGGGTAAATTTTTGAAGTTTTTGTGATTTTTTGCAAACCTTGAACAGTGTTTTGACAGCTAGACTGTCAAATGCACATCACCCTAGGAACTGCGCTCTTTTTTGAGGAATTTTTTGGCCAAAATAAGACCACTAGAAAATGCATAATGATGAAGACATGCAGGAAAACCACTTTTCTAGCCTTGTTTTGGACAACTGGCAGTTGAAAAGGTTAAAAAACACTCAAAAAATCAATGTTCTGCCCATTTTTTTGCATATGCGCTGCACGGTGCGCATGTAGAAATTATATGCACTAAACATGCATATGTCCAAGATCCACCTGATCTCACACTATTTAACTTTATGCAAGATACTGAATCTATTCTACTTGTTAATCTTTTGTGAAAAAATTAATTGCACACACATGTGAAGTATAAACAAAAATTATCAATCGCACATAACACAGTTTTTAACCAGGAAAGCCTGAAGCTGAAAACCCCAACTATATATTATGTAACATGGAGATCATATCAAAATCTCATACAAACATATATAGCTTATCACAAGCTCTTAGTAGAGTACAATCGCCATACACTAATCAGGCCCAATCTTGCAAATCCATGCAGCGATCTTTGCCACCTGCTAGCCTGCCTCCACTACGCAATGCCTGCTGAAGAATAGCTCTGAATGAATTCGAATTACTCTTGGATTGACTGCGCAATCCTCATCGGCATCTCAACTATGTGTTTGCTGCAATCAATGCATCACTAATAGTCATAACAGATAGTCTATCTTGCCATTTCAGCTATCTCTCCACTGAAACTACCATGCACTGTAGTTAACTACTGTATTGTTCAGTTGATTAATGAGTTATTATTTGTGAATTAATTAACTAATTAATTCACTCCAGTCTCACTAGTGTATCATTCAGTTAGACTAGATACAACTAGTTCAACTGAGTCTAACTGAGTTAAACTAAATACAACTCCATAAATACTTCTTCCAACTGTGTCATAACTCTGCCACTTGAGTTCTAACTGAGTCCTCCATGCAATAGCTCCAGTAAACCCTTAGGAATAGCGTAATTCCTTCTGTCAGCTGTTGTGCCACATCTGTGCACTGAACTGAAGTGCTCCAAGAGAATAAGTTGTTGTTTAGAGTCTCATTATTATTAAGAGCTAATAATAATCGACATGCATCTATTTTTGGATTGACGATCTATAAATAGACATCGCCCAGTATTATAAAAATATAATTTCATCTATTTTTCCGACTTGATCAACCATCCACAAATAGAATCTTGCAACTTCTGAAATATGATCGAAATGTCTAAAAATAGACATAGTCTAAAAATAGACTTGCGCCAAAAAATAGCCTGCGGGCCCACTTAGTGAAGGTGACTCTTCTCACTAAGCTCATGACCTTGTTGAATCTCAACACTCCCTCTCAACAAGATAGGGATTATCCTTCACCCCGATCCAGCCTCTATGGTATTCGAATTTGCTCCTGGTGAGCGCCTTCGTCAGGATATCTACATCCTAATCCTCCGTAGGAATGTACTAAAGCAACATGATTTTCCGTTGCACACAATATATGATATGATGATACCGGAGATCAATATGTTTAGATCTATCATGAAACACAAGATTAACTGAGAGTTTAATGAAACTCTAATTATCACAATGAATCACCGTGGGATGTAAATGTGAATCGAACAAACCAACCAGAATATTCCTCATCCAGATAACCTCACATGCAGCTAAAATTGTTGCCATGTATTCTGCTTCCACTGAACTGAGTGCCACAAATATTTGTTTCCTGTTGTACCAAGAAAATACCGTAGATCCGATACTGAAAATCCCTCCTGGTGTGCTCTTTCTGTCTGTTGGGCTTCCTGCCCAATCTGCATCCGTGAAGCCATGCAAATTCACCTCATCCATCTTTTTGTACCATAAACCATACTCAGATGTGCCCCTGAGATATCTCAGGACATGCTTGCCCGCCTTCCAAAAGAGCTTGGTAGGCTTAACCATCGCTTGTGAAAGCTGGTTCACTACATAGCATATGTCTGGTCTTGTATTGACTAAATACATGAGTGAACCCACCAACTGTCGATAAACAGTGGCATCCACTACCTCTACCGATGTAGCGTCCTCTTTTTTCCAATTTCCTGGAATAGGAGTGTCGATAGGCTTGCAGCCTTGCATGTGAAACTTCTCCAGTATCTCCTGGGCATAGTTTCCTTGAGACACAAACAGTTCACCTTCCCACTGCAATATTTCCAATCCAAGGAAATAATTAAGGAGGCCCAAATCCTTCATCTCAAACTCCTTTGCAAGATCAGCCTTGCATGAGTGTATCAACTGCTCATCACTTGTTAATATCAAATCATCAACATAAAGTACAATGATAAAAAGCTTACCCTCAACCACAATCTGGTACAGGTTTTCATCTGCCTCACTCTTGGTGAAGCCAAGTCTAGTGAAATAGATGTCGATCCGAGTGTACCAAGCACGGGGCGCTTGTTTCAGCCCATACAGGGCTCTTTTGAGCCTGCACACATGCGACTCGCTGCTGAAGATCTCAAATCCTTCAAGCTGCTCAATGTACACTTCTTCCTTAATGATCCCATTAAGGAACGCAATCTTCACATCCATATGATGAATGTGCCAACCCATCTGTGTTGAGAGAGAAAGGATGGTCCGTATGGAAGAATATCGTGCGACAGGTGCAAAGGTTTCTTCATAGTCAATTCCCTTAATTTGTGAGAAGCCCCAGGCAAAAAATCTTGCCTTATACTTCTTAACTCTCCCATCAACAACTTTCTTTACCTTGTAGATCCATCTTGATCCTACAACTGATTTTCCCACCGGCCTTGGAACAATCTCCCAAGCACTGTTTCTGACAATGGAGTCATACTTCTCCACCATGGCATCTACCCATGTGGGCTCCTGCACTGCTTCTTCAAAAGAATATGGCTCTGTCACAATACACTTGCTCATAAGAGCCATGTATCTAGTATATCGGTTAGGTGACTGTCTCTGTCTATGATGTGATGTAGGAACTCCTACATTCTGTGACGCATCCACCTTCAGTCACTCAGCTTCTGTGGTATGCTTCCTGCCTTGTTTGATGTTTGGTTCTGTATGAGTGGACTCCTCCACTCCATGAATATCCTCCTGTGGCTGATACACATCCAGAGGCTCATCTTTGGGAACAATAATTTCCTCCTCTGCATGCAAGTGTAGCTCCCTCTCAAGCGACAAATTCATGGCTTTCACCTCATTGAATTTTATATCCCATCGCATGACAATCATCCGACTATTTGGAAAAACACACGATAGTTATGGGGTGTTTCTGTGTACCCCAAAAATATCCCAACTTTTGCAGTCAGCTCCAGCTTCTTCTTGGCATCCTTCGTCACATGAATGTAAAAGGTGAGCCAAAAATATTCAAATGATAAATATCAAGCTTCTTACCAGTAAAAGCTTCCTCGGGTGTACTCATGCTAGGTACTCTATGAGGACAACGGTTTTTCACATAAACCGCAGTGTTGCATGCTTTCGCCCACAAGTGCATCAGTAGGCCCTGGTCATGCAGCATCGCTCGTGCAGCACCCACGATCATTTTTTTCTTTCTCTCTATGACCCCATTCTAATGTGGGTTATGAGGCACTATGAGTTCTCTTCGAATTCCTTCTTTGCTACAGAAGTATTTGAATTCGCCCGAGATGTATTCACCACCATTATCACTCCGTAGAGCTTTCACCTGCTTCCCTGACTCCTTCTCCACCAATGCCTTGAACTCATAAAACTTTGAGAACGTTTCACTCTTCTTTTGCATGAAGAAGATCCAACATCTATGAGAAAATTCATCAACAAATATCACATAATACCTGTGTTTCACTGTTGAAGCAACTGAGAATGGTCCACACACGTCTGTGTGAATTATCTCCAGGATCACTGAAGCACGACTCTCCTTCTCATGAAAATTGGTCTTCACAAACTTACCCATTGTACATCCTTTGCACTGATCTGACTGCGCAATATTACCCTTGGGAATTCCAGTAGAAATTTGCTACAAAATTTTCACTGCGCCATGGTGAAGATGGCCCAATATTCTGTGCCATAACTTTCCCTCATCCCGGCTCACCACTTCTTTTGCTTTGCCCGCCATTGCAGCGCAACCATCTACCTCCAGCTTGTAGAGATTATTAATTCAAACCCATATCTTCTTGGTTTAACCCATTGTTTTATGTCAAAGGAAAGCTTTTCCCTCACTAAAAACAACATCATAACCTCTGTCTTCCAGCATTGCGACTAAGACCAAGTTCTTCTTCAGACTTGGAACATGCATTACATTCTTCAACAAGAACGGATTACCAAACTCCCTCTCAAAGGTAATGGTCCCAATGCCAGTCGCACTGTACCGAACATCATCGCCCATCTCTATATGCATATGGAGGTCCTTCTCCTCCAAGTCACTAAACAACTCTTTGTCTCCCGTCATATGGAAAGATGCACCACTGTCAAGATACCACATAGATCCCATGCAGCTTGAAACCAAGCATGTGATCAAAGAAAAATCTAGCTCAAATTGCGAGGCTAAGGCCTCTCTAGCTGCAAATCCAGCAGCCTTCTTATTCTTCTTCTTCTGTGGACAATCAGTGGCAAAATGTCCATGCTCGTGACAATGAAAACACTTTACTTTGGACAAGTCCTGCTTCTTGCCTTTCACACCGGATTTAGAAGGATTTTTCTTCCCCTTCCCTTTCCTTGCTTTGGTAGCCAAAGCGCAATTCTCTTCATATTCATTCTTTAATGAAGATCCATCCCTGGTACCCTGCCTTATCTCCTCCTGCACAAGATCTGACCAAATTCGCTCCCATCCCGGTAGTTTCTCCCGTCCATTGACAGAGTCTTTGAAGCTATGCCAACTCTTCAGAAGCCCAAGGGGAGCCAAGCTCACCAAGTATTCTTCATCAACAGTAACTCCCACACTTCCCAGCTCATCCTTGCAGTGGACAAACTTCGTGAGGTATTTTGGAATACTATCACCTTTCTCCATTTTTATTTTTTTGAGCTTGTCTTTAAGCGCCAACTTCCTCTGGCAACTTCTTCTTTGGAACAAGTATTTCAAAGACTTCCACATTAAGAATGGAGTGGATTTCCTGTGAAGGCTGGACACAATGTGGTCCTTCACACATTCCAACAGAATCCTCCTCGTCTTTGCAGTATTCTTCTTCCATGCATCAAGTAATGCAGCATCGCTAGATCTCGGCTTAGGAACATCGCTATCGAAGAACTCCTTTAGCCCATTATCCTCCAGCACCACCTCCATCCTGTCCTTCCAGGCTATGTAGTTCAAGCTCCCATCAATGGAATACTCCAATATCAACCCGTTGAAAGACATTTCAATGTATACTC
The DNA here is from genome assembly GCA_034641835.2 of Pinus albicaulis. Lineage (NCBI taxonomy): Eukaryota > Viridiplantae > Streptophyta > Pinopsida > Pinales > Pinaceae > Pinus > Pinus albicaulis. The sequence continues at coordinate 719,778,400 of CM076582.1, forward strand.
GATTTCTGCACCAAGAATCTTCTGTAGAAAAATCGAAGTGTCCACCAGCACAAACTCACTTAACAATTGCAATATTCAATCAACAATGCTCTGATACCATGTAGAAATTATATGCACTAAGCATGCATATGTCCAAGATTCACCTGATCTCACACTATTTAACTTTATGCAAGATACTGAATCTATTCCACTTGTTGATCTTTTGCGGAAAAATTAATTGCACACACATGTGAAGCATAAACAAAAATTATCAATCGCACATAACACATTTTTTAACCAGGAAAGCCTGAAGCTGAAAACCCCAACTATATATTATGTAACATGGAAATCATATGAAAATATCATACAAACATACAAAGCTTATCACAAGCTCTCAGTACAATACAATCGTCATACACTAATCAGGCCCAATCTTGCAAATCCATGCACCGATCTTTGCCACCTACTAGCCTGCCTCCACTGCGCAATCCCTGCTAAAGAATAGCTTTGAATGAATTCAAATTAATCTTGGATTGACTGAGCAATCCTCATTGGCATCTCCACTGTGTGTTTTATGAAATCAATGCATCATTAATAGTCACAACAAATAGTCTATCTTACCCTTTCACCTTTCTCTCCACTGGTCTCCACTGAAACTGCCATGCACTATAGTTAACTACTGTATTGTTCAGTTGATTAATGAGTTATTATTTGTTAATTAATTAAATAATTAATTCACTCCACTCTCACTAGTGTATCATTCAGTTAGACTAGATACAACTAGCTCAACTGAGTCTAACTGAATTAAACTAAATACAACTCCATAATTACTTCTTCCAATTGTGTCATAACTCTGCCACTTGAGTTCTAACTAAGTCCTCCATGCAATAGCTCTAGTAAACCCTTAGGAATAGCGTAATTCCTTCTGTCAGCTGTTGTGCCACATATGTGCACTGAACTGAAGTGCTCCAAGAGAATAAGTTGTTGTTTAGAGTCTGATTATTATTAAGAGCTAATAATAATCGACATGCATCTATTCTTAGATTCACGATCTATAAATAGACATCGCCCAATATTCTAAAAATAGAATTTCATCTATTTTTACAACTTGATCAACCATCCACAAATAGAATCCTGCAACTTCTGAAATATGATCGACATGTCTAAAAATAGACATAGTCTAAAAATAGACTCGTGCCAAAAATAGTATGCAGGCCCACTTAGTGAAGGCAACTCTTTTCACTAAGCTCATCATCTTGTTGAATCTCAACAGAGAAGTCTTGGGAGAATCAGTTTTTGACAAGGAAAATCAACTCCATTCTAAAGACCAAAGGTATATTTTAAAAGTAGATAGGATAGGATTTCCAAAAAGTCATCCTGAGCCCAATTTGGACACAAGGAATGCACTCAAAATAAAGCTGCAACATGGATGGCGTGTTTGATAGTTTTTTATTTTTTTTGAGTTTTTCTGCAAATTTACTTTTATCTTGGGGAATCATGTTTTTACCTCTGTAAATCAATGATGTAATTTTAATTATGGTGTTTTTATTGTTACCTAAGGTAAATATATTAGGTAAATGACCTCAATGAGGTGTAATGAATCAGTTCACAAAAGTTAGGGGTGAATCACTTGGACCTCCCTACACTTCATCTTTTAGCTTAGTTTTTGGTGGAAATTTTCCTCCTCTCTTGGATTCCACCCTTGAGGCTAGGATGAGTTTTTTTTAGGCCCATATCATGTATTTTTTCAGTAATTTCAGAGGTTGGAATCAGTTGGATGTTGGCATATTGATCATAGACTCTATTGTAATCATTTTGGCAGGAGCTTAATAAAAGTGTTGCAACTATTTCTTTGGGATACCTGTGGTATGGTTATCTAGCATTGTTTCTTCTTATGTCATTATTTTTGAATTTATTGTCTTCATAATTCATTACATTTATATTTTATTATCACTTTCAAGTTGAGAAACATAATTTATCTCACATGCTATGTTTTGGGGAAGTTTTCAGAGTCTGTTCATCTTTCTTTCAGTTTAGGAATAATTCATCTTTTATGATATTCCTAGATCCTCACCTGTCTGAATCATTTCATCCCAAGAACCCTAATGTGCTATCCTTCCTACCCACCTTTCCCCATTGAATGGACTGTAACCCTAATCCTATTTTCCCTGAACTAGCCTATTTTACCTAATATCCTCCTCTAGCAACCCAATCAAACAAATCAAAACCCTTCTTCATTTCATACCTAGCCTAAAACCCTAATTTATCTAGCCTTCTTGGCTATGAACTTGTGGAAAGATCCCTCTCCGGATTGGTAGGGCTACATACCAAGCCAAAATATTGGTTTGTGGTTACCTCTGTTGGGATTTCTTCTTCAACCTTAGAAATCTAGCGGAGTGATAACATGAAATTCAATATTTTTTTATTCTTTTGGAAACTTTATATGAATGAATTTTAAAAGAAGAAATCACTAAATAGTATTCACATTTATAAAGAGAAATGTTTTAATGATTAAAAAATAAAACTTTCAAGAAGGAAGAAAAGGAAATGTTTATTTAAGAAAGGAAACTAATCTATGATAAACTTATTGTTGAGGCTCAATACCGTCTCTATTTTTGACACCCATTTCACTATTTTTCCTTCCTTTTTGACAAAATCCATAAGCTCAATCAGTGTTAGTTTTCACATTTTCAATATTGAACGGAATTTAAATGAAATATCTTTTATATTTTAATGTTTCTTATTATTTGAATAAAATTTGTATTTAGCTACAGAACTCATGCAATTCTATAGCTAACTACCATTTCTATAGCTACCGACATTATTTAGCAGGTTCCAAAGAAGGAATAGAGGATCAAAGTACATGGGTAGTTTATAAATGATAATCTCATGGATTTTATCCTACTTACCTGTCCAAGATCGAGAAGGATAACACCTAAAATCATGGTCAAAGGTTCAGTCAAAGCTGAGGGTCAAGACAAGTGAGCGAGAAGTTGAAAGCTTCACGATTTTCTCTCCACGTAGCAAATCGTGAAAGTTATGAAAACTTCATTTCTGTTTAGAATTATATTACTAGTCTAATTAGTCCCTTTAGGTGAGATTACTTCAAACAATCAAAATGAATCTTTTATAAATACCAAGCTACATAAAATGGGAATAAGCTTAATTTTTTATTGTAATATTGTTACACATTAAAAGTTTGTTTTTATCAATTCATGGAGAAGGCGTGTTTAGAATCACCGATGCGTAATTAGTCACAAGTGAATTAAGAACCATTCTGTTGTGAAGGGCCCCTGCTCAGAAGAGGTTTAATAGTTTAATATTCTGTTGTTTCTTATTTTAATCCTTCCTCTTTCCACATAGTAATTATTGAGTTTTACACATAGTTGAATGCTTTATTTGTTTTGCGCTTCTAAAACATATCGATATCATAAATCTATTAGCATTTAGATTTCATAGAATTAAACCTTTGTTGCATTTTCTTGCACAGTAAAAACATGTTTCATTTTTCTTTTTATAGATCAGAAATACATTCTAGTTTTGCATAGTAGATGAAAGCTTTGTTTTATTTCCTCATTTTTAATAGTTCCTAATTTTTTTTAGCATAGTTACTTAGATTTAGTACTGTTGGTTTGATATTCGTACTTGTAGAACTTAGATTAAAATAGATGCTTTTTTTCATCATTGAACAAGATTAGAGTTAAATAGATAACATGTTTTCATAGGACTAATTTAGACAGATATTTCATTGGATAGATAGAAGAAATTTTTGATATATATTTTGCTAGAATTAGATATAGAGGATTAAAAATTTTGTTCAGATTAAGAGAGGATTTAATTAGATGTCTTTCTCCTTAATTAAATAGGGTTAGAATTAATTTAGATAGATGTTTTAGAGATAGCCTTATCATAATTGTCAGCATAGAATATTCTATCATAGTTAAAATTTATCACTTAGATTGACTTATTTTTATGCAATATATATTTATCATAGACCAATTTTCCCTCTTAGATAAATATTTCCTTTTCTTCCTTCTTGTAAATTTCACCTTTCAGCCATTAGAATATTTTCTTTAGATTAGTTTATAGATCAAATTCCTTTCTATATTAATATTAAACATTTCCTTTTCTTCCTTCTTAGTTTTATTTTTCAAGAATTAAAATTATTCTTTAAGTGAAGTTAATTGCTTATCTTCTCATAAAACTACAAAACATACAAAAAGATTAAAATCCCTTCGTGTTTCTATTTGCATCTTTAGATCAGTTAAAAATAGAATTCTCATTAGATTTTTGATAGTTAAAAATAGACTTCATCATTTCTTAGTTTCTTAATTTGATTTAAAAATCCAAGATAAATACAAAATCCAAACAAACATATAAAATCAAAGACAATGAATTAAGAAGAAAAAGGCTTCTAGCATATATAATGCACCTGCACTTCATAAGATTACTAACCCTGGGTGATAATTAATGATATAAATTTAAGACATTAAATTGACTAAAAAAATTTGGCGTTGTTGCTGGAGAAGTGTCATTAGGAGCCTTATCTCTTAGATCTAAAAAAAAATGACATGCGTAGAGAAAGAGATTCTAGGGGTAGAAGTTTGATCCCAACAACACCACTCAGTCCATTAAGACCTTGTAGTGCCACACCATCATCTCAAACTTGTATTCCATTCCTAGCAGTAAGACATAGACTTCCTTAAGTCTTAGGATCATAAATTCAGCCTAGAGACTCTCCAAATTCATCAAATGAAGCAGTTCTAGAAGAAGAAGACCTTAGATCCCCAACAAAAGGAATAGTATTCTTAACCTCAGAAGGAGAAAATATCTTAGCCCAAGATCTAGAAATACCTAGTGAAGAGGCAAAAGAAATATTCTTCAATATACCATTGTTAGAGGAACTAGAAGACGAACAAATAACTCCAAATTTAGAAACCTATATTAGTTCTGAGGAATATACAATGGCTGGAGAAGGAGAAGGAGAAGGAGAAGTACACAATTTGAATGGAGAAACATTAATATTAGGAGGAGGTATACCTAGGATTGGAGGAGGCATAAGAGGTGGAAAAAATATAGGTGGACGAAATGGAGTACGAGGAGGAGGAAGAGGTGAATAAAATAGAGAAGACCCTGTTGGACTTCCTATATCAGATGAGGATACAACCGCGACAATGAAGAATATCTCACCCTCCATCTTTCCCAATTTTCATCGATTAAGGAGTGAAGATCCTGAAACGTTTCTATTTGAATTTGAGGTTTTTGTAGATCATATGACTACTTACTCAATTCTCAAAAATTGAAATTGTTTCCTGCAACACTTAAGGATGCAACATTAAAATGGTTCATGGGCTTAATAACACATTCTCTTAGGACATGGGGGGAAATGAAAATTGCATTCTTAAAAAAATACAAGGATTACTTAACACCTCATAATTAGAAAGATTGAGTTTTTAAGATGATGAAAAGATTGGATGAAAACATAGAGAACGTAATTGAAAGATTTAGTTACAATCTAAAAAGAGCTAAGATGGAAAATTTGGATAAAGAAACTTTAAAATCTCTCCTATTGAAAGCCATTAGAGATGAATGGATAAATATTCTTAATATTATGGGAAAAGGAGGCATCTCTCATCTATCTGTTAATGCCTGATCTGAACCTCAGGCTGAAAAAGGAAAATCAGGGTAACCTTTAAAACACGCTCAGCCTTGTAGCTAGCCCAACAAGGTTAGGAGAGGGCTCTCTCCATGAAAATATATTCAAAAAAGTAAAATTATAAGATGATTTTAGGCTAGGTATAATAATAGGGAAATGTTTTAATGAATGAATTTTTCAGGGATGTATGGAACAATGGGACAATTTGAGACTGGGGAATTAAATCAGGGATATAGGTTATCTCATGGGGCAAGGTAGGCAGGAAATTTTAGCAATTTAGTTTAAATAATGATGGAATGAAAGACTGGTGAGGAGCTGAAAAGGGCATAGGAGATGGATCCTTTTCAGATAGAAGAAAACATAGAATATTGAATGATTTCCCAAGGCAGAGCATTTAAAATGGATTCTACGTATCTATCTTGAAAGCATTCAACCAGAGATGTTTATGAATGAATAGTACACATAAAAATTTACTTATGAACACAAATGAAAGAAAAAATGCTAAAACTATTACCACATGGATCCCACAAATTAGAGCTGCATTTCTTATTAATTCCCTGTCAAACTGTTACAATGGGAGTGCAGAGCGTCCTCCTTGATTTTCCACACTACTCCCTTACTTACTGACTTACAGACTGATCACAAATGACTGAAATAATTACATTAAATAGACTTAAATGTGGGGAAATAGATCCACAGAAAAACGGAGCTGTTTTCTAGCTCAAGAACTGAAATCTGAATATGGGAAAGAAACCAACAAACTGACCCTAAAAAGAAGGAACAACAATACATTTTGGGCCATCTGAATATTTCGCTGTTACACTGGATGAAAGAAAAATAGGCAATCTGAAAAATAGATCCCTATTTTACTCCTGTTGTAGAAGTCTCTGTCTCATATTTAGCTCTCGGCCCTTTGACTATTTCTCTGTATTGTTCCTTTGAAGAAAACCAACTTTTGAAGAAGATTCCTTTGAAATAAATTAAAATGAAATAATGCATTAAATGATGTAAAGAACCCTTTTATATATAAGGAGCGAAGGGAGAGGAGATGGGGTACGCATTGCAATCGGAATCGAAGTGGAGGAAGGGGATGTGACATATAGTAGAGCATTGAAATATGCTATGCGATGGTGCAATCGCAATCATGGATTGGAGGAATGGGGAAGATGGTATTAGAATGAGGCCAAAAAATTCCGATGCGATTGGCATTATGGAAATAGGGGTAAAGGACAAGCCAAAGGGATAATGGGATGAAAGAACAAATAAAAATGTTTTGGCGCTTTTACAAAGGAAAAGATGATTTTTGTATGAAAGAGCAGAGGGCTTTAAGACGAGACCCGAGAGTTTAAATTGCAATCGCAATCGGGGCTTGGGAGGGGACGCTAAGTGTTATACCATGGGATTTCGCCGATGCGATTTGGGGATAAGCGACGGGGGAAAAAATTTATAAAACAAAATTAAATGAAATTTGGGATTTACAAAGGGAAAAGGCCCTTTGTATTATAAATGGGCGGAAGATTATATGCTGGTACGTGAAGGCCAATCGCTATCGGAAATCGGAGGGGAGCGGAGGCAAAGTGTTATGTGAACACGCCGATTGCGATGGCACGACGGTGTATGAGCCATCCAATTGGAGGGGGAAATCGACGGTGGAGATGCGTCAGAAGTCAATCAGATTGGGGAAATTATGGGTGCGGGGATGCTACAAATTTCATGATGTAATTTACTGTGGGTCGTCGGATCGGATGGGCAGATCGACGGTGGAGGAATAATCGGGCGGAGTTAATCGGGAGGGACTCTATCACATCAGAGTATTTGTGAGCACAAGGGCCAATTGGAGCACACATATTAAATGTTGCGATTGTGATTGGGAAAGGGAAAGGGATTGAATCGGCGGGGGATTTATAATGTAAAAATTTAAAACTTTATTATAAAGTTTAAGGGGTAAAGTGGGGAAGTGGTTTTATTTAATCACATCAGGGATTTACATGCGTCAAAGAACTTTTTCATTGTGATTTTATATTTGAAAGGGGAAAAAGGGGGGTTTTATAAAGAAAGACATAAAGCTTTAATAAAATAAAGTTTTAGGAAGAAATGGGAAAAGGGGAAGGGTTAGGCTATAGAGGACCTTTTTTTTTTCATTTAGGCATATATTTCAATCCGGGAGTCAGTTTTGAGAGTGTAATATACCGTTGGAAATATCTTTCCAAGATATTTCTGATGGAAATACTTAGGACATGATTTTAGACTAAAAATGCTATGGAAAAATTCTCTGAAGGGCAGGGTGGTGAATTTTGTGGAGATAGCAGCTTCTGAAGTGCGACTTATTACATATGATGATATGAAATTACATAAAAGTTGGTAATGAAAGCAAAGTACTATGTTTTCACCTCAAAATATAGTTTTGAGGTGAAAATTACATCAAGATGAATAAAAAATTTCTTTGATCTTTCGAGATGTTGTGACTTTGATTTTATTGACTTCCTCATGACCTTGCTGATATTTATTGACACTTGACTCATTAATTTGACCATGGTGAGATCCTATAACCTAATGAGACCCATCCTATGACCTACTAACATGACTCACAAAGTGAAAGTAACTCATGACTAAATACCATAGAGAGGAGAATCAGCAAGTTTCACATGAGGAAAAACCGATTAAAAATCACTACCATCAATGAATCCATAACCTAGCGGAATGGTGAAAATTTATGGTATGGGACTCCTAATATGCAAATTCAAAAGAGAAATTTTGATCACTGATGGCAGTATGACTAGACTGACACTAACATTGGCTCCAATGGGGATGGTAGCTCCTTGGAGGTGCCAAGAACACTGTAGACCAAGTAGCCTTATCCATTGGGCATGGAGTCAAAAAATATTGAAAACTGACACTATGCAGACTGACTCTGACTCAAGACTAAGACTGAAAACTAAAACCAAACTATACACATATCATTCAAGTTTTATAGCCTTCACCTCGGGCCCCAAACTTTAATGACTGTGTATTCTGAAATCTGACCAAAAATAACATGGTATATACAATGATTGTGACATAGTTTTTGGTGCATTATCTTCAACAATGGTAGTGCTTCAAAAGCCTACCATTCACTGCTCCTTCAGGGCAATCTTGGCCATCCATTTCTGAAAGCAAGAAAGCATTCTATCCCCTATATGCTGAAATCTTGTATGGTCCTTACCATGCTTCCCTTTGTCCTCATTTCTTGCATCCCATCTCAGAACCACATCATCTAACTGAAACTTTTCTGCTTTGGTCTTTTTTATCTTCTCCTGCAACTGAATAGCATTCTGTGACACTTCCTCTCTTATTTGCTGAAGGTGGATCATCTGATTGATTCTTCGCTGATTGTCATCATCTTCACTACCAACTTCTTGCAATAATCTCATAACTGGAACTGTAAGTGATGTAGGAAAGACAACATCAGTACCATAAACCAGTTCAAAAGGTGACATACCTATAGATTTCTTGCTGCTAACTCTGTCTACCCACAACACATTGATGAGCTTTCGATGCCAGTTTCTTTTGCTTTCCTCCAGCATTTTCTTGATTATGTTTATCAAAGATTTATTCGATGATTCTGCCAGGTCGTTGCCTTGTGGGTAGTACATTGTTGAATGGCCCAACACAATATTGTATTTGTTGCAGAACTCTACCATCTTCTTAGACTTAAACGTTGCTGCATTATCTATTATAATTTTGTGAGGGCAGCCAAAACGAGATAAAATATTCGATTCTAGGAATTGGATAATTACTGTATCTGTAGCTTGCCTTGCTGGGACAGCCTCGATCCATTTAGTAAAGTAATATGTACCTGTCAAGATCCATCGATGATGTGCTGATGATGCGGGATGGATTTCTCCTATGAAATCGAGTCCCCACTGCTAAAAGGGAGCATTTACTGAAACTAGTTTCAAAGGAAGAGGAAGAAATTTCTTCTTCCCTTGGAAAATTTGACATTCATGACAACTCATCACTGTTTTATATAAATATAAAAGTAAAGTAGGCCAATAATATCCTGCTCTCAACACTTTGTTAGCTATAGTTTTCCAAAACAAATGACCACCACAATCACCTTTGTGAAAGTCATACATTACCTTCTGAGCCTCTTCTTCAACCAAACAATAGAGCAGAATACCTCCAGGATATTTCCAATAAAGAGCACTATTTAAAATACAGTATTTAGCAGATTTAAGCTTCAGTGATCTACCTTTGCTTTTAGACATCCCTGGAGATGGTGAAAGATGTTGAAGAACATAAACAATATCAGAATACCATGGGGATTGTAGAAAAATGTTTGAAATTGGAACAAGAAAACCTTCATCCTCACCTTCTGACATTGTTGTTATGAGGTTTATATCCAGGGCACATAGATTTGATTTGGCCATCAGCTTTGCCAAGCCTTGTCCCTTGATCAACTTTGTGGGTTTGATCTCCAAATAATACTCCAACATAGCTACTATCCACTTACCTCTTCGACCTTCTGGATCAGTTTGCATCAACACATCCTTTACTTCTGCATTAGGAACATATGCTATAGTATTTGAATGCAGAATATAGACCCTAAAATCCTTCAATGCATTTATAAGATCCAATGCTTGTTTTTCAATAATATTATACCGCAAGGCATCATATCTAATAGTCCTACTAAAAAAGGCAATTGGCTTTTCAATTCGATCTCTCTTTTGCATCAAAACCACAACCATAGTATGCTTCGATGCAAATGAAAAAATAATAAAATCTTGAGCATAGTCGGGACTAATTAAGACTGGGGCATTGGACAAAGAAAAATTTACCAGATTAAATGACTTGATAGCATTCTCAATCCATTTGACAGTGTTATCTTTCTTTAACATGTTAGTCATTTCTCTTAGATGTTCAGCCAAATTGGGTATAAATCTGTGCAAGAAATTCATCTTACCATTGAATGCTTGAATCTCCTTTTTGTTCCGTGGAAAGTCTATGTGCTGAATTGCCTCCACTCTAGATGGATCAGTGCGGATACCATATTTAGAGATGATATGCCCCAAAAAATTTCCTTCATCCATGGCAAAGAGACTCTTCTTTGGATTGAGAGAAATCCCAAATTTTCTGCATCACTAAAAAAAAACTCTCAAGTGGTGCAAATAAGAACCAGAAAACATTGTCATATCATCCAAATAAACAGCAAGAAAAACATCTTTTTCATTGGCAAAATCAATGTCCATTGCTCGTTGGAAAGTAGCTCTAGCGTTCTTCAGTCCAAATGGAATTTTGGCATACCGGAAGGTTCCCCGGGGTGTTGTGAAGGCATTTTTGTCTTGGTCTTTCTCATGCACCAAGATCTGATTATAGCTTGAGTAGCCATCGAGTAGTGGCATCCTAGATGATCCAAATACTCTCTGCATAATGTGGTCCATCTTCGAAAGTGGATAATTATCCTTTAAATATTCTTTATTCAGATTCCGAAAATCTATGCACAACCTTATCTCTCATGTCTTCTTACGTACTAGAACCAAATTTGAAATCCAGTCAGAAAATCTAATTGGGACTATGATACCAAATTTATACAATATGTTTACCTCTTTTTCAATGGATGGAAGCAGCTTTGGGTTGATTCTTCTCAGCTTCTGTCTAAATGGCTTCTGATCTGGCTTGATGGGAATAGTATGCTGAATTATGTTTTTGTCATACACCTTCAAATATGAATAATCCCATGCAAACACATCAGAAAATTCAGAAAGAAATGTAACATATCATTCCTTTACCTCAGGGGATAATGTTTTTGATAACTTCACAAGCTTGGGCTTGTCTGTTGTCCCAATATTCACATCTTAAACTCCTTTCTCAGTAGGCACCAAGCTTGGTTTCTTAGCAACATCGTCCTGATCAAAAAGCTCCTCTAAAGGTATGAGACCTCTAGGAATTACACTGTCTTTAAGCTACAATATTTCCATCCTATTTACTTTGATTTCTTGATCATCAATCTCATACTCACCTTCTATAAGAGTATCCTTGAATTTTCCTTCACTTTGCAAAAAAGCATTGATCTCATTGTCATCCCAAAACGCTTGCCAATACCTTAAATTGTCAGGAACAATAGGCCTATGCTTGACATGAATTTAAAACTTGTTGCTGGAGTTCATGGGAATATTCAAGTTTCTTTCAGTAGTGGCAAGAGAATCAACAATAATATTCTGCATCCTGGGTACTGCTGTCAAATTTTACTTAGGAAATGTCTTCAAGATATCAAGGACTGCATTTTGATAGGCCCTCAATCGGGTATGCTTTGCTTGGTACTCTCCTTTGACCTGTTTGATTATCAGCTCGGAGTCTCCATATACAGAAATCCTTTTTTCTTTTAACTTCTTCAAAAATTTCAGACCTGCAATCAAAGCTTCATACTTTTCTTCATTGTTAGAGAAATCAAAAGCCAACTTGTAAGCACATACTCTAACATTACTAGGACCCTTTTTAGGCTAGAAAACAAGGCTCCGAATCCATATTCCTATACCAGCACCATCCTTAACAACAGCTCCATCAAAGTCCATGCTCCAAAGGCCTTCTTCTTCTTCTTCTAGATGCTGAAATTTTGCTTCTTTCTCTACCTTATCTTGACTAATTTCTGCATCTTTCTATTGTTCACTGTATTTTTGCTGCTCGCAGGCAGGAGGCTCAGAAGTGATTTCTGTTATATCCTTTTCTTGTTTGAGGAAATCCCTAAAATTCTCTTAAATCTCAGGTATTTCATCTACTTGTACCAACTGAACATTTTCATCATTCAAACCACCATCTGAATATAAGATAAAGGACTATAAATATGTGTGGACTACATTAATGGGATGATTAAATGGCTTCTCTTTGCTAGTGATCATATATTTCATCTTCTTCTCCCTATATAGTTTTCTCAACTGACCAAACACAGGAATGGTGGCATAAGAGAAGTCAAGCTACATGGTTCCTTTCCAAATCGTGGTGGAACATCAGCAACAACTACATCCATCAAAACATTCTTGGCTAGGATTTGATCTAAAGATACTACCAAGTCTTTGATAAGACCAATACAATGGAACCTACCTGAGTCAAAATAATAAAATCATGATATTTACGGGTAATATAAAGTCCTAAATTATCCATGATGGCTTTGGGCATCAAATTATGTGAGGCTATAGAGTCCAACATAGCATTATGCAAGATGAACTCATGTAATCTAAGACTTGGGTAAAAGGGAGGGACTTCACTTTCTTCAGATTGATCTTCTGTGGCTGGACCAAAAATGAGTTCAGGATAATCATCTTCAACATTTACCATATCTGAAACAGAGTCTATTTGCAAAATTCTAGACACCTAATGTTTATAAGAGATATTTTTCACCAACTCAATCAAGGGCATGGACACTTTCAGCTTAGAAATTTCATTTTCTAAATTAAAGGAAGGAACTTTTTCTACCTCTTTAATGGGTGGATATTTCTTCTCTACTGGCTCCTTTGCTGCGCTATGCTGGTTCTTCTCATTTGGAGTATTAGTTACTGAAAATTCCTTGCTTGGGGAAGGATCGACAGACTCTTTCCCTTTCTTCTGAGTATTTGAAGAATCGTTTTTCGATTGGAGTTCTTTTCTCTTCTAAATGGGACTGATTGGAACATCTCTATTCCTCAAAGAGTACTGCTTCTGTTGGGAAGATAAAGTGTTCATGTACCCTCTTTGGTAATCATCAGACTCATCTTCTAACACTGCATCATTGGCCAAAATGAAATCTTCATCTTTTTGAATGTTTGCAATTGTTGTATATTCCTCATCTTCAGTAAGAAATATGGGTGCACCATCTGCAGTGAAGAAATGATTGGCTTCAATCACAGGATCATCATCATCCGTCTCCATTCCTTGAACATAATTTTGCTACAATGGAGTTCTGATCTGCTATTGTGGTGCTTCTTGGTCCTGTTCTCTTTGTTCTTTCTGCTTAATTCTAAATTTTGGCTGCTGCCCTCTGAAATTCGAATTCCTGATTTGTGGTTCAGGCCTATCTAAAATCGTCAGCTGATCAACCATCTTTTAGACTATCTGGATCAAAGTATCCATCTTGTTGTCTGAAGGAGATGCTTCTTCTTTCATAGTGACTCTCTTTTCAGCTCTAGTCTGCACTCTTTTGGCTAGCAAATTCACTTCTACACTCACCGCTATCTTCTACATGTCTTCAAGCATAGTGGGATCTCTTTCTCGCAGTTGATACACCATATCAACATCGAAACCATCTGGAAACTTAAGCAAGGCTAATCCCATAGGAGTTTTGAGGTTAGCTGGAATAGCTTTATATACAACATTAAATCTCACACAATAATCCTGTACAGTTTCACCCACATTTATTTTAATATTTTCATACTCAAACAAAATTTGGAGTAGGTTTTTCTTTACCTCCCATCGATCTAAAAAATGTGTATGTAACTCCTGCAAAGTGCGGATAGAGCCTATTGGTAAGGCTCTGAACCACTTTTTAACTTCACCTCCAAAGCTTTAGACAAACAATCTTGTGGTTACATTCTTTGCCTCTACCACATGTAGATCGAAAAAGTCATTCATCTTATCAACATGCCGCTAGGTTGTAATGCTTTGAGTGGCATCAAAGATAGGAATTTTACTTTGATAATCAGTAGGCATATCATTCAATTGCTGAGGTAAAACCAGGGGTGCATACCGGGCAGCCATGGCTCGAGGTGGATTTACAACAGTGTTTGTGCTACTAGGATTCAAGGAAGGAGGAGATGAAAGTTGAGAATTGACTGATGGGAATGATGATGAATTAGGAGGAGGAAATGTTGTTCCTGATGACTCTGAAGGCTCAGGGATATTAGCTACAGTGATAGATGACTGAGGGGAATTCAGAATATAATCATCAATTGATGTATTTTCCCTTTGAACTTCAATATCTACAAGAAATTCTGGATCTAAAATTGTGTCATCAAGTGCAGTTTCAAATTTACTTCTAAAAAAAGAAAGCTCAAAACATTCATCAAAAGGAAGATCTTCTACAAACAACCACTCACTGGGCCAAGTATGGGACCTGCAAATTGGTCTAGGACTTAGTGATCCCTCTTGTCTTCTGACTATTCCTGGGATGAGATTAGGATTTTCAAACACAGGGGGAGGATTTGGATCAGGATTGGCCCTTGTGTATCTTCTTGAAGCCAGTGTGGTGAAATTTCTTCTTTACAAAATTCTATTTCAGCCTAGCAAACTCTAAACCTCATCTTCCAGAGTCCAGGAATTTACAAGGAAAATATTACTGGGGTGATATGTTTTTATGCTCTGATACCACAAATATATTATGATTGTGGATCTTTGGAACAAGTGCTTGTAATTGTATTCCCCTCCAAAGTGCTATAATAATGTTATCCTTGCAATAATATTCAAACCTCTCAAAAAAATATTTAAATTTTAATGTGATATAGGGGAACACATTTAAAATACTTAAGCAAAGACTCTTCCTCTTTTGTTCAATGGACCAAAAACCTTGACATGCAAGATGATGATCTCATGGTAAGTTTTGACATCGTCTCCCTTTACACTATGATTCCTATAGATGAAGCCATCGACATTTTAAAAACTATCACAGATTATGAGACTGTAGACCTCCTAAAATTATGTGTAAAATCTTCTTTCTTCAGATTCAATGGAACTATTTATGAACAAAATCATGGAGTGGCTATGGGCTCACCTCTATCTCCCATTATCGTTAACATATACATGGAGCATTTTGAGAAAATAGCCCTCAAATCCTTTCCATTCTCCCCTGAAGAATGGAAAAGATATGTGGATGATATCTTTGCAAAATGGACCCATGGTTTATTAAAATTAAATGATTTCTTAGCCCACTTGAATAGCCTCTCGAGGCACATCAAGTTTACCTTGGAAATTGAAAAGGACAACCAATTACATTTCCTAGACATCCTTCTAACAAAAAAAGAAGGAAAAATCAGCACCAAATTTTATAGAAAGAAGACTCACACAGATAGATACCTTCATGCTGACTCACATCACCACCCCAATAAAAAAATCGGCATCATCAAAACCCTAACGACCAGGGCTTCCAGAATTTCAGACTCCTTCCACCTAGGGCATGAGTTAGACCATCTCCGCCATGTTTTTCAACAAAATGGGTACAATAAAAAGGTCATCAACAAAACTATTCACCAAACCCTTAATAAAAATAGCTCAAAAAGAACCTTTGACATTCCTAAAATCTCTTTACCTTATATAAAAGGAAAAACTGATAAAATTTCTAGAATTCTTAACAAACATAACATTAAGATTGCCTTCACTCCCCCTAAGGCTGTCTTAAATATGGTAGACTCAGCCAAGGACCCTATAAACCCTAGGCTACAAAAAGGGGTTTACATCATACCCTGCTCTTGTGGTAGAGAATACATTGGGGAAACAGGTAGATCCCATAACATTAGACTAAAAGAACACGCTGCTGACTTATCCCGGAACAGGACAGCCAAATCCGCCTTAGCTGAACATGCCTTCTCATCCTCACATTACATACAAATGGAGAATGCCAAACTGGTCTCTAAGGAGGACCATTACCTAAAGAGGAAAATCAAGGAAGCCATAGAAATTGAGAAGAGAAAAAACAACATAAATCGTGATGATGGACTCATTATTAGCAACACCTGGAAACCCTTAATTCATCAAACTCTTTAGCCCTTAAAACCTATAATAACATGCTATATAATTATCACTAAAATAAAATGAATAATAATAATAATAATAATATAAAAAAAAATAAAATAAAATAAAAATAAAACCTATAATAACATGCGACAGAATTATCACTATTTAAAAAAAATAAAAATAAAAATAATAATAATAATAATAATAATAAATAAATAAATAAATAAATAATAATAATAAAATTAAATAAAATATAATAAAATTAAATTAAATCATAAAATTAAATATAAATAAAAAAAAATACATAAATTAACTAATTAATATAAATAAATACACCAAATAAATATAAATAATGACCTTTAATTCAAAAAGACTCAAACTCCACTTAACACCCTTAAAAAAATTAATTAATTAATTAATTAATTAATTAAAATAATAATAATAATAATAATAATAATAATAAATAAATAAATAAATAAATAAATAATAAATAAATTAAAAAAACTAATTATATTAAAATAAACAATTTGATATGGTAGATAAGCTAGTTTAGATGTATTAACTTAAAAATGTAACAAAAGGTTAATTAAATATCTATAATTTTCTTAAAAAATTAATTACATTAAATTAAACACAAAATAAATTAGGACATTATTTAGTTATTGACTTTATTTTAAATAAAAACTTAATAGATTAATTACCAAAATTAATTTAAAAAAGACACAATTCCATAATAAATTCATAATCCAGACAAATTATTAATATCAATTAAAAATTAATATTCACGTTTATCAAACCGACCTTGTTAAAAACTCCTCATCATTCACTATTTATTCTCCACATTTGCCCTATTCCTCTCAACTTTTCAAAATACTTTTGACGTCTACCCCTGATGATGGACTCACTTGGGAAGTCCGAAACGTTGGGTTAATAAATAAACTCAGAAACAGGTTATTCCTCTCCTCTAAAAACTATTTTCAGCTGTATGGATTCTCTCTTTAAATACTTAAGAAAACCTTATTACTCCGGTCATAATATCAAAATGTTATAACAATGGCCCTATTCCTTTAAGAACCACCAACCTTTGAACTTATATCACTAAACCCATTTATTCTACCAATTCGACATACATTTCATTCAACGGGGCCCCACTCATCCATTATTCGCCTTTTTATGAATTAACTAAACATTTAATAATGTAAAACCATCGGACCATACCTTGATTTATCGCTCGTGCACTTCACTGCGCGATTGCCATAAGATCTAACATTCTCCAGATCGAACGATCCTCGTCAATATCGCGTTTTTCAAAGGCCGAGGGTTAACACATGAAAGTTGCGTGATATGGGTGGTATTTGGGAGATGACATGCTCAAATATTGTTGGATCATGTTTTTTTGGCGTGGTTTTGCTCTGGGCCAAAAGCGGCGCGACAAAGGCGATATTTCTTTCTGAAACCTACTTCTGGTAAATGAACTACGCTTAACTCGGGTTTTTACTGTAGTTTGGCACTTCAACTCCTTGCGTTAACTGAATGGCTGGGTCCCACTAATATTACTCTGCCGGCAACAGAACAAAGCTCTTTACTTCAATCAACAGAGATTTTTAATCTTCGTGTTCTATACAACCAGGGTTTAACCTTAGACAGAGGTTTCAATATTCTTCATTCACACAGGGCCTGACTATGATTTTTCTCCTCTACAGAGACTCTATTCGACTTTCTTCAAAACAAAATAAACACGTTCAATTTGAGTGCCGAGAATATGAGCTCGAAGACAGTCAGATCGCTCCCTAGTATGTTCGCCAGAAATTTTAATGCCTGATCTAAACCTTAGGCTGAAAAAGGAAAATAAGGGTGACCTTTAAACCACGCTCAACCTTGTAGCTAGCCCTACAAGGTCAGGAGAGGGCTCTCTCCGTGAAAATATATTCAACAAAGTACAATTATAAACTAATTTTAGGCTAGGTATAATAATAGGGAAATGTTTTAATGAATGAATTTTTCAAGGATGAATGGAACAATGGGACAGTTTGAGACTGGGGAATTAAATCAGGGATACAGGTTATCTCATGGGGCAAAGTAGGCAGGAAATTTTAGCAATTTAGTTTAAATAATGATGGAATGAAATACTAGTGAGGAGCTAAAAAGGGCATAGGAGATGGATCCTTTTCAAACAGAAGAAAACACCGAATATTGAATGATTTCCCAAGGCAGAGCATTAAAAGTGGATTCTACCTATCTATCTTGAAAGCATTCAACCAAAGATGTTTATGAATGAATGGTACACATAAAAATTTACATATGAACACAAAGGAAAGAACAAATGGTAAAACTCATACCACATGGATCCCACAAATCAGAGCTGCATTTCTTATTAATTCCCTGTCAAACTGTTACAATGGGAGCGCAGAGCGTCCTCCTTGATTTTACACACTACTCCCTTACTTAATAACCTACAGACTGATCACAAATGAAGAAAATAATTACATTAAATAGACTGAAATGTGGGGAAATAGATCCACAGAAAAAGGGAGTTGTTTTCCAGCTCAAGAACTGAAATCCGAATATGGGAAAGAAACCAACAAACTGCCCCTGAAAAGAAGGAACAACAATACATTTTGGGCCATCTGAAGATATCGCTGTTACACTGGATGAAAGAAAAACAGGCAATCTGGAAAATAGATCCCTATTTTACTCCTGCTGTAGAAGTCTCTGTCTCATATTTAGCTCTCGGCTCTTTGACTGTTTCTCTGTCTTGTTCCTTTGAAGAAAACCAAATTTTGAAGAAAATGCCTTTGAAATAAATTAAAATGAAATCATGCCTTAAATGACGTAAGGAACCCTTTTAGATATAAGGAGCGAAGGTAGAGGAGGTGGGGTCTGCATCGCAATCGGAATCAGAGGGGAGGAAGGGGATGCAACATATAGTAGAGCATTGAAATGTGCTATGCGATGGTGCAATCGCAATCGGGGATCAGAGGAATGGGGAATATGTTATTAGAACGAGACCAAAAACTTCCGATGAAATTGGCATAATGGAAATAGGGGTAAAGGACAAGCCAAAGGGATAATGGGATGAAATAACAAATAAAAATGTTTCGGTGCTTTTACAAAGGAAAAGACGATTTTTGTATGAAAGAGCAGAGGGCTTTAAGACGAGACCCAGGAGTATAAATCACCATCGCAATCAGGGCTTGGGAGGGGAGGCTAAGTGTTATACCATGGGATTTCGCCGATGCGATTTGGGGATAAGCAACGGATGAAAACCTTTATAAAACAAAATAAAATGAAATTTGGGATTTACAAAGGGAAAAGGCCTTTTGTGTTATAAATGGGTGGAAGATTATATGGTGGGACCCGAAGGCCAATCGCTATCGGAAATCGGAGGGGAGCAGAGGCAAAGTGTTATGTGAACACGCCAATTGCGATGGCGCGACGGTGTATGAGCCATTCGATTGGAGGGGGCGATCGACGACATAGATGCATTGGAAGTCAATCGGATCGGAGAAATTATGGGTGCGGGGATGCTGCGGATTTCGCGATGCGATTGTCTGTGGGCCATCGGATTGGATGGGCAGATCGATGGCGGAGGAATAATCAAGCGGAGTTAATCGAGAGGGACTCAATCGCATTGGAGTCTTTGTGAACATTAGGGCCAATAGGAGTGCACATATTAAATGTTGCGATTGCAACCGGGAAAGGGAAAGGGATTGAATCGGTGGGGGATTTATAATGTAAAATTTTAAAACTTTATTATAAAGTTTAAGGGGTAAAGTGGGGAAGTGGTTTTACTTAATCGCATCAGGGATTTACATGCGTCAAAGAAATTTTGCATTGCGATTTTATAATTGGAAGGGGAAAAGGGGGGGTTTTATAAACAAAGACATAAAACTTTAATAAAATAAAGTTTTAGGAATGAATGGGAAAAGGGGAAGGGTTAGGCTATAGAGGACCTTTTTGGTTTTTCATTTAGGCATAGATTTCAATCTGGGAGTCAATTTTGAGAGTGTAATATACCATTGGAAAGCTCTTTCCGAGCTCTTTCTGATGGACATACTTAGGACATAATTCTAGACTAAAAATGTTGTATAAAACTTCTCTGAAGGGCAGGGTGGTGACTTTTGTGGAGATAACAACTTCTGAAGTGTGACTTATTACATATGATGATATGAAATTACATAAAAGTTGGTAATGAAAGAAAAGTACTATTTTTTCACCTCAAAACATATTTTTGAGGCGAAAATTACATCAAGCTGAATAAAACATTTCTTTGATCTTCTGAGATGCTGTGACTTTGCTTTTATTGACTTCCTCAGGACCTTGCTGATTTTTATTGACATTTGACTCATTAATTTGACCATGGTGAGATCCTAGAACCTAATGAGACCCATCCTATGACCTACTAACATGACTCACAAAGTGAAAGTAACGCATGACTAAAGACCATAGAGAGGAGAATCAACAAGTTTCACATGAGGGAAAACTGATAAAAAATCACTACCATCAATGAATCCATGACCTAGCAGAATGTTGAAAATTTATGGTATGGGAATCCTAATATGCAAATGCAAAAGAGAAATTTTGATCACTGATGGCAATATGACTAGACTGACACTAACACTATCATTACCTGATATCTCTAAATTATGCATACATATTTAGAGAGGAAAATAAAGAGTTGGGAGAATTATAAGAGATCATGTTCTCTCTAAAGTGAATAAATATGTAGTTCGAATAGTAAGTAGAGTAGAAATAGGAAATTTTCTTGATGAATTTAAAACAGATATTCTAGGGAGTCTTAGTGAAAAAATAGACACCTTAAAGTTACAAAACAAGAAAAGAGCTTAGAGTGATGCCTTATCTATATTTTTCCCTAAATGCAGAAAGAAACACGC
Organism: Pinus albicaulis; assembly: GCA_034641835.2. Classification (NCBI taxonomy): domain Eukaryota; kingdom Viridiplantae; phylum Streptophyta; class Pinopsida; order Pinales; family Pinaceae; genus Pinus; species Pinus albicaulis. Next base: position 719,799,604 of record CM076582.1, read on the forward strand.
CTTAAGTGAATTTCCTCTTGATTTAAAAATCATAGAAAATTGTTTCATATGCATAGAAAGTCATGAAACAAAGAAATTTTCTTCTATACCAAGTCTTAAGGCTGTTTTCCAAGAGGAAATATCCCCACCGCCTGTAGATCCTGTTTGTTTTGTTTCTAGAAGACCATGGAAAGGGCCACAAACTCAAGGTTTTAACACTTAGATGTATACTCATCCCCCACAGAATAATTGGAATTCATCAATTCCATGGCAGCAACCCTAGTCTCAACCTCAACCTTGGGCACAAGGAATAAAAAATCCTTATGGGAGATATTCTCAATATCACCAATATCCACAATCTTATCCAATCTATCCTCCACAACATTTTCCTTAAACCAGTCAACAACCTTAATTTCCAAATCATAATCCACAAATTTCATTACTATTTCCACAAAGGCCAAACCAACTACCTGCTTAGCCACTCCCAAACCCAAACAATAAAAATGCACAACCTATTTATAACATGGAGGGACATAATTTCCAAACTTATATGATAACTCCACTAGATATTAACAATGTTAAACTTAGATCCAGTAGGATATTAGAAAAGAAAAAGCCCTCTATTGTTATTCAGGAAAAAGTTAACCACCTTGGTGAGGAAATTTCTCTTCATCAAAATAAAAATCTTCAAAACAAAAATAATCATTCTGGAGAAGGGACATGTCTTCATCACAATAAAAAATTTCAAAATCAAACACAAGAGAAACCAATAAACTCAACTCCTATCACAGAGAAATCTTCAATACCTATATCTAAACCTCCTTTCCCTGAAAGATCACAAATTGACAGAGGGGTAGAAAAACAAATTGTGTTGTCTAACTATGATGTATTAGATGAACTGAAGAATGTTTGTATCAAAATTCCTTTTTTAAATTCCATTAAGTAAATTCCAATCCTTGCAAAAACAATAAGAGAGTTGAGTATAAATAAATCTGGAAGAAGAAAAAAGGAAGTAAAAAGAATACAACTGGTGGGAAAAATTGCAGATATCATGATGGGAAAAACAACCATACAAAAATATTTGGATCCAAAAAATCCCATTGTAAAAACACACAGCAATGGTTTTGAGATCCAAAATACATTTAGTGACTTAGGAGCAGCCATACACATTATGAGTAAACAAACCATGGAACAACTAAAACTTCCAAATCTTCAATATACACCAACATTATTACAATTAGCAGATAGATTAGTAATCAAACTTGATGGTGTATTAGAATAAATTTATGTATCCTTAGATTCTTGGGAATATCCAGTTGACTGTATGATATTAACTCCCAAGAATAACTTAGGATGACATCCATTAATATTAGGAATACCTTGGTTGAAATGAAATCAGTTGTAGATCTGGCGATATGTTTATTTTTGGTGGAATTTCAACAAAGAAATTCACTCTATATCCTCCAGCAAAAATAATGATAGAAGTAGAAAATGAAGAATGGATAGTTGATGACAATGGCATACAACCTATTTTCACAATATCACACATTAGTGAAGAAATTCAAATTTTAAATTCAACAGAAAATCGCGGATCATCTTCACAATGTTATAATATTTAATATTTTCAAGAACAATGTAATATTGAATACTTATCATCTAGAAAAATGTCTTTATATTCTATGGAAGAATTTGGAAATTCTTCAATTGAAATATTTCCAGGTAAACTTTTAAACATAAAAAAAACCTAGAAGAATTTCAAAAAGAAGAGTTAATCAAAACATTACAAAAACACTCTTCTACATATGCATGGGAGTACACTAAAGGAATCGATCTAGAAACTTGCATACATCATATCTATATTGAGGAAAATTCTAGACCAATCAGACAGCCTCAAATAATAATGAATCCAAATATTAGGGAAATTGCAAAGGAAGAACTACAAAAACTATTGAATGTAAATTTTATTTATACAATATCAGATAGTCAGTGGGTGTCACCTTTAGTAAATTTCCCTAAAAATAATGGAAAATGTATGGTGTGTGTTGATTACAAATATTTGAATAAAGCTACTTTAAGAGATAATTTTCCATTACCTTTCATAGATCAAGTTTTAGAACATAAAAAAAACATAGAAGAATTTCAAAAATAAGAGTTAATCAAAACATTGCAAAAACATTCTTTTGCATATGCACGGGATTACACTAAAGGAATCAATCCAGAAACTTGCATACATCATATCTATATTGAGGAAAATTCTAGACCAATCAGACAGCCTCAAAGAAGAATGAATCCAAATCTTAGGGACATTGTAAAGGAATAACTACAAAAACTATTGAATGTAAACTTTATTTATCCAATATCAGACAGTCAGTGGGTGTCACCTTTAGTAATTTTCCCTAAAAATAATGGAAAATTTATGGTGTGTATTGATTACAAATATTTGAATAAAGCTACTTTAAAAGATCATTTTCCATTACCTTTCATAGATCAAGTTTTAGATACATTAGCAGGGAAAACTTATTTTTCATTCTTGGATGGTTTTAATGGGTATAATCAAATTCAAGTAGCACCTAGAGACCAAGATAAAACCACAATTACCTGTCCATGGGGAACTTATTCTTACCGAGTACTTCCTTTTGGATTATGAAATGCACCTGCAACATTCCAAAGAGCGGTATTAGGAATTTTCTTTGATTTAATACATGATTGTGTGGAAGTGTATATGGATGAATTTAAAGTCTATGGAAATTATTTTGAAGAATCCCTTGAAAATTTAGAAAAAGTTCTGATAATATGTAAGGAGGAAAATATCTCATTAAGTCATGAAAAATGTTTTATGATGTTTACTAAAGGAATTGTTTTAGGACACCATATATCAGGGAATGGAATTAATGTGGACTCATCTAAAGTTGAAGTAATTTCCAAATTAGCAATCCCAAATTGTCAAAAATATGTTAGGAGTTTTCTTGGTTTTACATGATACTATATATAATATTTATGTAAAACTTCACAAAAATTGCATCTCCTCTCTTCAAATTGCTCACTAAGTATTTTGAATGTAGTTGGAACCCTGAGTGCCAAATGGCATTTGAAAATTTGAAAGTAAATTTATCTTAAGCACCCATTTTAAGAGGAACAAACTAGAAATTACCTTTTCATATCTCAAATGATGCTTTAGATACAACTCCGGGAGTTATATTAGGACAAAAAGACTTGACCCCTTATGTCATCTACTATACAAGTAATAATTTGACTCCTGCTAAGTTAAATTATACTATTATTAAAAAAGAGTTTCTAGTTGTTGTCCATTCTATTAAAAAGTTTAGATATTACATTACTGGCTATGAAACCTTCATTCACATAGATCATTCTAAAATTATATATCTAATGAATAAAACTATTACTAATGGCAGAATCACAAGATGGTTGCTACTATTGCAAGGATTCAATATCACCATTTTAGATCAAACTGGAAAATAAAACACAATTGCTGACTTTTTGTCTAGAATTCAAGATGATAATAATGATACACCAGTAGAGAATAGTTTTCCTGATGAATATATTTTTGAAATATCTACTAAATATCCATGGTTTGCAGACATTTCCAATTACTTAGCCACAGGAAAAATACCATCATATTTTTTTCCTATAGAAAAGAGAAGAATAATTCAAATAAGTGCATCATATTCATGGGTAAATGATGAATTATACAAGACAGGTCCAGATGCATGCCATGATGAGCCATGTGGAGTACACTTTACTGATAAAAGGACTACCTATAAAATCCTTCTTTTAGGATATTATTGGCCTTCCCTTTTCTAAGATGCCAAGGAGTATGTTAAAATATGCGACAATTGTCAAATAATGGGGAAACATGTTCCTATAGATGAAATGCCTTTACGATAATAGGTACTCATCGAACACTTTGAAAAATGGGCTCTGGATTTTGCGGGACCATTAAATCCACCATCAAGAAAAAAGAGGTATATTCTTGTATGCATTGATTATGTCACTAAATGGGTAGAAGCTAAATAAATTTCTTTTGCTAATGACAATGTTGCAGTCTTATTTATTTTTTAGGATATTTTTACTCATTTTGGTGTCCCAAAGGAAATTGGGACAGATCAAGGAACTTAGTTTACCTCCAGAATGGTGCAAAATATCATAGAAGAATAAAAAATAAAGCACAAGAATTATACTCCATACCATCCATAGGAAAATGGGACAGTGGAGTCTACTAATAAAGTGATTGAAGCAATTCTCACAAAGAGTGTACATTTACATAGAAAGGATTGGGCAAAAAGGCTTCCTAAATCTCTATGGGCCTACCGGACAATAATCCCTATGAACTTGTTTATGGGAAGCAAGTATTGTTTCTAATAGAATTCCAAATCATAACCTTCAAAACAACAGCCAAATTGGGATTTGACTTGTCAGAAGCACAAAAGCATAGAGTGGAATAACTCAATGCACTGGATGAAATAAGACAAGATGCAGTTCAAAATACCGATCTAGTTTAGCAATAGAGATCCAGATGGCATGATAAATACATTAAAGAAAGAAAATTCCAAGGGTCACTTCTATTTAAATCAAAGTTCAAATACTTCCAAGGGAAATTCCAAACTCATTAGCTTAGGCCATATGAGATTGAAAGAGTCTTTGATAATTGAGGGGTCAGGATTATGACTATCGATGAAGAAAAGGTTCCTCTTCTTGTAAATGGAAATCCACTAAAGGTCTATCATAAGCCACTGAAAAGAGAGGAGTTTGTCAAGATTTTTCAAGATAATATTGATATGAAGTTGGTGAAGAAGAATCTTTCTTCTTCCCCAACTTAATCTTCTTTTTATTTACATATCTAAAAAAAAATGTAATATATATATATATATAAGTATGAAAACCAATCATTGATTGGCATCCTTATACAGAAAATATAAGGTGAAAATCATAATTTATTTCTGACATCTTATATTTTCTTCATTCCAATTCTAAAAATCTCAAATTCTTTGTATTTCCCTTTCTTTTAAGAAAAATAAAGTTTACCTACAAAACTGTTGAATTTTTGCAGCTCTCATAAAATGGTACAACTCTTATAAACCTTTGCAGCACAGATGAACTAGACTTTTTGACAGAAGCAACTGAAGACTAAATTGAAGATCATACTGAAGAATGTACTAAAGAACACCTTAGGAATCAAGACCAATAAGAAACAATAAAGGTTAGCTATATCCAAGGTATGATACAATTTTGTTTTTAAATAATAAGGCTCAAACATTTATATATATGAATTAGATGATCATATACCTCCAGCTCAAAACGTCATCATTAAAAAAAATGGTTATGAAAAATCGAAATCTAAATCTCATGATTCGCCACCAAACCCTCATCATGATCCCCTCAACGATCAAATCTGATCTCATCCATTAATAATTTAAATGGTTATGTCCCATGTCGAAATATCAGTTATGCTCCTAAAACCTCGCTCATTCACTTATTTACCTGCATGTCTCTACCATTTCAAGACATACCTCATCCACATTTTCAAGCTTATATTGAAACCCTCAATTCGCCCAGTCAAAAGAGACAGTCTCGGAGGTAAAACTCTCATCAAGATATGGGGTTGATTGTGAGAATAGGGCCCGCAGGAAACAAATTCATGGAGGGATATCCAGAATTAAAGGATATACTGCAGAAAGGACAATGGCTTAACTTCATATAGAAATTTTATGGGTTTCACAAGGAAGTCACAAAATATTTTGCTAGAGCCTTCGATGGAGTAGAGGTTGAAATCGGTGACATCAAATTTACAGTCGCAAAATCCTTCATGGAAGAAGCTACTGGACTTCCAAAGATAGGTGAAATATGCTTCAAGAACTGCGGAATCAGTGGAGAAGAATGGAAAATCTTCTTGAAAAAACCAGGTATGGACACTAGTTGTGTTAGTGTGTTTGGTGCACGCATGTACGAAATCACACCAACTTAAGGGGTGTGGTTTACCCTCTTAAGTTATTGGTCACAGGAAGAAAAAGAAGTGGAGTCAAGCAAGTTAGTGGACCAAGCTAGAATCATAAACATACTAGACAGAGAAATAAAATGCATATATAAACTAAAACTAAAACAAATAAAACAAAAGCTCTAAATAGAGTCAAACAATTGCAATAATCCAAATTGTGGCTCTTCAGCCCCTCTTATTGAGTGCTAGTAGGAAATGAGGATGAAACTTTAACCCTCTTTCCAAAGGTCCCTTAGAACATGGGTTATAAGTCTCGATGCAAGGATGCTTTTACTTCCAAGCTTGCTTCGATGCAAAGTATCCCTCTCTCTACTATGGTGGACTGAACTTGTTGGATGGCCAACAATTGAGTCCCTTATATCTTCTTCTCTAGATCACACATTGCTAGTATTTCTTGGGAAATTATGGCCAACATAACAATGTGCTCTCCATTTCTTCATCTCTTGGTGGCCTTATATAGGAGAATTAAAATCCTCCTTCCCTCTCTTGGTACATTGTGGATGGTGACCCAAGAGAGGGGAATGATTCCTTTGTGTGCCACAAATATTCCATTGTGTGCTCCCTTGATGTTTAAGGAGGCTTTGGTGGTTGTCCTTAGATAGCTTCAAGTGAGAAATCATTGTCTTGGAGTGTGATTTTTGTGGTCCTAGAAAGTGACCTTCGCCACTCCTGGGATTGCGTGCATTGCGGGTCAAAAGGCATGCAAAGGCGCTCTTCACGAAGGATTATGTGCACAAAATCATTTATGACTTGCTCAAATTTGATTTTCCTCAAACCTTAGAGATTTTTAAATACTTACCATATTCTCTAATGTCTTTCAGCCCTGTAAATCCTTCTGCCTAACATTAAATAATTTTGTCTTCTGCTTGTATGATTTTCCAGTGTTAACACTAGTATTTTAAAAAAGTGAATTCCTAGCACGACTCTTAAGGGTAAATGGAGAAACATGCATTTGATAATTCATAAATTTGTTACCTGTGAAGGAAGGTTTGGTTGTATGTTCTTCTATCATGCTAGGTTACTAATGAATTTTGTAGAAGATAAAGAGATTAAACTTCCATAATTTTTACTGAATAGCTTAAGGAAGATGGCAGGGATGGTTCAAAAGAGGATTCAATTCATAGAAAATACAATGTATCATCATGGATTCATAAAAATTCTTATTGAATTTCATTTAAAAATCCTAGGATATACTTGGGAATATTTCTTAACCCGAAATCATTTTCAAGAAAAAGAATAAAAGTAGCTTAGTGATAAAAAGGAAAAGGAGGCAGAAAGAGAAAAGATGAGAACCTTCTTGTGGATGAACAACCATCTCAAGCACAATCAGAAAATGAAATTCTTATTGAGGTCAAGAAACAAATTGATAAAAGGAAAGGAGGTAGCATGAAATAAAAGGGAAATGTTATAATCATGGAGAGATAAAAAATTCAAAATCTCCCAGAGCAGTAAGAAGAAGCTCTAGACTTAGCAAAGAAGCCAAAAAGCCACTCCCGGAAGTAACAGAAATTGTTGATTTGGAAGAAAATCTTGAGCTGCCATCACCTATTATTTTTTCTCCCGCACAGGATCCAAGTAGAAGAACTCCATAAATTGATCTAGATCATCAAGATAGATATTATTAAATTGACTCTTTAGAAATAAGAAATGCAGAAAATACATCAAATCTTGAGGACCAACCTTCTAGTCCACAAGAACCTCTAGTAAATACTTTATATCAAGAAAATTTTGAACTAGAGACACTAAATAGGCATATAAATCAAGAAAATGAAGCTCTGAAGATGAAAAAAAAAATTGAGAAAACCATCAATGATAATAATATTCTACATTTTGGGTTATGGTTAAAAAAGAACAAGAAATTGAAGAAGAAAAATAGATACTTGAACAAACAGATCATAAATTTGAAGTATAAACTTATAATGAAGAAACCAAGAGTAGCAGTGATTTCAAAGAAAAAAAATAAGATAAATTTAGATGTCATGGAAAAAGTGTCAAAGCATATGCAGTGATAAGGTGAAGACTCACAATTTTGAAATTGCATGAGGACATGCAATGGTCTCTTAGTGGGGGTATGTTGAGCATCAAGACTGTCTCTATTTTGACATCCATTTCACTGCTTTTCCTACTTTTTTGAACAAATCCATAAGCTTAATCAGTGTTAGTTTTCACATTTTCAGTCTGGAAAGGTATTTAAATGATCTCTCTTTTATATTTTAATTTTTCTTATTATTTGAATAAAATTTGTATTTAGCTATAGAATTCATGTAATTTTGTAGCTAATCCTTGTTTTTGCAACTACCGACATTGTTTAGCAGGTTCCAAAGAAGGAATAGAGGAGAGAATTACATGGGAAGTTTGAAAATGATCCACTCATGGATTTTATCCTACTTACTTGTCGAAGATCGAGAAGGATAGTGCCTAACATCATGGTCAAAGGGTCAGTTAAAGCATAGGGATGAGACAAGCGAGCGAGAAGTTGAAAGCTTCATGATTTTATCTCCACGTAGCAAATCGTAAAAGCTATGAAAAATGCATTTATGTTTAGAGTTATATTCCTAGTCTAATTAGTCCTTTTAGGTGAGATCACTTCAAACAATTAAATTGACTCTGTTATAAATACTAGGCTGTATAAACCGGGAATAAGCTTAATTTTTTATTGCAATATTGTTACACATTAAAACTCAGTTTTTATCAATTCATGGAGAAGGTGTGTTCAGAATCAACAATGCGTAATTAGTCACAAGTGAATTAAGAAGAATTATGTTGTGGAGATACCTTGCACAAAAGAGGTTTAGTAGTTTAATCTTCTGTTGTTGCTTAGTTTAATCCTTCCACTTTCCGCATGTTAATTGTTGAGTTTTCCGCATAGTTGAATGCTTTATTTGTTTTTCTTTCCTGAAACATATCGATATCATAACTCTGTTATCATTTTGATTTCATAGAATGAAATATTTCTTGCATTTTCCTACACAGTAAAAACATGTGTCATTTTTCATTTTATAGATCAAAAATGCATTCTAGTTTTGCGTAGTAGATGAAAGATCTGTTTTCTTTCCTCATTTCAAATAGTTCCTAAATTTTCTGAGCATAGTTACTCAAATTTATTATTGTTGGTTTGATATTCGTACTTTTAGAACTTATATTAAAATAGATACTTTGTTTCATCATTGAAAAATATTAGAGTTAAATAGATACTATGTTTTCAAAGGATTAATTTAGACAGATATTTCATTGGATAGATAGAAGAAAGTTTTGATATATATTTTTCTAGAATTATATATAGAGGATTAAAAGTTTTGTTCAGATTAAAAGATGATTTAATTAGATGTATTTCTCCTTAATTAAATAGGGTTAGAAGTAATCTAGATATATTTTTTAGAGATAACCTTATCATAATTTCTGACATAAAATAGTCTATCATAGTTAAGATTTATCACTTATATTGTATTATTTTTATGCAATATAGATTTATAATAGACATATTTTCTTTCTTAGATAAATATTTCATTTTCTTCCTTCTTGTAAATTTCACCTTTTAGCCATTAGAATATTTTCTTCAAATTAATTTATAGATCAACTCCCTTTCTAGATTAATATTAACCATTTCCTTTTCTTCCTTCATAGTTTTATTTTTCAAGCATTAAAATTCTTCTTTAAGTGAAGTTACTTTCTTATCTTCTTGTAAAACTACAAAAAATACAAAAATATTAAAATCCCTTTGTTGGGCAGTGAAAAAGGTATGAAATTACTGTGTATTTTCTCATTCTTTTACTATAGATATAATCCTTTTTACCTTGGGAAGGTAATTTATTATAATAATTATGATGGAATTGGAAAGGTTTATGTTCATTGTAAAAAGATGAATAAATGTTGCTTTTTTTTGATAAAACAGGAATTAGACGAAGCGAACAGTTGTACCAAAGGCGAGGCTAAGATCAATGTAACTGCTGCTCCATCAGCATTGAACCACATCCAGCCAAAGACAAGGAGATCTGAACGAATTGCTAAAAATCTTGGCCTCGGTCAAAGTACACAAGATGATAACAAAATGAAGAGGAGCAAATCCCTCAGGATCCTTCGATCCTGAGGGATCGCTGTTCAAACTCATCTTATTCCTTGTCTTGTCCATCAAGGTCTAATATATAAAGCAATGTCCTTTAGTGATCAAAGGGTCAGAAAAGTTCTTATATTCAGACATTTCCTCTGTAATATTATGTTTATTGACTCTCGGATTTGAGAGAACATCCTTTGTAATACTTTATGTTCGATTAATATCAAACACGCATTTTGTTTCATCTCTTAAGTTCTGAAGTAGCCCAGTAGTATTTCACTGGTGCTAAGGGCCCGGCTCTAGTTGAATTACCTTGCTGTTTGTATTCTTAATCTTTGTTTACTGTTGTGTGAAGTTGTGTTTACTGTTTATTTCGATTATAGAGTTGATTGACTGCTGTTATATTGAATACAGATTCATTAATGAATTGTGTTGCTATTTTATTCTTTGTAAGAAGTACATTCGTTGTTCGTTTATCCTGCTATCATTGTGAAAGCTTTACTGTTCTGTATTCGATTCTAAGTTGTTTTTCTATTAGTCTATGATTCTTTGTGATTGATTGATCTGTAGTATTGGCTGGCGACAGATTGAAGTATTGAGATTAGTTAAGTTTGTAATTGTTGTTCCATTTCTAGTTATTTCTCATTTATGATTCATAGCTTTAAATTAGTGGATAGTTTGGTTACAGTTGTTGTGTATGCATAGGAGTTACAGGTTGCTATTCCTTTTTAGCCTTTGCAGTTCCTTTCAGTTATCTTTATCAGCAAGTAGTTCGAGCTTGATTTTATTTCGATTGTTTTAAGATCACCAACTGTATAGGACATTGGTTATTGCTTCCAAGTCCCCAGATTGGTTATCTTGCATCGATTTCTAAGGGAAGGAGTTATTGCTACTGTATCCCTGATTGATGTTTTGCAGCTTGATTTAATTAAGGTTCCAGAGCATTTCCATTTATGTTGCTGTAATTAGATTCTTTTACAAGCATTTACTTATTCTTGTATTCAGAATTCTATACTACATCTTCACAACATTACTCTTAGTTAATTTCAGCCTCAGACAGAGTACACTCTAAATAAAAATTCACTCCTGGATTGATGATTAATGTAAGCTAATTAGGTGTTTGAAAGATACCTTTTTATGGCTCGAAATTTTGGCGCCCTTGCCGGGGAGAGTGTATGCCATTTTAAGAGTGATGAACAACTTATTTTCTTCTACTTGCGAATAATTGGGTATTAAAGACGGAAGGTAAGAACCTGCACACTGGGCAAGAAACACACTTGCTCATATCCCGCTTCACAGCAGAAGTAGGTAAGCTTCTTTCTTTGGGTAGGAATGAAGGTTTTTTTTCTTGAATGAATAGACCAACTAAGAAAAAAAAAATTCCTCCTAAAATTGAAAAGCCTAAGGGACCGGTGACCCTTGGGCGGACAACTTTTATTGACGAAATCCTTAAAAGAACTGAATCTCAGCCATCAATAGGATTTAGAAAAACTATTTCTAGATAGCCTAATAGTTCCCTTTAGGCTACAGAATCACCATCTGAAGCCTTTGCTGAGATACATAGTCAAACAGAGGGAATTGAGCAAGATTCCCAATAAATTGAGAATTATTGCATAATTTCCCCTCAGGAAGGAAACTCTAGTAATCTCTGTGAAGGAGAAGGGGAAACAGGAGAAACATGAGACCCAACATCTCCTATTGAAATATTCCAAACAGTACGCAGTCTGGATAAAGGAAGTGTTGTTAAACTCAGTCAAAATCAAGGTCCTGAAACACCTCAAGGAATACTCATTTTTCTAGACCAGGGGAGTGTTGTCAAAGCCATTCCTATCCCTGCTAGGAATTCCTTGGAAGATCCTAGAAGGATATTGGAACATTTTTGACCAAATGGCCCAGAACCAAAATCAAAATCAGAAGACACCCCAGCAAACCTCTACACTGCAATTTCCTATAGTAGATACTGCAATCAATGCGCCTATGAAGGCCATTCCTCTTCAACATATTCCCACATTTCATGGCTTAACATCAGAAGATCCAGATGAGTTTTTGTTTGAATTTGATATGTTATGCAGGGGATATGATTATACCACCGATCACCAAAAACTAAAACTATTCCCTTCTACATTAAAAGGGGCAGCCTTACGATGGTTTGTGGGATTAGGTGGGGGTGTCATAACTGATTGGGATCAGATGAAGGCTGCGTTTTTAAAGAAATATCAAGATTATTGCAGGTCTCGAGAACTAAAAGATGAAATATTTCAAATGACAGCAAAACCAAATGAAACCTTGGAAGAATATGTGGAACGGTTTCAATACAATCTTCAGAGATCTCCCTATGCATCCTTACCCTTACCTGATAATGTGTTGAAAACTACATTAATTAGGGGAATGAAAGATCAATGGGTTGAAACATTGAATATTATGGGAAAAGGTGATATATATCAGGAAAGTTATGCTGACATCATTGATTTGTGTATCAGGAGTTCAAGGGGCAACACAAGGTTAAAATCAGCAAAACGTGATATGATTACAAGAGACAACAAGACCTCTAATGAAGGTGTGACTCATGCAGATATTGGAAACCTATTGGAAGATTTTAAGACAGATATACTTGGGACTCTAACAATGCAGTTCGATATTATGCAAGCCAAACAGAAGCAAGCAGAAGCAGAGCAAAATTTGGCAGTATTCTGTTCTAGATGCAGGAAGAAACACAACCACAAAGAATGTCCATTGGATATAATTAAATTCTGTGCCATTTACACGAAATATCACCCTACAGAAGGATGTCCCTCGCTTCCTGGCTTAAAATAATTTTACAAGGAGGCATAAGAAGAATCAGAAGTGGTATGTATGCTTAATCAGCACCGACAATGGCAGCCACGACAATCAGGTATGCCAAATGATCCATTTTCTTCTTTCCAGCCTCATCAATACAATGCTTAACAATATAGTGGAATGTGGAAAAATCAACCACCTTTCCCCAATTGGTCACAACAACCATTCCCTACAACATCTTGGCCAAATCAAACAAATCAAAATAATTGGCCTAGCTTTCCTTTCTGCCCACCGTTTTGGCAAAACAATAACTATCCAACATAATGGTCCCCCTCTACTTCGCAGAGTTAGGCCTGGCAGTCAAACTAGCAAAGACCTACAAATTAGCCAGCTGGAACAATTCCTCTCTCTCAACCTACACTGCCAGCTCCCTATACAAACCCCCAGACCAACTTAAGACCACAACTCCCAGCCCAGCCCAACCCAAACCCAGACAATAGGCCAGTTCAATCTGTCCAAATAATGGAACCCCCAGAATTAAAAACTGAACTGAGGGAGTGTAATGACCTTCAATTAAGGTCTGGGTGCATGGTAGAAATAGAGAGAAACAACGATGTTCATGTTGAAGATCTGTTACCTGTAGAACAAACATTACAGAGAGAAAAGGAAGTTCAACAACAAGATCAACAACATGTAACAACTTCCTCTCCACCATTCCCAGAACGATTAATTATACCATGCCCATTAGAACATCCTAATTTTGACCTTCTGGGAGAATTAAAAAATTTGTGTATAAAAATCCTTCTCCTCCAAGCTATCCAAAAAATTCCTATATATGCAAAAACCATAAAGGAATTATGCATAAAGAAGCCAAAGAGGAGAACAACCACCAATCCAACTGTCCAAATAGTCGGTATTTTATCTGACTTATTATCAGGGGTGGAAACACCTATCAAATATGAAGACCCAGGAAATCCTATAGTGACGGTGCAAATCAATGAGCAATCATTTCCAAATGCCTTAGTTGATTTGGGAGCAGCAATCAATATCCTAACAACTACTACCTGTCAAAAACTTGGCATTACATCGCTAGAACCAACAACAACCTTATTGGAACTGGCTGAACGATCGGTAGTCAAACCAGAGGGTACACTACAAGATGTAATGGTATATGTAGATTCCTGGGAATACCCTGCTAACTTCCTGGTTATCAATCCAAAGAACCTGCTAGATGGACACCCGTTAATCTTAGGTAGACCTTGGTTGGTAACTGTCGATGCTTATATTGGATGCCAACAAGGCAACATGACAATAACAAGGGGAAACTATGTCAAGAATTTAGCCTTATATCCCCCAGCCCAACCAAGTCTATCAATAATCAAAACAAGAAAACAACCTGTATCATATCTTATGGAAAATATGAGATCACCTCTAACTATAGAAAATTCTCTTGATTTTAAAGATCAAACAGAGGATGATATCATTAATAATTTTATTAATAAACCACAAATCAGATCTCATTTTCAATGTCACATGATCAAGGCAGCATTTGATAATAAAGAAAAAGAAGATCCTTTCAAAGACATTCCTGATCAAATAATACTCGCTACTTCTATGTAGAATAGCAAGAATGTAGAAATTGAGCCAGTAAAAAATTTAAACATTAACAAAAATCTAACTGCTGAACAAGAAGAGAAGTTGGTCCAATTATTTCGGAAATACAAAGCAGCCTTTGCATGGGATTACCCCGATATGAAAGGAATTTATCCTCAATTATGCACACACCACATCTATATTGAAAAAGATGCGAGACCCATTCGCCAACCCCAAAGAAGAATAAACCCTCACCTTAAATATATTGTGAAAGCTGAACTACAAAAACTATTGGATGTTAATTTCATCTACCCAATATATGATAGCAAGTGCGTCTCTCCATTAGTAGTGGTACCAAAAAAGAACGGAAAGTGGAGAATATGTGTAGATTACCATGAACTTAACAAGGCAAAACAAAAGGAATACTTTCCCCTTCCTTTCATTGACCAGGTATTAGACACATTGGCAGGAAAGAAATTCTTTTCCTTCCTAGATGGCTTCAGTGGGTACAATCAAATTCAGATTGCCCCTGAAGACCAAGACAAAACTACTTTTACCTGTCCATGGAGGACATTTGCCTACCGAGTCTTACCTTTTGGCCTATGCAATGCCCTTGCTACATTCCAAAGGGCCATTCTCAACATCTTTGCAGACTTAATAAATGAAGGTCTCGAAGTATATATGGATCACTTCACACCTTATGGGGATGAATTTGAGCCAGCATTGGAAAATTTAGAAAAGGTGTTGCAAGGATGTATTCACACTAGGCTTTGTTTAAGCAATGAAAAGTGTTATATGATGATGACTGAAGGAGTTATCTTAGGCCATTATGTTTTGGTAGCTGGAATTCAGGTGGACCCAACTAAAATTCAAATAATCTTGTTAATACCCACACCCACCACACAGACAGAGGTATGTGGCTTTCTTGGATTTTCTGGTTACTATAGAAGATTTATAAAACATTATTCTCGAATATCTACACCTTTATACGCACTAACTGGAAATTTTGATTTCATCTGGACAAATAAATGTGACAAAGCCTTTACTGATCCGAAGAAGCTTGTTTCAATAGCCCCAGTGCTGAGGGGCCCAAATTGGAATTTGCCATTCCAAATTTCATCTGATACCTCAGACACAACAATTGGAGTAGTACTTGGGCAGGAGGAAGACAAGAAGCCATATGCAATCTATTATATTAGCAAAAAGAAGTCCCCTGCTGAATTAAATTATACTGTGACTGAAAAGGAATTTTTAGCTGTAGTACATGCTATAAATAAGTTTAGACGTTATATAACTGGATATCCTGTAGTACTATATACTGATCACTCTGCCATTAAATTTTTAGCAAATAAACCTGTTACAAATGGAAGAGTGACAATATGGTTGATTTTATTGCAAGAATTTGACATTACAATCAAAGATCGACCTGGGAAAGAGACCCTGTAGCTGACTTTCTGTCAAGAATGCCAAAGCCAACAGATATAGAAGCAGTTGAAGAGCACTTCCCAGATGAACATCTGTTCGCTGTTACTATCAGAACCCCATGGTATGCTGATATAGAAAATTATTTGGCAATAGGTAAATTACCTAAACATCTATCCCTTAATGAATGAAAATAGATAATACAGCGTAGTACCCGATTCTCCTGGATTGGGAGCTACCTATTTCACAAAGGGGTAGATATGAAAATAAGAAGATGCGTTCGGGAGGATGAGCTATTTGACATTTTGAAAGCATGCCATGATGAACAGTGTGGCGGGAATTTTGCAGATCGTAGAACTACCCATAAAGTTTTACGAACATGACATTATTGGCCTACTATATTTAAATATGCCAAGAAATTTGTGCAGGCCTATGATAGCTGCCAAAGGGCAGGTCACCCTGGGCAGTCTGATGAAATGCCCTTGAACCCTCAACTAGTGATTGAACAGTTTGAACGTTGGGCCCTTGAATTTGTTGGTCCTATTAGCCCCCCATCAAACCAAAAAACATACATTCTAGTTGCAACCGAGTATGTCACCAAATGGGTTGAAGCAGAGGCTCTTTCAAAAGATACAGAGGACTCTATAATACAGTTTCTTTTCCAAATCTTTGTCTGATATGGCCTCCCAAGGGACATGATCACAGATGGAGGACCACAGTTTGTAGGTAATAGATTAGTTGAAACACTACGAAACTATCACATTCATCATAATATTACAACCCGATACCACCCATAGGCCAATGGCCAAGTTGAGAGCACGAATAAAGTGATTGAATCTATATTAACAAAAACCGTTGCCTCACACAGACGTGATTGGGCCTACATATTTCCAGAAGCATTGTGGGCATATTGAACAACGTGGAGACCCACTACGGGATATTCACCATATCAATTGGTATTTGGAAAAGAACCCATCTTTCCAATAGAATTTGAAATTTAGACATTGAGAATAGCTCAAAAGGTGGGTCTAGATCTAAATGAAGCCCAGGCCAAAAGACTACAGCAAATTAATGAGTTAGATGAAATGAGGCTCTCTTCTCTTCAGCACACAACATTAATTCAACAACATAGAGCAAAATGGAATGACACCCTAATCAAAGAAAAGATCTTCCACGAAGGATACTGGGCACTCCTATATGATTCTAAGTTTCAGGATTTTCCAGGGAAACTCCAGACACGATGGCTCGAACCCTATGAAATACAAAAAGTGCATGATAATGGCACTATTAAATTAGCTACCATTGATGGATCTAGGCATTCCTTTAAGGTAAACGGTCATCGAGTACGATTGTATCATAAACCGCTTACCTGGGAATCCTTTTACCAACAATTGCGGGAAGATTCTACCATGGAAATTCTTGCTGAAGGGGATAACTCCTCCTCGGCACCAGTTTATTAAATCATTTCTTTTTTAAAAATTTTGTACATAAATATTGTTTATTTATTTGGATTATTTGTTTTAGGGAATTCATTTTTTTCAAACCTATCCTTATTTCAGTTTTCGCTGTCTGTTTCATAGAATTGGGTTTTTTTCAAAAACTATGTTCATTTCGCTTGTTTTGAGTTTTGTTGTTCCTTTCTAAAGGAACAACACTTTTGCTGTTCCTTTCGAAAGGAACAACAGTTCCACAGATTTTTTCTATTCCTTTCAAAAGGAACAACAGTTTCACACATTTTTTTTGTTCCTTTCGAAAGGAACAGCAGTTCCGCAGATTGTTTTCGCTGTTCTTTTTAAAGGAACAACACCTTTTGAGTGGATTGTTTTTCCTGTTTTAGATTAGCATTTTGAGAATTTCTGATGACTCTTCTAAAGGAAAACATATTATTTATATACAATCATACAAATTAAAGCTTACTGTAATCAGCAAATCAAAAGAAATCGTCATTTTTAAGAAAATTGTTTAGTAATGATAAGAAAACAGAAAAAGAGACATAATCAATAACATAATTTTGCTATTTTATTACCATTGAATTAATCTGATCGATTAGCCTTATCATGATTGGTTCTTTCCCATATGTTATAACTTTCTTTGATTTTTATTTATGGAGTAGGAATAAGGGCATATTATTTTCTATTGAGATGTTCAGACTTCTTCCACCATCCCTACTCTTAAGGAGTGTTGAGCCACCCTTTATGAATAACTAGGAAAGTGTTATATGAAAAATAAAAATATTTACATGTTTCACTAATAATTTTATGATTTGGCAGATGGAGGATAGGGGGTCTCATTAAGAGCTAGCCTACCATGATCATAAGGAAGTCAGTGAAGTGGCATTCCCATCATGGCTACCAAACCAAGGTTATGGTCCAATGGACAATTGAAAAAATTAAAGTAGTCCTTGGAACAGGAGGTCTCATCACGAGCCGGCCTACCCACTTTTCACTTCTTCCCAGTGAATGGCATTGTGATTTATCTGGTCACCAAGCCAGCACAATGGCCTCCATTATGACATTTAACAAGCACTTCCTCAGCATAAATAAAGGACAATGGTTCCAAGGGTGAGAAAGAAACTCTATCAAGGTTATGGACACCTATGGGCAATAGAGCTCTGCTGATGGTATTGGAGTCACATTTATGCACATAAATAGTCATATTTAACCCTTTTTCCTATATCTCTATTTAATATCAAATGAAAGTATGAATGATTAACCTTCCATTTCGAACCATTATACATGAAAATCATTAAAAATCGATAATATTAATTTGAAGTAGTAATAAACGCATTTGTACTTATGTTTATCCTAAGATGTCCCTTCTCCTCATATTTGAATCATTACAAAACAATTTTTTATCTGTTACCAATTTATCACACACATTGATTTCAATAATTTCTATAATTTGATTGAATGTATAATAATTATGCCTACTTTTTCCTGTTGTACTACTACTATGCCACGTTGCCTCTCTCAATTGACAGTCGAGGGTGACCTATCATCAAGCAAAGGGGCGCGGATGTCTGCATGCAGATTAAATCTCGTTATTTCTTTACCTGTATCCAAATTAAATCCCTGCATTTTAGGAAATAACAAAAATTTAACGACATCATTCCAATTTAACGTGTTGTGTTGTTCCATTGTGATCACTGTGTGTTTGGAAAGAAATTACAGGGTGCAGAGACGATGGGAGGACGACCAATTCACAGTGAGTTGCAGGTGCTGGTCATTTTTTATGCTGCACGAGAATTTTTTGAAAGGATAGGATGGATTACATATTTCATGAGGATGCAACAGCCTCACGAAGCAGTGGCCACCGAATTCTTACAGAACTTACAAAAAGGGTTCTCCATGGTTAGAGGAAGACAGATAGATGTATCTGATGAAATAATTGCAGAAGTGTCGGGCATACCAGCACAAGGAACTATATGGATGCAGAAGAAGCTCAGGCTTCGAGAAGCCATGAAGATATTTCAAGATGACGGACAAACATTGGTTGTCAAAGGCAAAGGAGTTCAGCCAGCATCATTGGGAGAACCATGGATGGAATTGGCCAAGATTGTGCAGGCCTATATAACGTGCGACATAAGGAAAGATGTGGTAAGACCTCACCACCTTAAGCTACTGGATGTATTAAAACAGAAATTAACTATCAATTTTCCTGCATTTTTAAATTCCCTGTTGTATGATATTGCCCGTAACATAAGAAAAGCTCAGCACGCAGATATGGTGGTCAGCCACGATTGCTCAATTCGATTAATAGTAAGTCATAGCCTTGCCCAACAACAGAATAGCTGGTAAGATTTGATATTATCCATTGATGGAGGGTTGGCCTTACCTACCCAAAAACGGAAGAGAATGGCTGGCTCAATAGCTAAGCCATCAACTCATAGACAATCCCTCCATTCAAAACGAAGTAGGGGGATGATGGAAGGAATTCCAGGCAGCAGTAGCTAGCCCCTGGAATTGCATAGCTCAGAGGATGAATAGCCTCCACAATTGGAGGGAGCAAGCCCTCGTACTGATAAAGAAGAGGAAATGGAAGGAGAAATTCACTACTTGGACGAAGAAGAAATAAGCCACCACAGCAGTGGTGAAAAACAATCCAGTGCAGAGGAAGGAAATACTGAGGAAGAAGAAATTGAAGGAGAAATTCGATAATCAGATGAGGAAGAAGGAAGCTATCATACCTGTGAGGAGGACAAAGACAATCACAACAACAATAATGAGGGAACAGAGCCTCCAGAGAATGCTACCATAAGCCCTTTATAGGAAGACCAATTGGCCCAAATTTTGGCCAATATGAGTGACTATGTGTAGCCTCATAGCCCTTTGGATCTTAAAATTGATATTAATCAGTTACAGGTGCACTCTGCAGTCAACAAAGATATAGCTGAAGAAATTCTGGATGAAACAGCAACCCTAGCTTCCCCTGAAAGGCATGAACAAGAAAAAGAGAACACTGAAGTAATATCCCAACTTGGAAGCCCTCAGGAGATTACAGATTTAACCGAGGATATGATTCCCGAAGAGTTTAGCCAAGGGCATATGGATGTGGAAGAGGAACCCCAAGCAGAAGACCAAGAAGAGAACATAACTGAAGGCACTGCTGATGTGAACCAACACCCTATCGAGAAAATGGGTTCAGATAAAGGAACAACTGTTCCATTAAAAAAGAGGAGGAAAGTAACTGAGATTGAAAAGCTTCGCAGGGAGCGAATGAAGCGTCATAAACTCATAGAACAACTCAGGCAAACCATTAGGGTTCTGAGAATGAAACAAATGCCTAAGCGAGCCCCTAAGAGAAGAAGCATAGCTACTAAGCGAGCTTCGAAAAAGAGAAAAGTGGCCGCTAAGAGGAACCCCCAAGTTGAAGAGGCCATGCCTGAGCCCAATTATGGAGATACGGAACAACAAACAGCTGTTCCAACACAAGTTGTTCTAGAGGGACCCATTTCAAGTGAAAACATGCAATCTAGTAGTCAGCATACTTTTAGTGATCCGACGCTAGCCAGACTCCAAGAGGAGTTGGCACAGGCTCGAATAGAAAGGCAAAGGTTGGAAGAAGACACTGTCCCAAGGAAGAGATATCAGGAGTTGCAGCAACAGATGAAGAGTATTCATGAAGCAGAAGCTGAAGCTCACGAAAAGTGTCGAAGAGCAGAGGAAAAGGCTGACAAGGTAATGAACCAATTAAAACTAGCCTACAATCGAATGGACACTCTCTGCTCCCTATACAATGATGTCTTAGCCTGTAGATGCCCCGCAAAAAACTATGCTTTATTTTTACTAGAAAGATACTTACAGCTAAAGATTAAGGCAGTTAGGGCAGGGAAATCCATAGAGCTAAAAACTCTAGATGACTTTGTATCCTACTGCAAACTTTATGGGATCAAAGTACAACGCCTTTTGTGTGAATTTTATTTACATAATCTAATACTTGAAAATGATTGTGAATCAAATCCTAGCCCTTTTGTGGGAGATTTCCAACATCAGGCATTTATTTCATTTGCTGTAAATCAATTAAAATGGCTTAAAGCCTATAATGCTTTTCAAAGGCAAGAAAATGAATTAGATTTGTGGGTTAGGAGTGAACCTCAGAACCCATCCCAATTTTGGGCTAGGAAGAAAAGTTTGATGACAAAGGAAGGCATTATCCAAGCATTGGGGCCTGTCCACAAATCGATTATCTTGAATGGAACAGATTATTTATTATCCATTAGAAACCAAGCTTATATAGCAGCTAAGGACCGTTGGAGAATTTCCAATTAGAATGTGCAAAACAGAGAACCATTTAATTATAAAAACTTTGGGCTAGCTGC
This sequence comes from Pinus albicaulis, assembly GCA_034641835.2. Classification (NCBI taxonomy): domain Eukaryota; kingdom Viridiplantae; phylum Streptophyta; class Pinopsida; order Pinales; family Pinaceae; genus Pinus; species Pinus albicaulis. The sequence goes on from CM076582.1 coordinate 719,821,258, forward strand.
AGACCGCTTGGTTTCCTATAGTCATATTATTTTAAAAGAAGGACCATTCTAGCTAGGCTGTAGGTTTTGAAGCCCTATTGCATGGTACCCTGCTTCAGACTACAAAGCCATTTACAAACTCCCCGAAGGAAAAACAGAGCATGTTTTTGAGGAATTAGCTGCATTACATGGTTTTCGGATTTTTGATGAAAAACCTTAGCTGGATTATTCTTTGACTCCTCTCCATGTGAACTATAGTTTTCATGAGGACATGAAAAAGATTAAGCAGGGGGGTATGTTGGGCAGTGAAAAAGGTATGAAATTACTGTGTATTTTCTCATTGTTTTACTATAGATATACTCCTTTTTACCTTGGGAAGGTATTTTATTATAAGAATTATGATGGAATTGGAAAGGTTTATGTTCATTGTAAAAAGATGACTAAAGGTTGTTTTTTGTTGATAAAACAGGAATTAGACGAAGCGAGCAGTTGTACCAAAGGCAAGGTTGAGATTAATGTAACTGCTGCTCCATCAGCGTTGAACCACATCCAGCCAAAGAAAAGGAGATTTGAACGAATTGCTAAAAAGCTCGGCCTCGGTCAAAGTGCACAAGATGATAAAAAAATGAAGAGGAGTGAATCCCTTAGGATCCTTCGATCCTGAGGGATCGCTGTTCAAACTCATCTTATTCCTTGTCTTGTCCGTCAGGGTCTAATATATAAAGTAATGTCCTTTAGTGATCAAAGGGTCGAAAAAGTTCTTATATTCAGACATTTCCTCTGTAATATTATGTTTATTGACTCTCGGATTTGAGAGAACATCCTCTGTAATACTTTATGTTTGATTAATATCAAACACGCATTTCGTTTCATCTCTTAAGTTCTGAAGTAGCCCAACAGTATTTCACTAGTGCTAAGGGCCCGGCTCTGGTGGAATTACCTTGCTGTTTGTATTCTTAATCTTTGTTTACTGTTGTGTGAAGTTGTGTTTACTGTTTATTTCGATTACAGAGTTGATTGACTACTATTAGATTGAATACAGATTCATTAATGAATTGCGTTGCTATTTTATTCTTTGTAAGAAGTACATTAGTTGTTCATTTATCCTACTATCATTATGAAAGCTTTGTTGTTCTGTATTCGATTCTAGGTTGTTGTTCTATTAGTCTACGATTCTTTGTGATTGATTGATCTGTAGTATTGGCCGGCGATAGATTGAAGTATTGAGATTAGTTAAGTTTTTAATTGCTGTTCAAATTATATTGTTGTTCCATTTCTAGTTATTGCTCATTTCTGATTCATAGCTTTAAATTAGCGGATAGTTTGGTTACAGTTGCTCTGTATGCATAGGAGTTACAGGTTGTTGTTCCTTTTTAGCCTTTGCAGTTCCTTTCAGTTATCTTTATCAGCAAGTCGTTCGAGCTTGATTTTATTTTGATTGTTTTAAGATCACCAACTGTAGAGGACACTGGTTATTGCTTCCAAGTCCCCAGATTGGTTATCTTGCATCAATTTCTAAGGGAAGGATTTATTGCTACTGTATCCCTGATCGATGTTTTGCAGCTTGATTTAATTAAGGTTCCAGAGCATTTCCATTTATGTTACTATAATTAGATTCTTTTACAAGCATTTGTTTATTCTAGTATTTAGAATTTTGTACTACATCTTCACAGCATTACTCTTAGTTAATTGCAGCCTCAGACAAAGTACACTCTTGAAATAAAAAGTTGCTCCCAGATTGATGATTAATGTAAGCTAATTAGGTGTTTGAAAGATACCTTTTTATGGCTCGACACCCTTATTGTTTCTATTTTCATCTTTATATTAGTTAAAAATAGAATTATCATTAGAGTTTTGATAGTTAAAAATAGACTTCATCATTTCTTAGTTTCTTAATTTCATTTAAACATCCAAGATAAATAAAAATTCCAAACAAACCTATAAAATAAAATACAATGAATTAAGAAAGAAAAGGATTCTAGCATATATAGTGCACCTATACTTCGTAAGATTACTAACCCTGGTCGATAATTTACGATAGAAGTTGAAGACATTAAATTGACTAAACACTTATATTTCATAAAAATAAATTAATCTAAATGATGAATCTTAAGCTATACTAAATCAATCTATGCCAGCCACTATGATAAATTTTCTCTAAGTCTACTCAATCATAAACAAAGCATCTATCTTAACACAACAATATTCTACAAATGAAGATACCAAACAATGAAGTAACTGTGATAAACCTGATCATCTATACTATAGAAATTCAAAAACAATTGCAATGTAAATGGAAACAGAGCATATGTCTATAGTATGAAATCAAAGCATGTATTCGAGCTACGAAACAAAAATGAAGACAAAGTATTTCTATGCCATAAATCACAACAGAGACAGAGTAATTATCTATATAAAAAATACAACGAAATAATAAGAAACTGACCTATGAAAGAACATAATATTAAAAAATTAAACCTCTTTTGTGCAGGGGCCCTCCACAACAAAATGGTTTCTGATCTATGCTTTACTACTTACACATAAATATTCTAGAACACTTCCTTCTTCAATTAGTGAATAAAAATATATTTTCTGAACATAACAATCTCGCAATAAAATCAAACTTGTTTCATAATTACATGACCTGGTATTTATAACAGTATTGTATTAAATTTTTGAGGCTTTCATGCCTTCAGAGACTAAACAAACTATGTATGAAACTCTAAATAGAAACATGAATTTCATCGCTTCACGATTTTCTATGTGGACAGAAAATCATGAAGCCTCCATCTTTCTCGCTCACTTGTTCTAGTTCTTGTTTTGACCGATTTTGAAAACGATCTTAGACACTTTCTTCCTTGATTCTTTAAAAGTAGATAGGATGGGATCCAAAACCAGATTATTCACCAACTCCCCATATGTTTCTCTTCTTCATTGATTCCTTGGAACCTATTGAATCATGGCAGTGGCTAGATAAATAGACTTTAGCTGCAGAATTGAATTAATTTTGTGGCTAAATATAAATTTTATTCTAATAATAAGAAATATCTGAAAAATATGAAAAATAGATCATTAAGATATCTTACTAGGCTAAAATGTGCATTTTAATACTTGTATGGGCTCATGGAGTTGTCAAAAAGAGGGAAAGATAGTGAAAATGGATGTCAAAATTGAGGCAGTCTTGAGGCTCCACACCCTATCTCCTATTCGGATGGATTATTCAATGGAGTAGAACAACGTAATCTGTGTGGATGTGGGGCATGGATAAATTTCGATCATAAATTCCATTACAAACTATACTTGAATGGTGGAAATTACACAAACACTCATCTGAAGGTGATTACTCTATGGGGATTATTATGGTTTTCACGATAGATTTATATTGACTCCTTGTTTATATATAGGGACTCTTAGGTCCTCATAAATTTCATGAATTTAGAAAATGGTTTTTCTCCTCCTCACCTTACTCACTAGATGGATAAAATATTCATGATGCCGGACACATGCAACTTCATCTCTTTCCAACATATATTCGGGGAGAAAATTGCTAAGGCCGATTAATTCTCTAAACTGGGACTTTCTGAGCCTTTTGGTTGCCTCAATTATAATTTATTTTGAGGCTGATAATATTTGTGCATAGGGCACTATCTTTCTTCCTTAGTATACATGATCTCGATTTCGATATTTTTGGATCCTTTTTTATCTCCATAATTTTTTTTTTCACCAATTCACTCCCTTTGTCGATACAGATGGGGTCGAGGCTTCTTACTGGTTTTTCCTCTCTCTTGGTATTTTGGAAAATCTCCCATTTCTACTTTTTGCGTTCTTGTTGACACTCTGTTTTTTCTTATTCATGGCTCTCCTTATTTTCCCTAGATCCTTTGATTGGCATGGTTAGTTACTACATTTTTGGGAATTTTCTTTCGATGGATGTTTGATGTTATAGTTGCGATGATGCTATATGTTTTGGTATTTTTCTCACATATTTTTTTTCCCATGTATTTTGGTTCATGCACATGCATTTCTGTAATATTGATTAACTTTGTACTGGTACATTATATAAACTAGCATGTTTTTTTTCCTCTGAAAAACAAAATTTGAATAAAATTTCGTACAAACATTGTAATCTTGTTTTTATCGCGTTCTAAAAATCACAATATGCATGAAGGATGATTTCGTTTGTTTCAACGATGAAATTTAGTAGCTCGAAGCATTGTGACTTTTAAAATTTTGAATAAGATTTTTTACAAATATTGTAATATTGTTTTGTATCACATTCGAAAAATCATTTCACATTGTATTTTATATGAGTTAAGATTTTTTAGTTTGGGTTTCCATATGTCTATGGGTCACTAAGAGACAAGATAACAAGTATTTTTTCTCATTTTCTTTAAATATTTGATAGCCAATGTCTAAAAGTTGTCATTTTCAAGCGACAAAATATAAATTGATCATTCATTTTATATATTCTGATATTTTGGGGTATGATTTAGTGGTTGGAATAACGAGAAGTTGTCCCTTCTACTTGGTTTCAAATACCATAGGGAATAACTTTGGTCTATTGTGATAAGGCTCAAGGAGTAGGCTCCCTCACCCTCGTGGAGTTTCGACTATTTCTAAGTAAAAAATCCCTAGTATATCTAGCTTACAGGTCGTTGTATATACTATTTATGTTATAGTGACTACCACTAAATTTGATTTTGAGTCTCGTCCAAGTTACTCTATCAAATTATAGATTCATCATAATATTAAAAAAATATAATAATAAAATAAAAATCCTCATAACTTTCATTCGAGGATCAAAAGTTTTGAGATTGAAAAGGTTCTTCAATGATTTCTATGTATGCTTTTCTATTGCACTTTTAGTTATCTCCAGAGTCAAAAGCAATTTGAAATTAATTTTTTATTGTCATTGGGTTATCAACAAAGACATATGTATGCTTTCATGTTGCATTAAATATGACCATTGGAATTAAAGACCTTAAAAACCTCTTCTCTTTGTTTTGAAGTACGTTCTTGTCCTATGTAAAAAATATATGGCCTTATTATTATTTTTTTAATTTCAATTATTTAGGTATATAAATAAATAATTAAAATGTCTAACTGTATTTTTCATATAAAGTGATCAGAGAGGATATAAAGTGAGTAGAGAGGATAATAGACTAGCAAAACCACATTTAATTAATTAAATTTGGTTGATATATGCCGAAGGCTTCATTTGTATATGCACATAAGCTATTGATAAATATATAATAATAAAAATAATATTACAAAAAAAAACTATTACAATAAAAATAATTATTGTTTTTACTAATGTAACCTGAATCTGATACCATGGATCTGGATATTGTGGGGAGGCCCCAAAGAACTGAAAAATTGAAATTCCAACAAAATTAGAGAACACATAGTAAATAAAACCACATTTTTTTTCTATTAAAAACGGATAATAACTGTAAAAGATACATTGTGGTGGAAAATCTATCATTTTACAAGATGCGACTTGTTACTTATAACATTTTTTAGATACAATACCATAGGTAAATTCCATGGGTGAGTAAATACCATGGGTGAATGAATGCCATGATAAGATCTCACTTACAATATCATGGGTGGATAAATACCATGGATTATGAATACCATTGGTGGATTCCATTTACAATACCATGGGTAAATTCCATGTGTGGATGAATAGCATGGGTGGATATTGTTAGTGTCAGTATTTTAATCCTGCCATCAGTGATAAAAAATCCTCTTTTCATATCATTTTAGGAGTCCCACTCAGAAATTTTTTATCATTCCACTAGATCATGCAAAAAATTATTCATTGATGGTAGTCCTAATCCAAAAATGTCACCCTTCCTCAAATTTTATTACTTGTTGTCATAGTTTCATACCTTGCTGACTGTACATCATTCATAAAGTTAGTCTCATCATGTCATCATATCAGTCATGTCATCTTGATGTTAAGTCTTTTAAGGTCTCATTAGGTCTTTTAGGGTTTTTAAAGCTTTCATTAGGTCATTAGGGTTTCCATTGTCCAAAAAATCTTCATTTCCACTGCATAATACCAGTGAGTAAAGAGTGATCAAATAACATCTCTTCACCATATGAAGATGATTTGTAAAGAAGAAATTCTTGTTTCAACATGTAATTTTGGTTTTAAGATGTAATTTTTAATTTTCATTATGTAATTTTATGTCATTCAAATTGTAATATTTGCATGATTCCAAAGCTGCCAACTCAAAGTTCCAAAAGGCATCAGTGTTCCTAAACACTTCCCTTCACTCCTATCCCTCAAAATCATCATTTTCCACAAGCACTAAACCCTAATTTCCTCTCCCATCAAGTTAGGGTTCTCTATGGAATCAGAGACACTTGAGTAGAGGAGGCATAAGGGAATTAATATCAGCAAGTATGATGCTATTCCAACACATAAAAATCATGTCTCCATCATTTTTCAAGAATTCATTCCAAGGGACAAATCATTTGCCAAACATATAGCCAAATTTTCTTCAAAATATGTTTCTGACCAAATGGAGATGAATTTTACAAAAGTGAAAGAATTTTTTTGTCCATCATAGGTCAAGGAAGAAAAACCTCCTTCAGCTTTTAAATACGTGGGGGGGGGGGGGGGGGGGGGGTGTCCAAATGATGACTATACAAATATAGCTTTCCAATGAGCTATCATGAGCTCAATTTGGAGTTGAGGAAGGCCTCCAAAAGTTTCCTTCAATAGCACACTTCATTTTTGCACCCCCATTCTGCACTTTTTGACCAGTATTGGGAGAATTCCTTTTTTAGGGGTTATACTTGATCATTTTCAGTTCTTGATAGGTCCATTGTGTAGCCAACAGAACTATATTTCGAAAGAGCTATTATGAGCTCAATTTTGACATCGGGAAGGCCTCCAAAAGAGGTCTGCAATTTGGCGCTTCTCACTTGGAAAGAGGCGCTGCGCATAGCACAAGAGGCGTTGCGCACAGGACAAGGGCATTGCGCACCTGCCCAATTTCATATGCAAGCTCCAAAATTTTTTGCAAATTATCCAAACCTTCAGAAAAGGATTTATCCACCTCCTATAAGGTAATTAAGGCCTCATCACACCCTCCTTGCAATTATTAAGTGAAAATTTCATGGTGTTAAGTTTCTTGTGTGAAATTTGGAGTTTTCAAACCTTGCAAGCCCTAGTTTCATTCCTACACCTCTAAATATGTTCCTAAGACCATACTACCCTTCCAACATCACATTAAATCCTATTCCTACCCATACATAATTAAATACCTATCCCAAACCCCTTGATCCCATAAACCCTAACACCTAGGTATTTCAAATTCTTAGGCTCCCAAATGCCCACACTTGTAATAAAATTCCTATTCCCAAATCCCACAAAATTTACACTCCCTGTCACCTCCCTCAATTCAATAATCCCTTCCCACATCTCCCTAATTTTTCCATCCCATTCTCCACTCCCTAAAACTATATTTCGCTCCCAATTCATCTCCCTAGGGTTTCTAGCCAAGACACTATGGAAGAATAAAACAAAGAATTCAGTGAGGAAGAAGAAAGGGAAGAGAGGAGGCCACACAAAAGAGGGAAGATAATTAGACTTGAAATTAAAAACACCAAAGAGCTCATGAATTCTCCCATGGCTGTGACATGTTTCAATCATGTAGGATGCTTTGACTTTTGTGAGAAAATACAAAAGGTCCAACATCACCCTATTTTGAGAAGGCTTTTCATATCTAATATTCATGATAACTAGGTAACCCTTGCTGGTGTCACTTTAATAATATCTACAAACATCAAAGCATATGCCACCGGAATTCCAAATTTTGGTGAAAAATGGTACAATGCAAAGGACTTGGAGAGTCATTACTTTGACCCATATATCAAGCCAAGCTACAAGAATAAAAGAAAAATGTTCTTTCCTTTCTCTTACCTCCTGGATAGGTATGTCCCCATAATGAAAATAATAATGAGGTAATTTTCTTGTGAAGGAAGGTTCTCTAGACTCTAAACCTACCATATCAAGTTATTAATGCACTTTACAAGGGTCAAGATGCTCAACATACCTTATTTTCTCTTCAAGGACATTGAAAACTATCATACATTGTTCAAAAGAGAGATTATGACCACCAAATGAGAAGTCTTTTTCAACATTCTCTCATCAATATCATTTTCCTCCATCACCTTGATAAATTTAACATCTCATGGGAAAATTTAATAGCCAATGACATCTCTACTGCTCCACCAATTCAATATGCTCAAGTTGTGCCTCCACCATCTCATACTTCCACATCCATTCCTCCATATCAGCCCACATTACCTACTTCTTCATCAGATCAAATTACTTCACCCATTTCACCACCATCATCACCATTTCACACTTATATTGGGCCATCCAGCATGGTTAAGAACTCTGAACTTAAAAATACCAAAGTGGTTGAGATAGAGACATTGTGTAATGTTCCAAAATTTTAGCCTCCAAGCTAAATGGAACATTAGAGTTAGCAGCAACTCTAGCCTGTGAATAAATGGGAAGAAAAGCCCATAAGTCTCCTAAGGAGGAATAAAATACTAAAAATGTGAAAGGGGACACTATTTATACCTCAATAAAACACCTCCATGTGTGAACAGGGTTAAGATCAAGCTACTTTGATTAAGTCAACAGCGCAATTTTAGTGGAGGAGGAATCCAAGGAGGAATAACGCAATTTTGGAGGGAGATGTACCTTGGGATAGATATGAACTAATTGAGTGGGGCCAAGGGAAAGAAAAATCATTTATTATATAATGAATAGGATGGCAGCATTATTCTTCATGTCTTAGATTATTATTCTTGTCTGCCAAGACTTCTTGTTGCTTTGCTGCTTAGCAAAGTTGCAGTGTTGTTTAGCACTGGGTGTTCCCGGGCGGGAATCCCGCCTCTTTCCTTTGAGGAGCCTCATTGGGAGAGTTTGAATTCATCATTCCACATCAATTTTTCAGGACAAGCTTCAGCCATCTTCATCAGCACAACTTTTTCGGATATTGTGCAGTGTTGCTGGGTGCAGCAGTGCAAGGGATTGGAATCCCAGCTTCTGAGCTAGTTTCACATTGGAGGAAGGTTTCCTTCACTTGAGAGATCTGTTTGGAGAGATCAAGAGCTTATTTCAGATCTATGGCATCAGGCCACACATTTCCCATACATTCCCAATGTTGTTTTTTCTAGGGAATGCGTTATTCTAGAGGCAGTGTTGATTGCATGGTTTGGTGGCTCCATTGCAGTGTTTCCTTGTGATTGAGAGTTTCATCCTTTCATGGGAGGAAGCCCTTGAGGTATCTATAGAATATCAGACATATTTAAGCCTTATACACTCATGTACTTCAATTTTGCAGTGGTTATTCAGTAAATTACTGAATTTCCCATTTTGTATGCAGAGTGTTTGGCAAGAAACCCTTGCCGGTTTATTTTGTATTTTGTATAAGGAGACTAGATCTTTGTTCTTAAACATTATTTATCAATAAATTAGTATATATATTGTTATCCTATGATTTATTTTTAAACCCTCTCTTAGACTGTGTAGTCCCTTGAGCATCTGCTTCGGCATTTTGCAGTCTTGGGGTTTTAGCACTTTTTGGCAATCCTAGGTGTGGGAGATCTGTTTAACCCACCTAGTTTGATTTGTTTCAGATATAATCTTGTATTTGGAATGTATATTTACTAATATATGGGATACAAGAGTCCATTATACTATTTTATTACATTATGTTTCTGGAAATGCGTTTTTCATGCATAATTAATGAGTTGTTCCAGATCGAGAACATTACAGTTTATCAGAGCATGATCTCTGGCTCAGCCCATGAGATCCAGCTATCAGAAGAAGGAGAGATGGATAGAATCCATAAATCTTCAGTATGTGTAGGAATAAAGGAAGACAAGCTTACAAAGATTCTTCCAAAATCTATGCAGAGCTTTCAAGGAGAGTTGAAGAAAATGAGATTGGAGATGGGATCTCCAAAGTAGTTTGAATCTAGAGATGAATCTAGATTTTCACATGGTTAGTGTGAGCATGTAGCTGCACTCCATGATGCACAACACAGTCAAGTCCCCAGAGCTATATTGAGATGGATGGGAGGAGGAAAATTTCCTAAGAGGATAACTCTTAGTGATTTGTTGGAGGAGTATGAATCTCAAACTGAGAGGTTTAGAGATCATACTGATTTCCAGGAGTTTTTCACGATCCAGGTGGAGAAGATCAAGAAGCAGGATGCAGATATATTTCTTCTATCTAATTTTGCTGGATCACCTACATGTTCAGCTGGAGCTTGGGTGAAGGAGCTAGACTCCTATTTGCAGTTGCACCATATTTCCAGAGATGAAGCCATCAGAGTTGCAGTGCTGCATTTCAGAGGTAAGGTTCATGCATGGTGGATTTTTGAATCTTTTTCTTTAAAGAATGCCAACACTTTCTCTTATCAAAAATTCATCAAAAAATTGATGGAGAGGTTTGGTGAAAAACTTCCTGAGGCACATGAGTAAGGAAAATTTGAGAAAACAAAACCCTGCTATGTGATGGAGAAAAATAAATTTCAGAAACTCATGGGAGGAACTGACATCTTGCATTACACATTGCCAGAAGCAAGGCCTCCAGTTCATATTCTTGAACAAGAGGGCAAGAGGATCTCTTTTGCACAAGGGGATCCAACTATTGATGTGTTGCCCACACACATTGATGGGGTTAAGGGCAAAAACATTGCATATCTAGAGCACATCCAGTGCCTCATGCAGAGGAAGGAGGAGCTCATGCTTCAACAGGAGGGATTCTTGTGTCTTTGCAAGAAGTTCCCCATGATCTCATACATGGAGGTCCAAGCACAATCAATGAGAAGCATGGTTGTGCAGCATTGTAGCTGGAAGGAGGACGTAGGGAGGAAGAGAAACATTAGTTGATGAGAAGCACACACCATTCTATATTTCAGAAAGCTAATGCAAGGAAGATGTAGGCTGATTTTCACAGTGAGGGCAAGGGCAAGACTGCCCAATCATATGTACAGTCTACTCTTGACATTGGTGTCTCACTACATGGAGGAATTCCACCGGGGAGGCCACCAGATCTGCAGTTGATGAGAGATATCTTGTCTTTGGGTTCACCACTCTTGGATTTTGGAGAGGTGAAGATTTTGGATAAGAACTTTGGCATGAGGGATGTCAAGGTAGAAGGCAGTAGCATGAGGAGAGCTTCACATGCCAGATCACCAGCGCTGTCTTTGAGGAGGATTGATCCTTATTGGAGGTCTCAGCTTTTGGTAGAGTACTCCAAGGATCTTGGTGCATGCATGATTCTTGATGACCTGGATGGATATGACAGATACATGATGGATGATGTGGTCATCTATTTACATGGTAAAGTCTTCTTGACTAGAGCTTCTAGTCTCAAGGAGAAATTGTTACATGCATCACATGAGGACTTCTCTTCCATGCACTTTGATGCATATTTCTAGTTGATGGAGGAGTTCACTTGGGAGGGCATTCAACATGGAATATTTCAGCATATGGAGAGATGCATAGCCCAGAAGGTGATAGAGAGGATGTCGTAGCCACCTTCCTACTCATTGGGAGTAAGGGAGAATTTCCAGTTGAGTCATTTCAGCTCAAGATCTCAAGTACAAGATGGAGGAGGTATAATTTCACATTTTGTATTATACTTCCTTTCCTTGTTTGAGCATCATGATGTAACAAGAAGAATTATCTCTTCTTGCATATTGTATTATGATGTACTTGCAGCTACTTGTAACACTGACTTTGGCTATCCTTTTGATAGTTTGTGGGGGAAGCCACATGTTTCTTGGTGTGCACCATTGGCACCAACTTGTAACATCATGTTTTAATCTTATGAGATGACTGTGGCAACAAACAAGTGGTTGGAAAAGAACTTGTTATTTCTTGTTTTGATGTAGGAAAAGGATGCACTGCGTTGGTTCCATGAGAGGGACCATGATTCACTCTCTGGTTGTCAGTTGGAAACTTGTTTTTATTGTATCTTGCTTCCATGTATTGCTGATGTGTTTTTACTCAAGGGAAGCTTTGTATAGAGAGAGAAACCAATTGGATGGCATGGCACCCATATGATAGAGCAGCAAAAGACGTGTTGGTATGGGACATCATACAAGTTTACCATCATGATCTCACTTCATGACTTGTATGAGGGAGAGACGAGGCAGCAACAAAAATTGTTGTTGCTATGGTTACACTTGGGAGAGTATGGGAAAATTCTTCCCATACTTTTCATGATATTTCTGGAGAAGGAAGGCACATTCATGGTGCAAGAAGGCTACCCTTCAGCATTGGAGGATTATGAGAGGCTTCCATGTTGGAAGAAGATATTCTCACATAGCAGCATGATGGTGGATGGCTTTGGCATGTGGAATGTCAAAGAAAGGAGTCATGGAGCCTTATCACAAAGGCCTACAATGCTATCACATAGTAGTAGGTTCTTATGGATGCAATATCCCGAGGAGATGATGTATTCCTTCTTCTTGTATATCTCTATGAGGAGATTCTCATGGGAGGACTTATTAAGGGACCTCACTTTCATCCAACTCAATATGTATGGTAGGGAATGCATTTCTGTACTTGTTTATTACTCCATTGAGTATTTTTACTTTCTCACCATGTTCGAACAGTGCATTGCTCCTCAAAAGAGCAAGAGTATTTTTGGGCCTCATGGTCACTTTAGGGCCAATGTTTATGATGATAGTAGCCCATATATACATGACTTTGGGAAAGTGTATTGTTATTTTATCTATGTACAGTTGATAGACATTGATGATTACTTTCCCATGTTGGGAGAACAAACATATACAACTTGTAACTTGTTGCAGGACCACTTGCCACATAACATTCTCAAACAACAGTTGGGAAGACTGCGTAATATCCACTTGGAGAACCTTTGGTACCATCCAAAATTGCACCTAAATTTCAGCAATTTTTTGATTTGGAGGCTAAATGGTGATGGTGTGCCATTCATCTTGGATGGAATGGTTTGGGTTGACATGTCTCATGAATTTGGAGGGAGAGTCCTTGCAGGCTCCATCTTCTTCTTGCCATTGGAAGGAAATCATGTTGTAGCCCAAGATCAGCATTCCCTCTACAATTATTATAAGTGGAGAGGAGGACAGCATGGGATATGCCCTCTTGCCTATCATGTTCACTTATTCAACCCACCTACATTTCAAGAGCCAAAGGTGGAGGATACTTTTCATGAGTTACCATGTTGGAGGGAAACTCACTTCATTTGGATGATAGCATGGATGAGGAAGGCACCCATTCACCATGATGATCATCACTCCTACTTTGTGGAGGCCATGAAACAACAAGCAAGTTTCCATTCACACTTTCCACCTTTGATTGATGCAGACACTTTGGTATTGCACATTTGGGAGGAAGCATTGGATGGCAGTTTAATTGCAGATTCTCTTGATGTAGTGATGGAAGCCATTGATGGGAGGCTACATGAGGAAGAAGGGAGGAATTTTGTTCTCCTTATGCATTTTCTTGAGGACAAGAAAATATTTTGGAGGGGAGGACTGTAATGTTCCAAAATTTTAGCCTCCAAGCTAAATGGAACATTAGAGTTAGTAGCACCTCTAGCCAGTGAATAAATGGGAAGAAAAGCCCATAATTCTTCTAAGGAGGAATAACATACTCCAAATGTGAAAGGGGACACTCTTTCTACCTCAATAAAACACCTCCATGTGTGAACAGGGTTAAGATCAAGCTACTTTGACTAAGTCAACATCACAGTTTTAGTGGAGGAGGAATCCAAGGAGGAATAACGCAATTTTGGAGGGAGATTTATCTTGGGATATAGATAACCTAATTGAGTGGGGCCAAGGGAATGAAAAATAATGTCTTATATAAGGAAGAGGATGGAAGAATTATTCATCATGTCTTAGATTATTATTCTTGTCTGCCAAGACTTGTTGCTGCTTTGCTGCTTAGCAAAGTTGCAGTGTTGTTTAGCACTAGGTGTTCCCGGGTGGGAATCCCACCTCTTTCCTTTGAGGAGCCTCATTGGGAGAGTTTGAATTCATAATTCCACATCATAATTTTATGCCAAGCTTCAGCCATATTCATCAGCACAGCTTTGCTGGAGATTGTGCAGTGTTGTTGGGTGAAGCAGTGGAAGGGATTGGAATCCCGACTTCTGAGCTATTTTCTCATTGGAGGAAGGTTTCTTTCACTTGAGAGATCTGTTTGGAGAGCTCCAGAGCTTATTTCAGATCTTTGGTGTCAGGCCACACATTTCCATACATTCCCAGCGTTGTTTCTGCTAGGGAATGCGTTATTCTGGAGGCAGTGTTCATTGCATGGTTTGGTGGCTCCATTGCAGTGTTTCCTTGTGATTGAGAGGGTCATCCTTTCATGGGAGGAAGCCCTTGAGGTATCTATAGAATATCAGAAATATTTCATCCTTCTACACTCATTTACTTCAGTTTTGCAGTGGTTATTCAGTAAATTACTGAATTTCCCATTTTGTATGCAGAGTGTTTGACAAGAAACCCTTGCCGGTTTCTTTTGTATTTTATATAAGGAGACTAGATCTTTGTTATTCAACATTATTTATCAATACATGAGTAGATCTATTTTTCTCCTATGATTTTTTTTGTAAACCCTCTCTTAGACTGTGTAGTCCCTTGAGCAGCTGCTCCGGCATTTTGCAGTCTTGGGGTTTTAGCACTTTTTGGCAATCCTAGGTGTGGGAGATCTGTTTAACCCACCTAGTTTTCTTTGTTTCAGCTCTAATATTGGATTTATAATGTATATTTACTAATATATGGTACCCAAGAGTCCATTCTACTGTTTTATTACATTATGTTGCTGGAAATGTGTTTTTCATGCATAATTCATGAGCTGTTCCAGATCAGGAACATTACACATTGGCTAAAACATATCAGAGAGGTCATAGGTAGGTGTTTGATCCAAATATTTTGGAAGGGGCCGTGCCTTCTTCACCAAAAAATAAGGTACAAAAGGAAAAATAAAATATGGTAGAGGAGGATGTACATGAGGCGGCCATTCATGATGAGGATTACCTCCATGAAACAGAGAGTAATTTTGACCTTGTTGATTTAGATGATGAGCATGATGATGAGGCCTACAAAACGATTATTAAATATAAGGATTCCTAGATCAGTGAGCTTCATACCAACTTAGAGAGATCTCAATTTGTCATTGCATTTCATGAGCAAGAAAATGAACAACTCAAAAACAAGAAAACTATCATGGAGATTCATCTTCTCAAGGAAAAAAGAGAAGAAAACAAGGCAAATTATTTGTTTGATGAGGCATATGGAAGGCATAGTGAAACCGATGAGGCAGAAGAACAAGCTCCAAGGAGAAGGCCTAGGACTAGAGGGCTGAAAAGAGCTCTAGAACTTGAGAGGAAAAAGGAGGATGAGCTTTCTAATCAACTCACTTTGAATGAAAAAATTATGGTGGTAATCAATGAGAACCGGGAGAAATGGCTTGATAGAGCTAACCAACACCTTGAGAAGCTTCTAGAGAAGGTAAACAAGGATAATGATATATTGAGAAAGAGGGCCAAGAACTATGCCAAGAAAAACAAAATTGCAAGGTCAAAACTTAAACAAGCCAATGCAAAAATTGAAACCTTGATGATGAGAGAAGAGAAAGGAGTGCTTGATATCCTTGTTGAAGCCTCACTCCATGCCTAACCATCATCATCAGCCACCATTTAGCAAATTTTGGCAAGTTTTTACACATTTTTGCAAATTTTTGAAGTTTTGTGCATACTTGGACAGTCATGTGACAGTTGGACTATCCTATGCACAATGCCCTAGGCATTGTACACTTTTTTGAGGCATATTTTGGCTAAAGAGAGACCACCATTGGATTCAAAATGATGAAGACATGCACCCTAGAAATTTTTTAAGTTTTTTTTGACAAACTGGTCAGTGAAAAGGGCAAAAAACACCCAAAAAATAATGTTTCTACCCTCTTTTTGAGACTAGTGCTATGCATAGAGAATTATTGGGAGAATCACATTTTGGGAAGTCAAATCAAGTCAACTCTGAAAAACAAGCACATATTTGGAAAGTACACTGGAGAGGATTTCAATGAGCTATCCTGAGCTCAGTTTGGACATTGGGAACCCCTCCAAAACTCAGCTTGAAGTTGGCCCTGCACATAAAACAGTGGCGCTGCGCATAGGACAGTGGCACTGCTCATAGGACACATTTTCTCAGTTTGCTGATATTTTTCAATTTTCTCAATATGTTTCAGTTTGACCATGTTCAATGGGTTTTTACCAATGTAAATCATGAATTTAAAAGTAAATATGATGTGGTTGACTTACCTAGGGTAAATACATTAGGTGAAAATTTTTCATACCATGTAATGAATTAGTTTGCAAAAAGTGAGGGATGAATCAGTTTGACATCCCTACACTCTAGGTATTCAGCTCAGTTTTTGGTGGAAGTGCTCCTCCTCTCGTGGATTTGACACCTGAGGATGGGAGGATTTGTTTTGAATTCTATATCATGTACTTTTTGACTCATTACACATGTTGGACATTTTTGGATGCTGAGGCATTGATCAGAGACTCTAGTGTATCATTTTGGTAGGAAATTAATGAAAAGGTTGAAGCTATTTCTTTGGGATAGCTATGGTATAAGAATTTAGCATTGTTTTTCTTATGTCTCATTATGTATGAATGTTTTGTTTCATGGTCCATTTCATTTCTATGATATGCTTGTTTTTAAGTTGATGAACAGAATACATCTCTCATGCTCTGTTTTGGAAAAACCTTGATATTTTGTCCATCCTCTTCATTTTAGAAAGAATTCAAGGCTTGCCTTGCTCTTTCTAGCATATCACTTGTCTAATACATCTCATCCAGAAACCCTAAAGTGTTAGGTTTTCTACCTACCTTGCCCCATTTAATCTCTGCAACCCTAATCCAATTTGCCATGACCTAGCCTCTTTTACCTAGTTCACCTATCTAACAAACCATATTCAACCAAATCAAACCCCTGTACTTATACCTAGCCTAAAACCATAATTCATCCAACCCTCTTGGCTGTGACTTTGTGGAGAGATCCCTCTCCGGTTTGGTAGGGCTAGATGCCAAGCTAAATTATTGTTATGTGGTTACCTCTATTGGGATTTCTACCTCAGCCTTAGAGATCTGGTCGAGTGATAACAGCTACATACCATGGGTGAATGAATACCATGGATAGATGTCACATAAAATACCGTGGGTGGATAAATACCATGGGTGGATAAATACCTTGGGTGGATGAATACCATGGGTGTAGGCCACTTTTCATTTGGATCATAGCTTGACACAATAAAACAACTATGCTCATAGGGATCTATTTCATTTTTAACGAGGTTGACATAGTAAAAGAACTATCCTCATAGGAACCTGTTTCATTTATTTTTTAACGAGGTTGACACAGTAAAATAAAAATCCTCATGACACCTTGACACATTTTTTAAAGCGCTTGACACAAGAAAATGAACTTTTCTCCAACACCTTGTTTCATTTTTTAACAAGCTTGACACAAGACAAGGAAATTTGCGCCAACACCTTGTTTGATTTTTTGGAGTCACCATTTTGTTATTTAGGCAATCCCTTCTACAGATAAAATAAATTCCTCTAGTATAATGAATGGGTCTAGTAATAAATGAGACAAAAGAAAGCAAAATATCCTAGCTTAAATTAGGATGACATGAGAGAGGAAGATGGCCTATTGATCAGGTGATCATGTACAAGTTGAAAAAATGCTCCAAAATGCAACTACTCAGAATTGGTTGCAATCTAAACGACTGGAAAGGCCTCATCGTTGCGATTCTGGCATCGTGAATGACACTCAAATCCGACGTCGTATGTGAAAGTTAAGCAGGTTTGAAGTCTCCAATATCCTTAAAAAAATTAGTTGACCAAGTTTGACTTTTGACTTTGGAAATATTAAAAAAATAATATTCCAAAGAATATTCCCTAGAATATTCCATCTAGACGAATGGTATATTGACAAGTGGCAGATTTGGATTTGTTAATGGGTTGACTGTGAAATTTGTGGGTCAATCTAAGGCCACCACGTGGCAAGCCCAGAGATCGCCATGTGGCCTAGGGGCCATGGCTAAAATATATATGGAGTCCTCAGGATTTGAAATGGAGACCTCCCACCTGCCAGCACAGCGGCCCAACCATTTTGGCTATACGTTGTATCCTAACATGTTTAGGCGTCAACGTATATTTGAGTTTTAATGTGGGTTTGGGCGGCGACAAATGGGGGCCAAACCTCCACACAACATAATCCATGCAACCATATGGCATAGACAGGGGGGCTACACACCAGCGGTCAAGGTTTTGGTTAGTGCCACATCAATGTGTTCACACTTAAATGTTTAATGCAACTGTTTGAGTAACGGTTTAAGTGGCAGATTAAACGGAGAGTGTGGCGGTGGTGACATGTGACTGCCCCACTTAAAATTAAATGCCAACTTAAACAGCTCCATTAGTTTAGCATCGTTCTGCCTTTTTAGGCAAGCCCGCCATTTTTAGTTGAGTTAACTGGAGTTCCTTCAGTTCCAGAGGAGGATTTTGGGGGACACTGGGAATTTTTTTTTTTTTTGCCATAATTTCCTCAATATTGAACCAATTTGGACGAAATTTTAGTCAAATTTGGGTTTCTTGAGCATTCTAGAGTTTTGGGATAGGTTGCAGAGAGAACAGAGGTTTTCTACAACCATTTTTGCTTCAGGGAAGATTGGAGAGCCATGAGGGCCATAAGGGAAATGGAGCTATATTGGGCTATACTTCACTATTTGAGATGAATAAAAATCCATTTTTAGCGTATTTATGTCTTTTGAATTCAATTTCACAGCTATTTTTTCCTGTTTAGGCATATTTATCACTGTATAACCAATTTTAGCAACTTAATAAAGAAAGGACATGCCCATTGGGAGCCTTGGACCTGACAGATGTAGCCTAGGAGGGATGAACTGCCTCATCATGTTGTTATGTTATGTTATGGTGAAGTTTATCTACTGTGTATTTCTGATTTAATATGTTAAATAGTAAATTTAATTAACATTCCCTCACACATAAGACTCAGAAACCTTATCAAAAACACTTTGTTTAATTTGCAAGACATGGAGAATACTTTGCACACTTAATTAAATGGAAATGGATACTTTGCATAGCATTAAAAATAATTCCATTTTCAGATCAGATGGTATCAGAGCTTAGGATTTGAGCCTTAGGAGCTAGAGTTTTACTCAGCATTTTTTCTTGTGCAAAGATATAGTTAATTGTTTGCAAGTTTTGATGCTTACTAGGCTTAAACTCAAGAGAGGTGAAGGACACTTGGTTAGTGCAAAAAGCAATCCACAACCAAGAAGGGCTAGAGAGCCACCTCCAAGAGCCATTGAATAAGCCTCAAGAATGTATTCAAGAGAAAGAGAAGCTCCTGAAGATATTGATCCCAAAGATGAAGAACGGGTATTCCAAAAAGCTTTCCTAGACATGACAAAGATGGTAAGGATACTCTACCAAGAAAGGAATGATAGGCTTGTTGAAGAAGGGTATAGAAACCAGAAAGAAGGAGAGGGTTCTTTAGGAGGAAAGAAAAGTGATGACAAGTCAAAGAAAGGACACGGAGGAAATGGTGATCCACCATCCCCATCTTCATCCTCTTCCTCTACATCATCATCCTCTACCTCGGTGAATCAATCCCACAAGTCTAAAACCATTGGTAAAAGTCCATTTTTAAAGCTTGATGTTAAATTTGAGTTGCCTATGTTTAATGGTGGGGTCAATGCAGAGAAGCTTGATAATTGGATAAGACAGTTGGAAGTTTATTTGAGGATACAAAACATTCATGAAGACTACACCAAGATTCAGTTAGCCTCTTTGAGAGTGGAAGGAGCAGCATTGGTATGGTGGGAAGTCAAGACTAAGGATGAAATTAAAAAATATGGTAAGATCACTTTATCATGGACTGAATTTATTTCCGCAATTAAGCATCAATTTTATCCATTAGCTCATTTACAAAAGGCTATCATGAATTGGAACAGTTTTAGAAAACTTAAGGGACAAAGTGTTCAAGATTACACTACAGAGTTTAGATGAAGGGCTTTATTACTTAGAATTGATTTGCATAGCCAAGAGAATTTGCTGAAATATATAGGTGGTTTACACAACTATCTTATTCATACTATCCGTATGTTCAATCCTACTAGTCTAGATGAGGTTTGTGTCCAAGCCATGCATTTAGAGGCTAGAGGTAAACAATATTTTTATGGGAATGAGGGTAGTGAATTTAAAGGAAAAGGTAGAAAAAGAAATGCAAACTCTAGGAAATAAAAAGGAAAATTATTTTGTAAAAACTATTCCAAAACAAGCCACAATGAAGACCATTGCTGGAAACTTCATCCGGAGCTGAAACCAGAAAATTTTAAAACCAAAGATAAGGCCAAAGAAAAGGGAAAAACAGTTGCAATTACTGAACAAGACTTAGGGCCTAAATCAGGTGATGAAACTAAAAGCATAGCCATGGTACTAAAGAACATAAAGGGGAAAGAGATTGTAAAATAAAAAAATCCCAGATCTAGCACTTTAAACTGTCACATAGAAGCTCAAAATGAAGAGAGGAGGATAGAGTTGTTTGATGTGAGGATAATAGCCAAACACACAAAGATAGACACACTATTTGATAGTGGGTCTCAAGCGAATCTCATCTCAGAAGACTTAGTCAAGAAGCTGAAACTTGAGACCATTCCACATCCAAAGCCATATCCACTTGGATGGATTTGCAAGGATGCTAATTTACAAGTCTCAAGAAAGTGCATGTTGCGCTTTTCCATAACAGCTCATTATGTTGACATGGTTGAACTAGATGTGGTACCGCTTGAAATTACAAGTGTGGTGTTGGGTAGTCTGTAATTATATGACAGAAAAATGATCTTCTATCGCCATGAGAATAAGTATCATCTGTTTAAGGATGGCAAGGAGTTTATTGTGAGAGAACATTGGAAGAAGCTAGAATCGTCTTTAGTGAATGCAGGACAATTAAAAAGGCTTGTCAATGCAAGTCAAAATCTTACTTTGTTGATGATTAAGCAAAAATATTTTGTACATAATCCTTTTCATGTTATTTTTTATGTAAATGATAATATGTTTCAGTCTAAAAGCAGGTCGTCTTTGGAAGAAGATGACAAGATGTTGCAGAAAGTGCCTTTGGTGTCAATCGGTGCAAATAAAAAAGTGTCGGTGCAAATTGGTGCAAGAATCCATGAAAGGGAAAAGCATGCAAGCAAAAAGGGCACAAATTTCATCATTTGTCATTGTTGGTTTTAGAATGGCAGATTGGTATGGCGAGAAAACTTGGTCGGGAATCGACATAAGTACATGGCTCATTCGGCAAAAATTTTCCATAAGGACAGTTGGCAAGGTGAATCTCAATTTCAGTTTCCTTTAAAGGTAGACCATTGTAGAAGCAATATGTTTTTTGCAAATTATAGTTGTTTTTCTGGAAATTTCAAAAATTTGCATCATGACTTAGTTAAGGTTAGCAACAGTCGGTCAGTACATTCAAGGAGAATTTATCTTTTTATGAGAAGCTCAATTTAATGAAGTCAGGGAGATTTTAGTGGTTCAAGGTTGGAAGAGTGGAGAATCAATCTCCTCATCTTCAGTTTCTATAAATCAAAGAGCTTTTGTGATGCAGGAGCATCAAGGCCATTTTTCATTTGTAAATATGTAATAAAGGGGGGTGTGACATTTTTATTATTTTATTAATTATTTTGTTATTTTTAATAAAATAGGAGATAAATTCTATAAGTGAGGATTTTGTAAATATTCTTTTAATTAATTAAAAGGATATGAGAGAAATAGATTAGGAGAAAAATTAGAGAGTAGGTATTCTATGTATGGGACTTTGTTGAGTCCAAACCTAAAATATATATTTAGTTGAGGATTAGGTGGAGGGATTTTTGGAGTGAATTAAATGCATTATTTATGTATAAATATGAGCGGTTTTACACTTGAATAGTAGAGAGCAGGTAGGATAGAATAGAGAGGAGAAGGTGAGGCTTGGACAGCCAAAGCCTGTAAGCCTCCGGGAAATTGGAAGGCCATGAATATTGAATATCTGGCAAAGATAAAGTTTGTAAGTACTTTTCATTGTTAATATGAAGACTGTGTTTTTAGAACTGCATTGATTGATTCAGAAATTGTGCATTTAATTTCTGTAACTGGGCTTGAATAGTAAATCTATGTGAACCGAATAAGAGATCAAGGGCGCTGAAAGAATGTTTAAGTTTTTAGAAGCATGTGGAGAGAAAAACGAATTCAGTTAAAATCGATTCATGTTGGAATTGAACTAAACCTGTATTTGAAGGAAACGCAGAGTAAAAGGATCGATCAGTCTTGTGGAGGGCTGGATCGATTATCAATTAAATTGATATTTTATATCGGCTTTAAAGAAGTCGATTTCATTAGTGCATCATGTTTTAAATGAATCTGAATGACTGTATGTGTGAAAAGGGCGCAGAATTGTTTAAGCGCTATCTCCTTTGAATGAATCAAACAGTAACTTGTGCGTGGAAGTTGTAGCTCAGTTTAACTGCAATTGAAATCGTGTGAAGGTTTCTATTGAGCGATGAATGAAGGCGCAGAAATGTAAACAAATTGAATTTGAAATTTCTAATTGAATGGGCGTATCATTTACACGCAAGGAAGAAAAGGACGTCGAGTTGCATAATCGATGTCAAGCTGATGGGATTGGTCTGGTCTTTTTATAGGGTATAAGCGATATGAATGTTTCATTATATGTCGTTACAATTCGAATTGATAATTCGATATAAGTTGAAATCAGTTCATTGCATGATCGTGGAAGAGTGAAAGCGCTGTGGGAGGTATGTTGTTGTTAACATTCAGCTTTTGAATATAAATTTGAGTTTTAGGAATTGCATAGTTAAAGAATTGAGCGTGGAAGCGAATTGAAGAAAATTGCGATGGATGACTGTCCAATCAGAGAAAGTCAACCAGTAAAGCATGAAAACACAGAACAGTTGGCACGCTGGAATGGCAAAAGGCGCGTGGAGGTAAATACGACTTGGTAATTATTCATGTCTGTCACTTTAAAAGTCAGCGAAGGTAAGTCATGAGTTGAGTTTGAGTTGTGTTGTGAATCTGAAATGCAATTCATTAAAAACCGCATTGTACAGTCGAATGCATAAAGGCGTGGTCCATAAGTGGATACATTGCAGGAGATCGAATCAATTAAGGTACAGTGGTGTTATATATGAAGTTTCATATGAAACTTCATTGATATTTGATGCATGAAATCAATATGCGGCGGTATTAATTTTCCACGGTGAGCAGTTAACGCACGGGGGCATTTGTGTTTTATTGAATGTTTGAATTTAAAATCCAGCCATAGTGTGAATATTATTGAATCAAGTCGAATTGTTATATTGAAAAGAGAAGTATGTAAGGCAACATTTCGAATTAATGCCTTGAGGTTGAATAGATATTGGAATGTATGACCCCATATGCAATGGTGCTTTAAAGTTAAAGGCTTATACTTTTGGAACAGACCTTAGTGTGAGAGTTGTTGGTTATTAAATAGCTTCCATTGATTGTGCGATTTTATAATCATAATGAAATGATTGTGAGATGAAGCTTCCGGAGATGAAAGTGTATGTAATTGCCCGGACTTAAGTTTTAGTTGGGTGTAAATTTTGGATGCATTTTGTATAGGCATGAGAATAAGGAAGATTCTGGGGTTTGCAGGCCCTGCCTACATCATTTTTGGTATCAGAGCTGGAATAGCTCTGTGTGGAGATTTAATTTTTCAGTTAAATTAATTGCATGTGTTAAGATCAGATTTTGAGACTGATGAATGTTGCAGCACAGGGAGGCAAGTACAGTTGAGGAAGGAAGCAAGATCAACAGGATCTTGAAAGGTGAGATTTTGCAGTTGACATTTAACTCTAGTTTGAAGACTATTTGCAGAATTTGGTTGCAAGCATAGTGAAGAAATCTCAGCGAGAAGTAGATCACAGCTGGAGTGCAGTGGTGATGGAATCTAGCAGAGGATTCTAGGTGTGTGGAAGAACCTAAATATTCAACAGAGGTTGAATGAAAAGAACAAGTGTGTTCTTAAAAGTTGCAGATGAGAGAAGCCTGAAGGAGCAGTGAAGAATGCTTGAAAGGTTCCAGCAGAGGACCAGTGATTACCAAGAGACCAGATCCGGAGGAAGGGATTGGTGAGGTAAGTGGCAGCAGAAGAGTCAGCTGTTGCAGAGGCTTGGTGCAACTCATGGGTAAGGAACTCATGAAAAATGAGATGACTACTGAAAGTCATAAAGGAGAGAGCAGAGGTTCAGAGAGAAGCCACAGTAAAATGAGGGAGAAAGATGCCGAGACAAATGGCATATTGAAGCAGTGGACTGATGAAGAGTACGAGAAAGAGAAAGCTGAGATCGCGATTCATCTTGAGTTATTGATGGAGTTGTTGCAGGAGAATATGAAAGGCCAGAGACAGGGTTGGTTGATGAGGAAGAGAGTGAAGTGGCAGAGGCTACAACAGAAAAGAGATCGACAGATAAACATGCAGTTAACGGAAGAGCTGAGAAAGCTCAAGCAAATGATGGATGTACAGTTGAGGTGTACGCAACTCAGAGCAACTGAGTTGGAAGAGGAGGTTTCCATTGATGAAACAGAGGAGGAGATCATTGATGATTTATTGAATTACTGGGCAGATCCAGATCAGCTGGGTAATGTGAAATCTTGTGTTTTTATAGCTGACAATTGTGATGTGATTACAGGTTTTGTTGAGGAGGATGCGCAATCTTGTGAAATTGTCACAAGCCTGGAAAATAATCTTTCAGGAGATAAGTACTTTGAAGAAGAAAGCAGTAATGCTTTTGTTGTTGCAGTACAAGAGGAAGTTCATGTGAATGAAGAAGAGGATCAGCTGGAAGAGATGGTATATGAACAGAGAGTTGAGACTGTTGAAACTTTTAGTTTTCAAACTGACAAGTTGTGTATGAATGCAGGGACTGTAAGTGATGGTGATGTTATGCTTCAGCAATGCCACAGAGAAATTGCATTGTTGGAATACTTGTTGAAAAATTCGGAGTATGATAGAGAGATGGCAGAAGAAAGAGTTCAGTACAGTGAACGAGTGCAGAAAGATATCATGGAAGCAGATGATGTGAGAAGAAGACTGGTTGACAATCTTGAGAATTCTTCAGAGGATTCCTTGAGCAGAGAGAATCAACATACTGATGTGCTGGTTGAGATGGAAAATTCAGGACAGCATACTGAAATGCTGGAAAAGGAGGACAAGGCACTGATGCCTTATGATTTTTGTTCTAACAAGTGTCTTGTGAATGCAGGTGCTATTGCAGGTGTTAAAGAACATTTGACTCAGTTAAGCAGTCAAATGAAGAAGAAAGATGAGAATTCTATGGAAACATCCAATCCATGGGATGAGGACGTTATGTTGCTGGAAGGGATGCTGAATGATCAGAATTCAGTACAGAAGGAATCTCAATTTCGGAGTTGGGAATTGCAGATGCAAAGAGATGAAGACAGCAGAAAGAAGTACACAATGTACCAGTCCAGTAAGTTGCTGATAGAAGAAGGCAGAGGAGAAGTTTTCCCTTGCAAAAAACAAGAGGGCATGTATGATTGGGTGGCAGTAAGAAATAAGAAAGTACATATGAAGCAAGCAAGAAGTCAGCAAGTAACAGTACAAATAGAGTGAGTAAGAACTGAGCAAGCCATCTTAGCTCAGCAGACAGCAAGAAATCAACAGTCTGAAGATTTACTGGAACGAGAAATTGAACTAATCAGAAGAATCATGTTGAAAGTATCTCAGAGGAGGACATCAGCAGGAACGAGAGGAAGCAGCAGCAGTAAAATGAAGACAAAGACAGACTGTGAAGGTGCAACAAGTGGAGCAAGACAGCATAAAGTGTGGAGACCTGGAGAAGAACATCAGAAAGAAGCAGCGACAAGTGGAAAGTTACAACACAAGATATGGGATCCAGGCATAAACAGATCTGAACACATGATCAGGCGATCATGTTTAATTTCAACCTTGGGAGTCTGATGCAGGAGCATCAAGGCCATTTTTCATTTGTAAATATGTAATAAAGGGGGGTGTGACATTTTTATTATTTTATTAATTAATTTGTTATTTTTAATAAAATAGGAGATAAATTCTATAAGTGAGGATTTTGTAAATATTCTTTTAATTAATTAAAAGGATATGAGAGAAATAGATTAGGAGCAAAATTAGAGAGTAGGTATTCTATGTATGGGACTTTGTTGAGTCCACACCTAAAATATAGATTTAGTTGAGGATTAGGTGGAGGGATTTTTGGAGTGAATTAAATGCATTATTTATGTATAAATATGAGTGGTTTTACACTTGAATAGTAGAGAGCAGGTAGGATAGAATAGAGAGGAGAAGGTGAGGCTTGGACAGCCAAAGCCTGTAAGCCTCCGGGCAATTGGAAGGCCATGAATATTGAATATCTGGCAAAGATAAAGTTTGTAAGTACTTTTCATTGTTAATATGAAGACTGTGTTTTTAGAACTGCATTGATTGATTTAGAAATTGTGCATTTAATTTCTGTAACTGGGCTTGAATAGTAAATCTATGTGAACCGAATAAGAGATCAAGGGCGCTGAAAGAATGTTTAAGTTTTTGGAAGCATGTGGAGAGAAAAACGAATTCAGTTAAAATCGATTCATGTTGGAATTGAACTAAACCTGTATTTGAAGGAAACACAGAGTAAAAGGATCGATCAGTCTTGTGGAGGGCTGGATCGATTATCAATTAAATTGATATTTTATATCAGCTTTAAAGAAGTCGATTTCATTAGTGCATCGTGTTTTAAATGAATCTGAATGACTGTATGTGTGAAAAGGGCGCATAATTGTTTAAGCGCTATCTCCTTTGAATGAATCAAACAGTAACTTGTGCGTGGAAGCTGTAGCTCAGTTTAACTGCAATTGAAATCGTGTGAAGGTTTCTATTGAGCGATGAATGAAGGCGCAGAAATGTAAACAAATTGAATTTGAAATTTCTATTTGAATGGGCATATCATTTACACGCAGGGAAGAAAAGGACGTCGAGTTGCATAATTTATGTCAAGCTGATGGGATTGGTCTGGTCTTTTTATAGGCTATAAGCGATATGAATGTTTCATTATATGGTGTTACAATTCAAATTGATAATTCGATATAAGTTGAAATCAGTTCATTGCATGATCGTGGAGGAGTGAAAGCGCCGTGGGAGGTATGTTGTTGTTAACATTCAGCTTTTGAATATAAATTTGAGTTTTAGGAATTGCACAGTTAAAGAATTGAGCATGGAAGCGAATTGAAGAAAATTGCGATGGCTGACTGTCCAATCAGACAAAGTCAACCAGTAAAGCATGAAAACACAGAACAGTTGGCACGCTGGAATGGTAAAAGGCACGTGGAGGTAAATACGACTTGGTAATTATTCATGTATGTCACTTTAAAAGTCAGCGAAGGTAAGTCATGAGTTGAGTTTGAGTTGTGTTGTGAATCTGAAATGCAATTCATTAAAAACTGCATTGTATAGTCGAATGCATAAAGGCGTGGTCCATAAGTGGATACATTGCAGGAGATTGAATCAATTAAGGTATAGTGGTGTTATACATGAAGTTTCATATGAAACTTCATTGATATTTGATGCATGAAATCAATATGCGACGGTATTAATTTGCCACGGTGAGCAGTTAACGCACGGGGGCATTTGTGTTTTATTGAATGTTTGAATTTAAAATCTAGCCATAATGTGAATATTATTGAATCAAGTCGAATTGTTATATTGACAAGAGAATTATGTAAGGCAACATTTCGAATTAATGCCTTGAGGTTGAATAGATATTGGAATGTATGACCCCATATGCAATGGTGCTTTAAAGTTAAAGGCTTATACTTTTGGAACAGACCTTAGTGTGAGAGTTGTTGGTTATTAAATAGCTTCCATTGATTGTGCGATTTTATAATCATAATGAAATGATTGTGAGATGAAGCTTCCGGAGATGAAAGTGTATGTAATTGCCCGGACTTAAGTTTTAGTTGGGTGTAAATGTTGGATACATTTTTTATATGCATGAGAATAAGGAAGATTCTGGGGTTTGCAGGCGCTACCTACATCATTTTGAGGTCCAAAAGCTTCCCATTTGGGAGGTGTGATAATGTCCAAGTTGAAAAAATTCTCAAAAATGGAACTACTCAGAATTGGTTGAAATCTGAATGAACGGAAAGACCTCGTCGCTGCAATTCTGGCACCGTGAATGGCACTCAAATCTGACGTCATATGTGAAAGTTATACAGGTTTGAAGTCTCCAGTATCCTTAAAAAAATCAGTTGACCAAGTTTGAATTATGACTTTGGAAATATTAAAAAAAGAATATTTTGGGAATATTCCTTGGAATATTCCCTAGAATATTCCATTTAATATTCCATCTGGATGAATGGTATATTGACAAGTGGCAGATTTGGATTTGCTAATGGGTTGACTTTGAAATTTGTGGGCCAATCCAAGGCCGCCATGATGCAGGCCTGGAGGTCGCCACGTGGCCCAGGGGTCATGGCTAAAATATATATGGAGTCCGCGAGATTTGAAACGAAGACCTCCTGCCTGCCAGCACAACGACCCAACCAGTTCGGCTATACGTTGTGTCTTAACATGTTTATGCATCAACATATATTTGAGTTTTAATGTGGGTTTGGGCGGTAGCAAATGGGGGCCAGTCTTCCATACAACATACTCCATGCAACCATATGGCAGAGACTGAGGGGCTACACACCTACGGTCAAGGTTTCGGTTAGTGCCACATCAATGTGTTCACAATTAAATGTTTAATGCGACCGTTTGAGTAACGGTTTAAGTGGCGGATTAAACAGAGGGTGTGGCAGTGGTCACATGTGAGTGCCCCACTTAAAATTAAATGGCAACTTAAGCAACTCCGTCAGTTTAGCGTCATTCCACCTTTTTAGGCAAGCTCGCCATTTTTAGTTGAGTTAACTGGATTTCCTCCAGTTTTGGAGGAGGATTTTGGGGGACACTGGGCAAAAATTTGTTTTTCACATAACTTCCTCAATATTGAACCAATTTGGACGAAATTTTAGTCAATTTTGGGTTTCTTGAGAATTCTGGAGTTTTGGGATAGGTTTCAGAGTGAATAGAGGTGTTCTACAACCATTTTTTCTTCAGGGAAGCTTGGAGAGCCATCATGGCCATCAGGGAAATGGAGTTGTATTGGGCTATACTTCACTGTTTGAGGTGAAAAAAAATCTAGTTTTAGCTTATTTTTGTCTTCTGAATTCAATTTCACAGCTGGTTTTTCTTGTTTATGCATATTTCTCACTTTATAACCAATTTGAGAAACTTAATAGAACAAGGAAATGCCCATTGGGAGCCTTGGACCCGACAGATGTAGCCCAGGAGGGGTGAACTGCCTCATCATGTTGCTGTGTTATGTTATGGTGAAGTTTATCTATTGTGTATTTCTAATTTAATATGTTAAACATTAAATTTAATTAACATTCCCTCACACATAAGACTTAGAAACCTTATCAAAAACATTTTGTTTAATTTTCAAGACATGGAGAATACTTTGCACACTTAATTAAATGGAAATGGATACTTTGCATGGCATTACAAATACTTCCATTTTTAGATCACCTATCTCACTCCTATGTGATCGATTGTCTATTTTAATACTGATCTCTTCACTTCCAAGCTTGGTCCTCGCTATTCCTTTACATACGAATACCTGCAATGGAGAACAAACAATGACAAAAAAATATAGCATAGTATATTGAATTCTAATTTAAACCATATGACAGATCAAGGAGAATCATACTATGCAAGTAAACATTACCAAGCTTATGGAAAGTAAAAAAAGTTTTGTATTATTAATAAATTAAATAGGGAAGCATACAAGCGGTACCTTGATGTTGGAGGCCTCCTTCAGGATGGGTTCCCAAGTACAAGCCAAAGACTTCAATCACTCCTTCTCCTTGTAACTTTGACAAAATTTAGGCACATTCGAGCACTAGAAAGGCAACCAGCAATTACCAACCATTTGGGGAAGGCATAACACTCATTTATAATGAAGTTGGAGAGGTTATGGATCCAAAAATGAGGGAGTAAAGTCCTTATATAAAAGAGGAGGTTTCTTGAAGATAGGATCAAAGGATTAAAAATGGGAGAGCTCAACCATATCCTCAACCAACAAGTGCCAGACTTCTGTTCTCGAGACTTCTAGAGGACAAAGCTTTTGCTTCATTTTTGGAGAAGCTACCTGAAGAGGACCAACATGAATTTTCACTTTAATTCTCATGCTACCTGCACTATTTACCAGTTACACATAGGGTGAAAAGTGCGAGAGCATACAGGAGAGACCTACATTGGGGTTGTAAATTAGGGTTTTTTACATGTTTTCTCCAAAATTGCTGCAATGCACTGATTCTCCATTTCTTCAGGGATTTTTTGAGCATGTTATTCATGGTGAACATGTTTCCATAGCTTTTTGCGCTTTGAGACATTTGTGGCATGAGTGACACAAAAGACAACACTTTGGATAGGGAAGAGGGAGTGCAACAAAATGTTGTGTAACAATTCAACGTTGAACCTTCCTTGACCATGATCAACCATGGTTGATGATGTTTTTCCATGGTTGATTTTCATATTGAGAAAATCATTGTCACAATGTGATACTGAACCATAGTTGTGCATGATTGACCAAGATTATAAACCTAAGGGATTTATATTAAACCCTATGATTAATGTTATAAACCTAATGAACAATATTACACCCTACGAATATGAACCCTTAGATTAATAAACCTAATGGATAGATATTCTAAACCCAAGGGATTAATTATAAAACCCCAAGGGATTAATATGATAAACCTAAGGTATATAAAACCTAAGATAAATATTATAAACCCAACAGATTATAAACCTAAGTGATAAATATTTTAAACCCAAGGTACATAAACCTTAATATAAATATTATAAACCCTAAAATAAACATGGTTGAAAATGGTTGACTAGGATTGATTTTCATATTAACACAATATTTGTCACAATGAGACATTAGACTATGGTTGACCATGATTTATTTTCATATTGAGACAACCTTGCCCCAATATGATGTTAGAAAATAGTTAACAGTGGTACATTTTCATATTGAGAAAATCTTTGTCATAATGTGACGTTGGACCATGGTTGACCATGGATGACCATGGTTGTCATAATGTGGCATTGGACTAAGAGACAATATTTGATTAATAAACCCAATGAATTAATATTATAAACCCTAGGGAATAATAAACAAAAGAAATTAATACTAAAAGCCCAAGGGACTATAAACCTATGAGAATAATATTAAACCCAAGGGATTAATGTTATAAACACTAATATAAATAATATAAACCCTAAAATAAATATGGTTTACCATGTTTTACCATTGTTGATTTTCATATTGAGACAATATTTGTCACAATATGACATTTGACCATGGTTGATTTTCATATTGAGACAATCTTTGTCACAACGTGACATTGGAGCATTGTTGCGGATGGTTGACCAAGATTATAAACCTAAGGGATCTATATTAAACCATAGGATTAATATTATAAACCTAATGAACAATATTATACCCTAGGAATATGAACCCTTAGATTAATAAACCCAAGAAATTGATATTATAAACCCAAGGGATTAATATGATAACCCTAAGGTATATAAACCCTAAGAAAAATATTATAAACCCAAGGGAATAATATTAAACCCAAGGGATAAATATTTTAAAACCAAGGTATATAAACCCTAAGATAAATATTATAAGTCTAAAATAAACATGGATGACCATGGTTGATTTTAATATTGACACATTCTTTGTCACAATGCAATGTTGGACTATGGTTAACCATGATTTATTTTCATATTGAGACAACCTTTGTCACAATGCGACATTGGACAATAGTTCACCATGGATGACCATGATATATTTTCATATTGTGACAATATTTGTCACAATGCAACAATGGACCATGGTTGACCATGGATGACCATGGGTTGTCACAATGTGACATGGGGCCAAGAAAAAATCTTCGTCACAATGTGACCATGATTGACCATGGTTGATTTTATTATTGAGACTATATTTGTCACAATGCGACGTTGGAACATGATCAACCATGGTTGATTTTTATATTGAGACAATCCTTGTCACAGTACGATATTGGACCATGGTTAACCATGTTTGATTTAATTGTCGAGACAATATTTGTCGAAATGAGACGTTGGACCATGGTTGATTTTCATATTGAGAAATCATATGATAAACCTCAAGATAAATATTATAAACCAAGCTATATAAACCTTTTGATAAATATTATAAACACTAAAATAAACTTGGTTTACCATAGTTGATTTATGGAGACAATATTTGTCACAATACAACATTGAATCATGTTTCACCATGGTTGACCATGATTGATTTTCATATTGAGACAATATTTTTCACAATGCAATGTTGGATCATGGTTAACAATGGTTTACCATGATTGAAAATGATTGAACACAACTAACCATGATCGACCATGGTTGACGATGGTTGATCATGGTTGATTTTCACATTGAGACAATCTTTGTCACAACTTGACAATGGACCATCGTTGACCATGATTATAAATTCAATGGATTTATATTAAACCCTAAGATTAATATTATAAACCCTATGAATAATATTAAAGCCTAGGAATATGAACCCTTAGATTAAAAAACCTAAGGGATTGATATTATAAACCCAAACAAATAATAAACCTAAG
Organism: Pinus albicaulis; assembly: GCA_034641835.2. NCBI lineage: Eukaryota > Viridiplantae > Streptophyta > Pinopsida > Pinales > Pinaceae > Pinus > Pinus albicaulis. The sequence goes on from CM076582.1 coordinate 719,854,154, forward strand.
TGAATAATACTAAAAATCCAAGGTATTATAACACCAAGAGAATAATATTAAACACAAGGGATTAATATTATAAACCAAAGGTATATAAACCCTAAGATAAATATTATAAACCCTTAAATAAACATGGTTTACCATGGTTGATTTCCATATTGAGACAATATTTGGCATAATGCCACGTTGGACCATGGTTGACCATGATTTATTTCCATATCCAAACAATCTTTGTCACATTGTGACCTTGGACCATGGTTGTCCATGGTTGATTTCATATCGAGACAATATTTGTCACAATGCTACGTTGGACCATGGTTCACCATGGTTGTCACAATGAGAAATTGGACCATGAAAAAATCTTTGTCAGAGTGTGACCATGGTTATTGTCCATGTTTGAGCATGATTAACCATGGTTGACCATGATTGATTGTCATATTGATACAATATTTCTCACAATGTGATGTTGGATAATGGTTGACCACGGTTGATTTTTATATTGAGTCACAATGTGACGTTGGATCATGATTGAACATGGTCTAATATTTCATATCAAGTCAATATTTTTAAAAAATTTAACAATAAATAAATAAATATATTTCATAATTAATTACCTTCTTAAAATATAATCAATCAATATTAATCTCATTATAACTATTATTATCATTTATTATATTGTTATTATTATTTAATAAATATTTATTTATATTTTTTCGAAATGAATTTAGTAATAAAAACTGTAAATTCAATTATATATATATATATATATATATATATATATATTCAAATTAAAATATAATTTTTATAAATACTTTATAACTTTTAATAAATATTTATTTATATTTTATATAAAAATATTAATTTTAAAAATTTTAAATAATATATTTATAATCTAAATACATGAATTTCATCTTATTGAAAAAAAAATCAATTAAAATAATCATAAACATCTTCATTTTATCTAATATAAAATATTATCAAATGCTATTTATACACATATTTTTCCATAAACTCTATCAGGCTCTGTCGTGAAGTCACTAATGCATCATAAACTCTTTTAAATATAAATATTAGTTATAATGCAAAGTAAAATACGGTACAAGTAATTATATTCCCTATGTTGGGTTCACATCAAGTCATGTGTGGGATGTTAAATGAGTTCTATAGAGAAGGAGATTGAGTGGTTTTTACGATAGGATAGCAATAGAAATAGAAATAGAAATAGAAATAGAAATAGAAATAGAAATAGAAATATTTGATGTAACTATTATATAATGAGTAAGCTAATTGGAACATGAAACATATTATTGTAATGATAATTTTCTTTGAGGTAGAGGAAAATAAATTTCTCTATCTCAGAAATTTATTTATTGTAATAAATTTATTTTAATATTTTAATATTATTTAATTTAATATTAAGTTCTTGCAATTTCATTTTAATTTAATATTAAATACTTGCAATCAAATTTTGATATATAGATAAATGATTTTATTAATTATTTATATTATAATAATTTTTTTTAATATTATTTTTATTATTATATATTTGTAATAGATGTGTATAAATACTTAAATTTATATCAACCACATTTAATTAATTAATTATGTTTTTGTCAATTTTATATGGATTATAAAATCACTATCATATTATGATTAAAAAAAACTTATTAAAACATAATTCTATATGTTAAATTTTGGTGTTTAAATAATAGTAAAATTTAATGATTTATAACTGGTTTAGAATTTATTGATGTGTGTATTTATGTAAACAACAAGAAGGGCATACATTTTGATGAAACGTTCTTGAGAGATTGGCAGCAACACTATGAAAATCAGAACTATATAGGAAACAATATAAACACTAATAATTGAAAATGTTTGTCCACGATCAACTCGAATAAAAATGTTATTAGGAAAATATTGGAAAACTATATACCATATGAAACTTCAAGGACATGACTCTTATTCGTTTACATAATATCCAAGAAAGAAATTATTCAGGGTTCACTCTAATTCATGCGAAGCTTGCACAACCATAATGTGTAACTAGTAACACGAGAGACGATTGTGGTTCAATCACCGCAGGGGAACACTCTTCAGGACAACCATCTCTAGAGTGAGTCCCACCCTAAATACAAACAAAACAGCCACATCCAATCCCTCTCCCATGGTCGAACATTTGTTTTTTTGAGATGAATTTCTCATCTCGTCCAAGATGAAGTGCATGCAGGCAGTTGCTCAGTACTTGCTAGGTGGCCCTCTATTTCTTAGGATCTAGATTTAGCTTGGCTGCCACTTGATCCAGAATAATAGAAGTAAATGAAATAATTTTTTTTCAAACAAACATAAAATTATTTCATATTTAATATTAAATTAAATGATAGTTGCAAATATTTAATATTAATTTAAATCGGAATTATTTGGTTGCACAACCAAATAATTTAATATTATAAAAATATTTTATTAAAATAAATTGTTGTCATAAAATTAATAATTTTCTTTAAGGCAGTCAATGGCAGGGATGTCCTTTGGGAATTAAAAAACGAGCTCAATATCCAATTGTTGTAGCATCCTCACAACATGTCACCGGGTCAAAACTAATAACTTTCAAAAAACAAAATAAAGAATTGACTTAATGAGTAACCATGAATGAGCAACCTCGGTTGTATTGACTTCAAAAACATAGCCTGACTGGAGCAACATTCAAATTTTCCTAGAAGAAAAATCGACTCAATCTAGATTCCAGTGGTTAGAATCACAAAAACAACCTAGTATAAAATTATGGAGATAGATCGATAGAGAAGCTACTGCAACACAAATGGTGTCTTGTAAAACAAGAGAAATCCCATAGAGATACCTCACCATGATGATCCGCTAGACTTTCCCAACATTGTCTTGCCGAGACATGACCACAGAAACAAAATGGAACTTGTGGATGCCATTAGTGGAGCTCATATCATCTATTCAGAGTTGCAATTGGATTGCATCAATAGGGCATCCAACATGGATAAATTCTATTGATTCTATTGCCTAATTTCCTGCAGTTCCCTACACTTGCAATGGGGATAATGTCAATTTCAATGGGTGAGCACTGCAAATCTGCTATACACTTCCTCAAAGCTACAAAAACAGATTGAATATTCACTTGATGAATGATGGATTTCAACATGTGAACTTGAAATAATTGTAAACGAACATGCAATAAATTAGCATCCATCTCTAACTTGAGAAGTTGTCTCGGTCCTTCTCAGCACCATCATAGTGTATGAATGAACGAATGATATTTTCATCCAGGAGACTAAAAATAGTCTATGGGACTACCAACCTCCTTGTTTTTTTCCCTTTGTAATTTAATCATTTTCTTACTCAAATTGATGATGAGCTGACCCAACCTTCTAATAGTTCCTGTGAATGAAAATACAATGCCACGTAATTGATGCTAACTAACCCTGGTAATTGTCCCTGATGTCTCTGAAAGCATCACATTCCAAAACGAATTTCTTTTCTAATTCCACTGCCCCAAAAGTGAAAAAAGTACACACCCTTTCTTCTCGAGCTTCTTTACGTCTCTTCCACTATCCTGTTTCACACTGAATTTGATGTGAGTTAGTTCTTAATTTAGAAATAAGAATATTTCCTCTCCACAGAATGCTAGCTCCAATGTACTCTTTTTATTGGAGATAACAAGTGGGGTTGAATTCCTGAACCTAGTACTTCTTCTTTCTACCCAACTCTTTCCCCATATACCCTTACGGAACTTCTCCAACACAAAATAATTTAAATCCTTGATATTTGTGGGACATACATTAAGGTAAATATTCCATTTTTGCATTCTTTTGTTGTTTTGTCTCATCCATGATTTCTTTCTTTCACTCATTCCTTCATTGAAGATAAGTTTCGGCCATCTATCTCCTCCCATTCGCTCAATTCTTTTTAGATACCTTATAAGACGCACCATAGTAATTGCTTCAATGGGAGCTGATCTTGTTTCACTCTAAATTATCTCATAAGGAACCAAAATTTTTATTTTGAACTTGCTCATGATCAAGCGTTTTTGGATTTTTTTATTTTGTTTCCATTTTGAAACAGGGATATTGCTAGCCCACAATTCACACCCATATAATATCACTAGAAAAGCTAGGAATCCAAAAAGCACTTTAATCATGTTCCAATCCCATAACTCTGCCTCTCTACATTTTTTTTGAAGTGCATATAATTCCTTTCACCCTCCCAAAATTATTTTCTTTCTGCAATCCTCCCAATTAAGCTTGTTGTTGAAATCGATCATGAAGTACTTGTATTCTATTACTTATTCAAGAATCCCTCCTTCAAAGAATAAGATATGCTGGATTTGCTTCCTTTTATTAGAGAAAATCATTATTTTGGTATTACTAGTATTGGCTTGCGTCCCCACTACTTTACAAAAATGCTCAAGGGCATATAGGTGCATCTGCAATCCATGGGCCGATTTAGCAACCAATACAAGATCATTGACATATAGAAGAAGCTTTATTACAAACTCCCCCAACCAAACACCATCCCCACCTTGAAAATTTAGCCACTCCTCCAATTTGTCAATATATAAACCAAAAAGTGTAGGAGATAAAGGGAAATATTGCTTAACTCTCATGTCACTTCTAAAATTTTCTGAACTGCCTCCTGTTAGGGTCCTATAATAATAGGATTCATAATTTTGAATTTAATATGTTTTAGTCTTGTAATATTGTACATACTTTGCTTTCTGCAAATGTTTTCCCATATTAAAAAATGTAAAGACTGTAAGTCCTAAAAGAAAAAACAAAGGACTAAAAGAAAAAGTTCGAAAAAGAAGATAAAATATGAACCCTGCCAAAAAAGAGATAAAAAATAGATCCTGAAAGTGATGCAAATTCAAATGGCACTACTTTTACTTTACTTTACAAATAAGATTGTTTGCAGCTTGTCAAAAATGCCACAATCCATGATAATCAAACAGTTTAATCTTGATTCAATCATGCTTTAAATTTCATGTTGATAGTTAGAGAATAAAGATCTAGCCAAACCATTTAATCTTGGCATATCATTAGTTAGGTAGAGAATAAAATGAGCTCATCAGTTTAATCTGAGCCATTAGAAGTTATAAGGTTAGAATTAGATTAGTTTGCTTATCAAAGAAAAATAAAAGGGCCAGCAAGCTCAAATGCACCCAATAAATGAAGGAAAAAATGTTAGGGTAAATGATGGGTACGTAGAAGTACCTTCAAAAGGCATGGAAAACATTAATTGTTCATTATATATCACTAATATCCCCAAAATCCCCTTCCCCTTGTTTAAAACACTAATGTCATTCTTAAAAAAGGCATTTTCCCTTGTAAAAAATCCATTTCCCTTCATACTAACCTTTCCCCCTTATTTTACCCATTTTCCCTTCCTAACAACCCCTTTCCCTAGATAAAAATACATTTTCATTTGAAAATAAATCTCCCCTTTACTAGTTCCCCTTTTTAATTCAAAAAATATCAAAAACACCCTTATCCTAAGTCTAAATAGTTAAAATGATATGTCGGGCCCCACTGTAACAATCCCTTCACGATATCAGTTTTAACACTAATTCTTAGTGTATTTTAAATCCACCGCTAATAAAATATCATACCCTTTCCACTATAGTTTAAACCCATCCCTTTACATATCCCATCGCATGACTTAAATCTTGGGTCCCACCTATCAAATCCCCAACTCATCCCTCCTATTCGTCCATCCACTTGATTAAGATTCCTCAGATCCAATGGCCAATAACTATTTTCGCACCCCTGACTACCTGAAATTTAACACCACTGGAGGGTTGTGAAACAAGTAGTTTCACACTCCTGCTCCCCTGTTATGTGGCAGCCCCAAATTGTATCGCATCCTCCAATCCAAAACCATTTACCCTCTTTATGCGATGGAAAACCACCAAGTTGTTTTATGCCCGTTGCAATGATACCACCCCTCCGTTTGAATTTAACTCTACGCCCATATGTTTAACCACTATTGGTTAAAACAATAAGACCACCCTAAAAGCCTTTTTCACCATTTTTATTTAGATTTGCGAACAAAAATTTCTTTTGACCTGTTTTCAAGATATTTCACACTAGAATCCAAGCCTTTCACCACCGAAACATGTGCAGATTCATTTTAAAGCTTTATAAAGACCATTGAAGCCTATTTCATTGCCAGACAGCCTCAAGTTGCAACCAGGACCCTTTCTGCAGACCAAGAATCATCTTTTTCCAGGTATTCCTAAGTGCTGAGGCCTGTACTTAAGATAAAGAAAGTAATAAATTGAATAAAATAAAAAAATAAATGGCTTCTCAAGGCATAGTGACATTTAATCCCCTACAACCTCCTATTCTTGATGTAGAACATACCCCCCTTGCAGACAAAGACTTCAAAATTAGTTACCCTGTCACTGAGTCCAACCTCCTTGAGGTCCACTGTTGGAGCCATGATAAATTCATGGACCAAGCTGATGATATCCACCTTTGGGAATCAAATCTAACCAAGTACATCCTCCCACAAACTTTCCAATTCCCATAAATCATCAAGCTCTGTCAAATCAATTTTATCCCCAATGAAAGAGCCATAGTAACCAACAACAAGGAAATTTTGTTCACCATTACTGCTGAATCAATAAACCAGATGTTGCAAATCCAACGTCAAAATGATAAAGCACCTATGTCAATTGTAATCCTCACTGAATTGTATCTAAGACTTGACTTTCCAAAGAGGTTTCAGATCTTTCAAACCTTCTTTCCTTCATCAGTTGAAATCCCAAAGAGCAACCCTCCTTATTTAGTCTCAATTTTCTCAGAAAGAACATGACATATTGTCACAATGTTGTTGTGAATTCTAGGCTCTTTTATAGATGAGTATGTAGATGCTTCAGTACTAGGTTTTCTGTCTATTTTTTTCCCAAGACAAACTCCAGTCTTTACATTTAACTTTTCTTAATACTTATTAGATGTCATCCATGAGAAATTAGTTAAATTACCTAAAGAAGGTGTGTTTAAATATTCATTAGTTATGTTTCATTTATTCTTTCACTTCCAATATGAAAGGTTTGCAGTTAGCCTTCAAAAACTGGACACTGAGGAAAATCCACAATCAGTTGTCTTCTTGACTTCCTTAATGAGGAAATATTCCATAGATTTTACCTACAACAACTTCATTGATCCATTTATTCATCCAATTGTAAGCATGCTAAGCAGTAGCATTGAACCTACTATTAATAAAGAAATACAGAAGGTTTTACAATTGTCTGAACACAATAGAACAGGACACTGGTATCTGCACCAGAACCACACTGAAATTAGGGTATATGGATGTCAACTCACTCCATATAAGCTACCCCAATACCTCCCAATGAAGTTATTTTCACTAGAATATATCAGGAAGATTCTAAACTCTGATGAAGTGAATTTCCTGTCAGCCAAGAAGAAAACACAATTTAAGATTAAAAACCATATTGGTCCTTTCATTTGAGACAGTATAGGTACGGGTCAACAAGAACAAAAGTAATTATAGGAATTCAAGTCCAGTGAGAGTTTCAAATGGAATTATGATCCTTTAGGAGTTATTAGCAAGTTAAGAATCAAATTTAAATTAACTCCTTTTGTCCACAAGTCCAAACCAGAGATTGAAAATTACTCCAACTAGTCATATTGGTTGGAGAATACTTTGAAAGAAGTGGAAAAACTAGTTGAGACTAGCTCTTTCTTTCAAACTCCAACCCCACAAGAGAGGAACTCCAAAAGAGTAAGAAAATAAGGATCATATTCAACTCAAACCACTGCATAAACCAAATTCAAATTAATGAACAAGAAGAAGCCCAAGCTAAATCCTATAAATGAACAAGTTGAGACTATTGAGATTATTGATACAAACACAGTGGTTAAATAAAATGCACCTCATACAGTTTTAGAGGAAACTCACCAGCCTTCAACATCTAATAATCAAATCATTCAGAAGAACCATAGTGTTGAAGTGTCTTCATCAAGTAAACTAGCATATAAAGAACAAGATATCATGGACAAGTACAAGGAAATCAAACTCAGGAATGAGGCATTAAAAGCAGTGACTTATGCCCAATATTGGAATCAGACACCTAGTGACCAGAACAAGTTACTTTCAGCATTTTATTACAAGACCAGAAAGATGCAGATGACCTTCTTGCAACCCACAGCGCAGTATCCAAAGTCATCAGCTGACTACAGGAAGACAACATTTGAAGTTAAAACCAAATATGTTCATCCTATAAACCAAATAGAATTTCATAAGCAAGATGGCGAAATTTTATATTCTACTATGACCAACAAAGCTATGAGTGTACAAAAAATGAAAAATTCTCTAGAAAACATCAAAGGCTAATTAAAGCTAGAGAAGGCTTCCTCCCAAGCTAAGGACAAAAGAATCAAATCATTAGAATAATTCATCATAGAGGTAGGATATGATCCCAAGAACATCAAAGTCGCAGAATATCTCATCAAGAAAAAGAATTCAGACATTGTTGCATTGAAAAAACAACTGAAATTGCCTCGTACTGAACATCCACAAGAAAAAGAAGTTTTAGAAAATGAAGGCAAAAAATATGAAATGATGAAACTCATCATTCAGTTGACAGCTCAAGTAAAAGATATGAAGAATGAGATGGATAAATTGGTGCAAGAGAAAAATGCCAAGATGGAAGCAATCCCTGTCACTGTTATTCCTACATTTACTACAATAGTTCCTTCTACTTTAGTAGCTCCAGTGGCTATAGAAATTTCAACATCAAAAACTACATCAACAAAATATTCAAAAATAGTAGCAACCCATCCTAGTGATGAGGCATGTAAACTGATTAAATCCATGAAGGATATGTCCATCCAAAAAAATGAAATAAATAGACTTAAAGAAGAAATAAAAATTCTAGAGGATGAGAGGAAGCTAGTTCAAATCATGCATAAGAATGAAACACAGAAGTCCAATAGAATGACTGACAGAGTACAAAAGTTGGAGAAAGAATTGACACTAAAAGAACCACTGGCCCAAGCAAAGCAACAACTGTGGGCCAATATCATTAAATCTGTTAATAATATTTGGCCATCTATCCAAGTTATCTATGAGCATAAAGATTTGATCAAGGCAACAAGTGAAGCCATTCAGAAAGTCAAACAGAAACTTGGGAAAAAGTCAGAAGAGGCCACTGAAATCATTAAGTTTCTTAATTCCAAGAACAATGGAATTAGAATAAATTGGCATAAGTGAAAGAACTGAAACAATCCTTGAGGTAAGAAAAGTAATTTCCAAAAGGAACTTGATGACTCAAATTGAAGATAAGTATCAAAACATGGAGCTTGCAATAACCAGATTCATGGTGAAATTTGATGTTTTGAGGCAGAAAGGTCTTCCTAATCCTTTGGTGATCAATGACAGATTAATGAAGCATGAGGATTATGATAAGAAAATCAGAGAAGTGGCCAAATAATAGTCCAAAAATTCCTCCATGAAAGGAATTCCTAGAGGAAAAGTGCTTTATCATACTTTTGAGAATTTCTTTTACCTCCAACATGAGGTAAATAATCTTTTTATAAACAAGCCTACTTTTGCAAAGGACACAGAAGCTGATGAAATTTTCAGGAGAATGGTAAAAATTAAATTACCAGATGCAGAGGCCTGGGAAAAGTTATGTGATTTAATTTGAAAGTGAAAAGTAAAACAGGTAAAACAGAGGAGGCAGTTTAAAGTGAAATCAACAGTGACAGATAAAGATCAAAATAGAGTTTAAAGGGTATCAGATGACAAGGCAGAATAAAGAGACGGTTGGCATACAACAATAGTCAAAGATAGAAAGTAGCAAAATATCAAAGAGCAAACAAAAAATCCAAATAAAAGAGGGACAACTATGATTTAGTCTCCTAGGTGTCTCTATCTTCTTGCATGAAGATATTTATTTTTCCTTGAATAATTCCTAAATCAATTTTAGGATATTTTTTAATACGTTTTTGTATAAATACTTCATAATTCGAAATATTTTGTGTGGATTTCTGAGCATTTCTATAGTTTTAATTGATCTAAGAACTTGAGGGTTTATTGTACTCTTTTCAAGTCAACAACAAGACTAAGTAATAAAGGCATTGCATTACAACATTCATGTGTTGAGCCACTTCAGTGAAGTATCTTTCTATTGTTCATGTTTTTCCTTAAGTTTTCGATAAAATTGTATGTTTTCCAATTTGAATGTTATAACAAAAATATTATTGCAGAAATTGTTTATTTACAGTCTATTCTGAACTGTTATTCATTTTAATGTTTTCTTTTGATATCCAGATTAAGGAATTCTTCATTGCTCCTTAGTTTCGATTGACCTCTTTCATTTCCTTCATTATCCTGTTTGAGGAATCCTTAATTGCTCCTTGATCTCGATTGAAACCATTTCACCATCCAGTCTAAAAGATCTGAATTTAATCATCTACCTTGCCCTGTGAACACTTCCTTTAGAACTTGATTCTGCCCTATTGCTTGATACATTGACTCCATAGCCCAATGGAAAAAAAACATGCATCTATCCACCTGAATCAGTAATTTCACCACCAAACGAAACCAAAACTAAAACCAATCAATCTTACATAATTAGCCTAAAATCAACTAAAAAAAAACAAAGTTAAATCATAAAGAGAGATCCCTCTCTAAGCATTAGGAAGGCTAGATCCTAATCTTAAAAGTAGGTTGATAGTTACCTCTAATATTTCTTTAAACAAAAAGCATAACAACCCTAGGAATTATTGGAGTGATAACATGTTGGTGACTCCGCTGGGGAAAATCAGTCCTCAATTTTAAAATAAACCTTAAAAGAAACACTTTTCATCATCTTTTCGCTTGAAGGTTGTTTTAGGGTTGTTAGAGATTTTGTCATTAAAAATTAAAATTATGTCTTCCAAAAGAACATACTATACCAGGGCTCATCCTGATCCACAACCTGCTATAACTGTTGATGATCCTAACAGAATATTAAGAAAAAAAAATGCAGAAAGTATAGGAAGTACAAGTCAATTAATCAAAGAAAATTCACTCCCCAAAGAATTATCAAGTATACAAGATATTGAATTTGATTTATCTTTTGAAAACTCTTTGTTTAGAACTAAATCTGAAAATTCAATCTATGATAGTGTAATAGATCCTAATTTCATTCAATTTATTGAAACAAAGGAGACTGTTTCACTTGATTCAGATCAACAAGCTCTAGAACCTTTTGATACACTTGATACTTTGACTGCAACTTTTATTAAGGATATTGATGAAGCCTACTTTCAACATTCTGTTGAATTAGCGTCTTTATTTGCTTATACCCCTAAGCTTCTACCAATCCTTTAGAGTCTATAAATTCATATTTATTTAGTACCACATTATCTATTATTTCCACTACAATTCATCCCATTGGATCACTCATCCCCAAGCTTCCTCTTCAACCTAGAGTTTTATTTCCATTTCCAAACACTTCAAGTTCATCTTCTAGCACTTTTGCTACATTTTCTAGTACTTCAACCTCATTTCCAAGCAAATCTTCTAGTATCCCAAGCTCATCTGCAAGTACTTCAACCTCATCACCAAGCACCACAAATTTACCTCATAGCCAAGCTATAATCTTAGCCATGGCAACCAAATATGCTTCTTTGGTCTTACCAGATCAATTACATGCCATGCCCCAGGATTACCAAAGTAAAATATTTCAATTTGATGGTACTAGTCAATATACTGCACAACAACATGTAAAAAAAATGATTGATTACTTTGAATTGCATGAAATTGATGAAGCTGATGTTCAAATGAGATTGCTTTCTCAAAAATTAGCTGGAGATGTAAAGAAATGGTTTAAAGCTTTACTTGTTAATCATATAGCTGATTTAGCTGCTTTTCATCAATTATTTACTAATAGATGGGAAAGAAAGAAAAACCCTTTACAAATATTGTCTGAATATGAATACATTAGAAGAGCTCCTAATAAATTAGTTTAGGACTATTGTACTATGTTTAACAACATCTATAATGCTATTCCAGCAAACATCAAAACCCCAATAGATCTAGCTTTACTCATATTTCATGATGATTTTGACACTGATATGTCATACCAATTAAGAGAAAGAAACCTAAACACATTAGAACAAAAGCAAAGCAATGAAGTTATTGTAGAAGCTAACTTGTTACCTAAAAGATCTAGAATGAGAAATGAAAGAAGAGTAACAATTAAGGATGAACCATCCACATCAGATAGTAAGATAGATAGTTTGGAAAAGAGTATGGAAAGAATAACTGATAGATTAGAAAATATGGAAAGAAAACCATAGTGGGATAATCAACAACAAGGTCCTGAAATCAAAAATCCCAACTTGAGGAAGAATACCAACACTGGTAAATCAAGAGAAACAACACCTGATCAATTGATTAAACCACCTTTCCAAGAAAACTATGCAGAGAGTTCCCAAAAAAATGATTATGATCAAGACACCCAGATTAACTTAATGGGAATAAATTATGATAATACTATTTTTCTTACACAAGAAGAACAAGAATTATACATGCTACAACAATTACAGTTAGAATCTAGGGAGTCTTTTGATTATAAACAAGGTTATGAATTCTCTATTAATGAAGTCCACAAACAATATAACCTTAGAAGTAAAAAGAATGAATAATCTCCTACTAAGAAAATAGTTCAAAATCAGACCAAGAAAATAGTAGAAGCTCCTGTATCCAAGGTGCTACAAATTCTCCCTAGAAAAACTCAACAAAATTCTAGTTCAACTGAGAAAATTTCCATTCCAAAAATTGCACCCAGTCCAAAAATTCTAGATATTACACCTACTAATACTCAAGCATCAACTGTTTTTAAGACTTCAGCAGATCCTAAAACATATGTTGCTGCTAAAACATTTGCTGATAATAAAAAATCAGTTGTTGCCAAAGTTACAACTGCAACTCAAACTATTCCAGATAAGAAAATGGAAATTAAAACAGTGGAAACACAGACTGGAATTCCAATTGTTGATAGAAATGATAAGAACACTCAAACCACAATCGGTAGAGAAGAAATCATTCAGTTAGGAAAAAATCAAGTACCATTTAACATCCAAACTGAAATTTCCAAATTGAAAATATCAGTTCCTTTAACAGAGCTGGTAAAAAATGATTTATACAAAACCTAAATCACTGAAACACTGAAAAGAAGTAAAGGAGAATATTCAGTTAATCTGAATGATGACCAACCAGAATTACTATTTGGCCCTGACGTAGATTCTAAACATCAATAATGTGGTGTTCCTCCATTTTACATTAGCTTGAGTATTCATGACAATATCTTGCACAATGCTATGTTAGATTCAGGAGCATCTCACAACTTAATTCCAAAATCTATCATGGAAACATTGAATCTAGATATCACTAGACCATACAAAGATCTTTTCTCTTTTGATTCTAGTAAAGTAAAATTTCTTGGTTTGATAAAAGACTTGTGTGTCACTTTCGTCCAATACCAACTAAGAGTATTGTCATGGATATTGTAGTTGTTTCTATCCCTCCAAAGTATGGAATTATATTATCTTGTTAATGAGGAGAAAAACCGCAGGGATCACTATAGTTAGACATTTCTTATGCCACAATTTCAGTATTTGGTCAACCCAAAAAAATATATATGGAAACTTTAATGAAATACATGGTCAGTAGTGTAGAAAAACCACAGAATTATCCTATTTATTTTGTACACTATGATATGGATTCTTTCATTTTATGTAATTCAGATACTAGCATAGATAAAAACACAACATTACAATAGAAGCATAAGGAAGTTGATAGTGACAATATATTTCATGAATCTATGTGGCACTTATACTTTGATGGCTCAATAAATAGATTACGATCAAGAGTAGGAGTTTGGATTCATAACATGGAAAATAATCATTCTGAAGGTCATGCCTTTAGGTTAAACTTAAAATGTACAAAAAACATGGTAGACTATGAAGCTTTAATCTTAGGATTGTATATTGTTAGAAAACTAGGAGCAAAAAGAGTTTCTATATTGGGAGACTCGAAATTAATCATAAAACAAATCAAAGGAGAGTATCTTGTGAATAGTCCTAGACTGAGCCAATACAGAGAAATTGTTCTAGATATGATTAAAGATATGCTTGAAACTGATTGTGCTGTTATTCCAAGGAAACAAAACATGCAGGCACGCCGTTTGGCTACTTTTGCTAGTACATGCAGATTTCCTTTTCAGCCAAATCACCAATACACTACAGAGGTAAGATACAAGCCAACAATACCAGAAAATTTGAAATATTGGCATATTTTTTCATAAGATTCTCAAATCTACAATTTTATGAATGCTGAGGGAGAGTTTCAAAATTGTAACATAGATACTAATTGTATAGTAGATTACACAATTAATAGTGAGTTAGACATAAATGATGTAGATATAACTAAACCCACTAAATTCACTAGAGTAGAAATAGATAAATTAGAAATAGTAGAAATAGAAGAAATAAACAATGATGAATCAGAAATTTTGAACCTTAAAGATAACTTTTTTCCTAAGGGATTAGCCCCATTAGAAGATCCTTTTTACTCAAATGATGTATCTAGAAAACCAAAAATGGAGCCATTAAGATCAGACATAGAAGAATGTAACACAGGAACAGAAAAAAAACCTAAGCTTATCAAATTATCCAAAGCATTAACCCCAGAAGAAAAGCTGAAATACATAAGTTTGTTTAAATAATTTCAAGATGTCTTTACCTGGAGTTATGAAGATCTTAAATCTTATGACACCAACATAATCCAACACAAAATACCCATCAAAGAAAATCAGAAACCATTTAAACAATAGCTTAGGAGGATCAATCCTGTTCTTATGCCTTTGATTGAAAGATAAGTAAAAAGGATGTATGAGGCACAAATCATAGCACCTATTAGATATTCTGATTTTGTCTCAAACTTAGTTCCCACTAAGAAGAAAACAGGGGAAATCGGTCTTTGTGTTGATTTCTGGAATTTAAACAAAGTGTCACTAAAAGATAAATATCCTCTTCCCAAAATGGACCATATTTTAGAGAGGGTAGTAGGGTCATCCAGGATTTCATTACTTGATGGATTCTCTGGATATAATCAAATCTTAGTTCAACCAGAAGATCACGCAAAGACTACATTTACTACTCCATGGGGAACTTTCATGTATTTGAAAATTCCCTTTGGATTGATGAATGCAGGAGCTACATTCGAGATAGCTATGGACATAGATTTTGCCAAAGAAATCCATGATTTTCTTGTCCTTTATCTAGATGATATAATAGTATTTTCAAAAACATAAAATGAACATCTAGATCATTTGAGAAGAGTTTTTATTAAATGCAGAAAATTTGGTATTTCCTTAAATCCCAAAAAGACACTATTTGGACTTGAAGAAGGTAAACTCTTAGGACACATAATTTTAAAAGAGGGAATTAAGATAGATCCAGCTAGAATAGAAGCCATTTTAAATATAAGTCATCCTAGAAACATCAAGGAATTACATGCATTCTTAGGTAAAATTAATTTTCTTAGAAAATTCATTTCAAATTTAGCAGAACTAATCAGAGAATTGAATAACATGTTAAATAAATATCCAGCACTTAAGTGGACAGTAGAGGCTAAAAATTCCTTTGAATAAATAAAACAAAACCTTACAAAAACACCAGTCCTAATAAGTCCTGATTTCAAAAAAGATTTTATAATTTTTTCTTTTGCTTCAGAACATACCATTGCAGCAGTCTTGTTGCAAAAGAATGATTAGGGTTATGAAAAACCCATTTATTTTTTCAACAAATCCAGAAGAGATGCAACACTAAAGTACAACATAATGGAAAAACAAGCACTTTCTTTAGTGAAGGCTATTAAATATTTCAGAGTGTAGATTTTATACTCACATATGATTGCATATGTTCCAAATTCAGTAATAAAAGACATTTTGACTCAGAATGGGCCTGATGGAAAGAGAGGCAAATGGATTGCCACTACATTGGAATATGACATTGAAATAAAGCCTACTAAATTTATTAAAGGCCAAGGTTTAGCCAAACTCATGGCTGAATGAAACTGTCAGGCCTTAGATATAAATTTTATTCCTCATTTAGATGATCAGGAAGAGATGGCGACTCCGTAGATCAGTGAAGCATTTTTAGATTCACCATAGTATGCAGATATCATATTTGTTTTACTTAATTTACAAGCTCCTCTTGGTTTTTCTAGAACTAAAGGTAGATTCTTAAAGTTAAAAGCAATGAAATATTGTATCATAGATAATGCTTTGTTTTGGAAAGATCGTGGTGGAATTCTATTAAACTATTTATTAAAAGATGAAGTTGATAAAGTTATGCAACGGTTTCATGCAGGTGACTGTGGAGGACACCTTTTGCTGGAAATCAACTGCTGATAAAATCTCGAGGGATGGTTTTTACTGGCCCACTCTTTTTTAAGATGTTAGAAAGTATGTGACCTACTGTCAAAAATTCCAGATCTTTGAAGGGAAGAAAAAAATATTACCTTTACCCCTCAAACCCATTTCCACTGAAATGTCATTTCAACAATGTGGTTTAGACTTCATTGGTGAAATTCACCCACCCTCCTCAGCCCAGCATAAATGGATTTTGAAAGACATTGATTATTTCACCAAGGGGATAGACGCCATCCCTTCTATACAAGTCACTAATTCTGTCATTATCTCATTCCTTGAAAACAATATCCTTTCTAGATTTGGATACCCACAAAAGATCATTACTAATAATGCATCTACCTTCAAATCCAAGAAAAGGATTGAATTTTGTAACAAATTCCACATCAAACTTGGGCCATTCCACTGCCTATTACCCTCAAGGTAATGGACTTGCAGAATCCTCAAACAAAATCCAGGTTAATATCATCAAAAAACTGTTAGAAGACAATAAGAAGACTTGGAACAAAAGGTTGGTTAATGCCTTATGGGCAGACATACTAACTACAAAGAAGTCCATTGGTACATCTCCTTATCAACTAGTATATAGGATGGATGTTGTTCTTCTATCTTATTTGGGAGTGATAGTGATGAAAATCATTCAGAAGCTGCAAGCAAGACCCAATGATATCCAGAGAAGGATAAATCAGACAATACATTTGCAGCAAACCAGGGAAGAAGTCTATGTCAAATCACAAGTGATCCAAGATAAAATCAAAAATATTTTTGACAAGAAAAAAGAAGAAGATGATTTTTACATAGGTGATAAAGTGGTCAAATGGGATTCTAGAAGAGAACATAAAGGGAAACATGGTAAATTTGATTTTCTGTGGAAAGGCCCATACATCATTTATGGTTACAGAGGTAATAATGCATTTTTCTTGAAGGAGTTAGATGGATCAGATCTACTAGGTGGACCAGTAAATGGTAGGATGCTGAAGCATTACTTTTCTCCAGATTAACCATTAGTTCACTTTGTTTACTTTGCTCATTGTAAATACCATTGCAAAGCATAGATTAGATTGGATGTTTTTCTTGAAAATTTGAAGCCCGAAGAGAAGGCTCTAAGCTTTGAAAGACAAAATATCATATGTATAAATAAATAAAAGCTAAGAAAACTATTTTAAGGCAAGCATAGTCAAAGTTCCAAGGCCATTGATCTTAAAGTTCTTGATATTTTCACCAGGAAATTTCATCCCCAAGTGGAGCCACTGTTAGGGTCCTATCATAATAGGATTCATAATTTTGAATTGACTATGTTTTAGTCTTGTAATATTGTACATACTTTGCTTTCTGCAAATTTTTTCCCATATTAAAAACGTAAAGAGGGTAAGTCCTAAAAGAAAAATCAAAGGACTAAAAGAAAAAGATAAAAAAATAAGATAAGATATGAACCCCGCCAAAAAAGAGATAAAAATAGATCCTGAAAGTGATGAAAATTCAAATGGCACTACTTTTACTTTAATTTACAAATAATATTGTGTGCAACTGTAAAAAATGCCACAATCCATGATAATCAAACAGTTTAATCTTGATTCATTCATGCTTTAAATTTCATGCTGATAGTTAGAGAATAGAGATCTAGCCAAAGCATTTAATCTTGAAATATCAATAGTTAGGTAGAGAATAAAATGATCTCATTAGTTTAATCTGGGCCATTGGAATTTATAAGGTTAGAATTAGATTAATTTGATTATCAAAGAAAAATAAAGGGGCCAACAAGCTCAAATTAACCCAATATATGAAGGAAACAATGGTAGGGTAAATGATGGGTAGGTAGAAGCACCTTCACAAGGCATGGAAAAAATCAATTAGCCATTGGATATCACCAATATCCCCAAAATCCCCTTCCCCTTGTTTAAAAAACTAATGTCATTCTTAAAAAAGGCATTTTCCCTTGTAAAAATATCCCTTTCGCTTCATACTAACCTTTCCCCCTTATTTCACCCATTTTCCCTTCCTAAAAACCCCTTTCCCTAGATAAAAATACATTTTCCTTTGAAAATCATTCTCTCCTTTACTAATTCCCCTTTTTAATTCAAAAAATATCAAAAACCCCCTTATCCTAAGTCTAAATAGTTAAAATGATATGTTGGGCCCCAATGTAACAATCCCTTCTCGATATCAGTTTTAACACTAGTTCTTAGTGTTTTTTAAATCCCTCGCTGATTACATATCCTACCCTTTCCACTATAGTTTAAAACCATCCCTTTACATATCCTATCACATCACTTAAATCCTGAGTCCCACCTATAAAATTCCCGACTCATCCCTCCTATTCGTCCATCCGCCCAATCAAGATTCCTCAGATCCAATGGCCAATAACTGTTTTTGCACCCCCAAATACCTGAAATTTAACACCACTAGAGGGTTGTGAAATAATTATTTTCGCACTCCCGCTCCTTTGCTATGTGGCAGCCCCAAATTGTATCACATCCTCCAATCCAAAACCATTTACACTCTTTCTGCGATGTGAAAACCACCAAGTAGTTTTCTGCCCGTTGCAATGATACCAACCCTCCATTTAAATTTAACTCTGCGCCCATATGTTTAACCACTGTTGGTTAAAAGAATAATACCACCCTAAAAGCCTTTTTCACCATTTATATTTAGATTTGCGAACAAAAAGGTCTGTCGATCTGTTTTCAAGATATTTCACACCATAATCCAAGCCTTTCGCCACCAGAACTTGTGCATATTCAGTTTAAAGCTTTAGAAAGACCATTGAAGCCTTTTTTGCAGCCAGAAAGCCTCAAGTTGCAACCAAAACCCTTTCTGTAGATTGAAAATCACCTTTTTCCAAGTATTCCTAAGTGCCGAGGCCTGTACTTAAGATAAAGAAAGTAATAAATTGAATAAAATAAACAAATAAATGTCTTCCCAAGGCATAGTGACAGTTAATCCCCTGCAACCTCCTATTCTTGATGTAGAACATAACCCCCTTGTAGACAAAGACTTCAAAATCAGTGACCCTGTCACTGATTCCAACCTCCTTGAGCTCCACTGCTAGAGCCATGATACATTCATGGACCAGGCTGATGATATCCACCTTATGGAATCAAATCTACCCAAGTACATCCTCTCACAAACTTTCCAATTCCCAGAAATTATCAGGTTCAGTCAAATGAATTATCTCCCCAATGAAAGAGCCCTAGTAACCCACAACAAGGAAATTTTGTTGACCATTATTTCTGAATCAATAAACCAGATGTTGAAAATCTAACCCAAGCCTTATGAAGCCCCTCTGTCAATTGAAATCCTCACTGAATTGCATCTAAAAATTAAATTTCCAAAGAGGTTTCAGATCTTTCAAACCTTATTGCCTTCATCAATTGAAACCCCAAATCCCTATTCAACCTCAATTTTCTCAGAAAGAACAAGACAGATTGTCACAATGTTGTCTTGCATTCTAGGCTATTTTACATATGAGTATGTAGATGCTTCAGTACTAGGTTTTTTGTCTATTTTTTGCCCAGGATAGCCTCCAACCTTTACATTTAACTTTTCTCAATACTTACCAGATGCAATCCTTGAGAAATTAGTTAAATTACCCGAAGAAGGTGTGTTTAAATTTTCATCAGTTCTGTTTCATTTATTCTTGTACTTCCAATCTAAAAGGTTTGCAGTTAGCCTTCAAAAACTGTACACTGAGTGAAATCCACAATCAACTATCTTCTAAACTTCCTTAATCAAGAGATATTCCACAGAGTTTACCTACAGAAGCTTCATTGATTCATTTATTCATCCAATTGTCAATATGCTAAGCAGTAGCAGTGAACCTAGGATCAGTGAAGAAATAAAGAAGGTTTTACAATTGTCTGAACACAGTAGAATAGGAGATTGGTATTTATTCCAAAACCACACTGAAATTAGGGTATATGGATGTCAACTCACTCCATATAAGCTTCCCAAATACCTCCCAATGAGGTTATTTGCACTAGAATATAACAGGCAGATTCTAAACTCTGATGAAGTGAATTTCCTGTCAGCCAAGAAGAAACACAGTTTAAGGTTAAAAACCATATTGTTCCTTTCATTTGCAACAATAGAGGTGCTGGTCAACAAGCAGAAAATTACTTACAAGAATTCAAGTTTAGTGAGAGTTTCAAATGGAATTATGATCCTTTAGGAGTTATCAACAAGTTAAGAATCAAATTCAAATTAACTCCTTTTGTCCATGAGCCCAAACCAGAGAATGAAAAGTGCTCCAACAAGTTAGAGTGGTTGGAGAATACTTTGAAAGAAGTGGAAAAACCAGTTGAGACTAGCTATGTCTTTCAAACTCCAACCCCACAAGATAGTAACTCAAAAAGAGCAAGAAAATAAGGATCATATTAAGCTCAAACCACTACATAAACCAAATTCAAATTAATGTATAGGAATAAGCCCAAGCTAAATCCTATAAATGAACAAGTTTATACTATTGAAATTATTGATACAAACATAATGGTTAAAGAAAATGCACCTCCAGCAGTTTCAGAGGAAACTCACTAGCCTTCAACACCTAATACTCAAATAATTCAGAAGCAGCATAGTGTTGAAGTGTCTTCATCAAGTAAAACAATAGATAAAGAACAAGATATCATGGAGAAGTACAAGGAAATCAAACTCAGGAATGAGGCATTACAAGTAGTGACTTATGCCTAATATTGGAAGAATACACCTAGTGACCAGAACAGGTTACTTTCAGCATTTGATTACAAGACTAGAAAGATGCAGATGACCTACTTGTAGCCCACAATGCAGTATCCAAGGTCATCATCTGACTACAGGAAGACAAAATTTGAAGTTCAAGCCAAATATGTTCATCCTATAGACCAAATATAATTTCATAATCAAGCTAGAGAAATGTTATATTCTACTATGAGCAACAAAGCTATGAGTGTACAAAAACTGCAAAATTCTCTAGAAAACATCAAAGGACAATTAAAGCTAGATAAGGCTTCCTCAAAATCCAAGGAAAACATAATCAAATCACTAGAAGAATTGGTCATAGAGGTAGGATATGATCCCAAGAACATGAAAGTTGCATAAGATATCATCAAGATGTTGGCAATATGATGCAATGTGTTGTCCTTGATGGAAACCTACTTGATGAAGTTGTCCTTGATGGAAACTGAATTGATGAGTTGTCTTTGGATAGCAACCTATTTGTTAATGATGTATCTACAGAGCAGCTTAGAACTAACAAAGAAAGAAATTCCAGTAAGTGCCAGAGTAATGATGAATAAGATATGTCACAAAGCATATGCGGGTTTGTAATGGCAAAGTAGCGTATGTATGCGTAAAAGTACGTACCAAATAGCGTATGCCTATTTGCGCTCTAAATTTATAAAACCAGGGGGCATTACCATGGTATTGGCCCACTTTATTGAGCGTTGGATTATCTATTTGATCCCGTCCAGGAATACCATCAGCGGTTGAGTGGTTTTGACTCATGGTATTGACAAAGGCTAAATATATATAAGGAGAAGAAGATCATAGTGCAAGAGGGTGCATAGGTCTGGGTTTTAATGAATACTTCACTCTGAAGTATATTTGCATGGAATGGGTAAGAGTTTATTGATTGATCTAAATTAATAATGCACCTATGAAGAAAATGATGAAGAGGGATCTCTAGATTTGAAATGACTATGTATTTTCTAGATCTATTTATGGAATGTTTAGATCTGTGATCTGGCGAATCTTTACTGAAGTAAAGGGTGAGATCTGAGTTATCTGTTCTGAAGAGCTGTATAGTTCTGAAAAGTTACAGATCTATACGCATGTTCATCTCAGCGAAAGCACGTCTATACGCAGGTTCGCTTCAAAAAAAGCGCGTAGGAAATCAAAGGTCAGTTCTGAAATAGTTGCAGATCTATACGTAGGTTTGTCTCTGTGAAAGCACGTATATACGCAGGTTCAGTGAAGTAAAAGCGCATATGGAATCTAGGGTTTTGCTGAAGTGTGTGGAATGAAATGTCTGATCTGTTTAGTTGTTTTACTGCTACCTGTCAATGATGTATTCATACAGATCTGGGTTCTTTGAAAGTTGATTATGTTGATTAAAGATCAAGTTGTTGGTTGATTGGTTGATGATTCAATGAATGAATTGATGGGGTTATAAGTTTCAGTTTGATGTATGGAGTGGGTCCAGTCTGAAAAAATGATGAAAAGTAGCCTTCAAGGTATGTTGTGTGGAAGCTGTTGGATCCAGTATGAAAATTGATGAAACGTGGTCCGCAGTGGTGCTGAGGGTCGAAGCCTTTAGTGAGGGGGTTGTAGCTCCCTCCCAGTGGTAGATGGTAAATGAAAGTAGGGGGTAGTAGCTCCCTTCCAGGAGAGGTTGGTAAACGAGAGTAGGGGGTAGTAGCTCCCTTCTAGTGGTAGCTGGTAAACGAGAGTAGGGGGTAGTAGCTCCCTTCTAGGAGAGGCTGGTAAACGAGAGCAGGGGGTAGTAGCTCCCTTCCAGTGGTAGATGGTAAACGAGAGCAGGGGGTAGTAGCTCCCTTCTAGGAGAGGCTGGTAAATGAGAGTAGGGGGTAGTAGCTCCCTTCCAGGAGAGGCTAGTAAACGAGAGTAGGAGGTAGTAGCTCCCTTCCAGGAGAGGCTGGTAAACAAGATCAGGGGGTTGGAGCTCCCTTTCAGTAGTGGCTGGAGAACGAGAGAAGGTTGCAGCCTTCTGCAGGTGGGTGCCTGCGTGCTGGTATGAGTCTGCGCTAGTACAAAATTGTAAGAAGTTTTCTTTCTAATAAATATTGAAAATAGAGACGACAGCAGTGATGGTTTTCTCCCGAATTAGGTTTCCACCTTAAATACTGGTGTTCATGTGTGTTTCTTATGTGTGATGGTTTATTCTGTTATTACTGCACATGCTTACTACTTACTAAACATCTGATGAATGAATGATGCAATGATCTAAGTAAAGAATTAAATGCATAATAAGATATCTGGACATACACAAGTTTTCTTAAGGATATCCGCGTGTATACGCGAGTTGGGTTCGGTAAAGTAGCGTATGGTTTTAAGAGAAAGAAAAAGTAAAAAAATTTCAGTTAGCTCTAAATACTGATTCACCCCCCCCACCTCTCAGTATTTTTCCCAACAATTGGTATCAGAGTAGGTCCTTCTACAGAAGCTTTATCGCTTGAAGGAGATCCGTCACAATGGGAAGGTAGCAAAAGAAGAGGGCTACTCAAGGAAAGAAGATATCTCATAAATTTTCTACAGCAGAAAATGAAGATGATGCAAAAGGTATTAATCCTTGTTCTTGTGATTCACTTCCTTATGCAAGCAATGGTGAAGATAGTGAAAATGATAGTGAAAGTAACAGTATGGGTCTAGAAGAAAATCTCAAGATTAATGTTGAAGATCAATTTAACAAGAAGGAATCTATCTACAAAGATATGATCTCTAGAATGAATGGAAAGATACAAATGTATCAAGGACTGCAGGATAAAGTAACCAATCGAAGTGAAAGACTTGAAGCAGAAATCATCTCTCTCAAAACAGATCTGGAAAAATCAAATAAGAAGAATGAAGAACTTTTACAAACTTTTGAAGAAAAAGAAAATGGGTTGAAAGAAGAGATTTTAAAATTGAATGATCAAGTAGAAGAAGGAAGAAGGGTTGAAGAAAGTATGAAGAAGCAATGCCAAAGATTGGAAGTTGAGGTAAACATTTTAAAAGGTAAATTAGAAGAAAAAGATAAACTCTTGAGGTTTCAAGATAGTACTAAGATTCTGGACAATATTCTTAGGATTCAAAGGTCTCCTTCTGTTAAATTTGGTCTTGGTTTTCATGAAATTGTTAAAGGAGAATCTAGTTCACAAGAAAGTGCTAAAGATTCAAAGGATATCAATGCAAAACCTGAAGTGTTGAAAGAAACAAAAGGTCAATCGACAATCATGAACTCTCAAAAGAAATCATTCCCTCCTAATTATAGAAGAATCAATCGATTCTCTCCTTTGATCAACAATGTTGAATACTTTAAATGTCATAATTATGGGCATGTTGCAGCCAATTGCAAAATCAGATTATTTCAGTCACAAACAAACAGATTCGACACAGAAAGGTACTCAGGTTTCTTTAAGGGATATTGTTTTTCATGCAGCAACTTTGGTCATAAAGCAGTTGATTGCAATAGAAGAAAGAAAATAGAAACACATTGTGATCCCTATGCTTACTTTTTTGGTCACACAAGATGTTATGCTTGTAACAAGTATGGACATGTAGAAAAAGAATGCAGGATGAATAGATCTGAGAAATTGGATAATTTCCAACACACAATAAGAAATTTCAAGCAAAGCTGGAAAAAGAAGGAGGACCGGTCAAAAATGTAGGGGATAATAATCCTACTGCAGTCTTATGCTTCTAAAGCTTACTTCTCATAATGACTGCAGAAGTGATGTGAGATACATTATAGGAATTAGTAATGTATCATCACAAGGGGAGCAATATATGGTGATTCCCATGGTTGGTTTGGTAATTCTGGTTATGTTTATTTCTAACAATGCATCTAATGTGACAACAGAAGACAGGTACAGAATGTATAAATCCAGGAGAAAATGGAGCTGTGAAATTTTCAGTATTTCACTTTTCATACGCAGGTTTCATGAACTAAAGCCACATATACACGCGAGTTCCGTTGGAGACAGAAGTGTATGTTTTTATGATAAGAAAAACAATGAGTTAGCTCAAGGACAGGAGCACAGTTTCAGGGGGAGCATTAGCCTTGCTAAGAGTAATGCATTGTTGGCATTATGATGGTTCTGAAATATGATCTCTCTCTTGAGGTCTTTTTGGTATTGGTTATAAAAAGTCATATTTGTAATTTTATGAAAAGGTTATGTTGAGACCTATGATGTAAATTGTTATATTTAGTCATGTAAGGACTTCTTCAAATTTGTAAACCCACTTGGTTTGGTAGTTGAGTCAAAATGTGTAAACCCACTTGGTTGGGTACTTGAGTCACATATGTAAATCCACTTGGTTGGATCATTGATGTAAGTATGAGTCCTTGGTGATAGGAAAGGTCATAGATTCATGTACTTCATTGAAAAATATGTTTGAAGATTGAGCCTGAACTTAGGGGGAGCATGGTAACTTCAGTGCACATCAGAACTACAGAGCTCTTCTTTCTACAAGAGAAGAAAAACCTTGTTTTGGTTTTGATCCGCCCTTTGCCCTTGATGTCAAAGGGGGAGAGTATCATGGTGTTTGAATAATGGTTATAATCAATGTATCTATCTGTTTTGGTGATTAAACACCATCATGGTTGCCATCAAGTCCAAAGGGGGAGATTGTTGGCAATATGATGCAATGTGTTGTCCTTGATGGAAACCTACTTGATGAAGTTGTCCTTGATGGAAACTGACTTGATGAGTTGTCTTTGGATAGCAACCTATTTGTTAATGATGTAAATCTGATGTATCTACAGAGCAGCTCAGCAGTAACAAAGAAAGAAATTCCAGTAAGTGCCAGAGTAATGATGAATAAGATATGTCACAAAGCATACGCGGGTTTGTAACGGCAAAGTAGCGTATGTACGCGTAAAATACGTACCAAGTAGCATATGCCTATTTGCGCTCTAAATTTATAAAACCAAGGGGCATTACCATGGTATTGGCCCACTGTATTGAGCGCTGGATTATCTATTTGATCCCGTCTAGGAATACCATCAGCGGTTGAGTGGCTTTGACTCATGGTATTGACAAAGGCTAAATCTATATAAGGAGAAGAAGATCATAGTGCAAGAGGGTGCATAGGGTTTTAATGAATACTTCACTCTGAAGTATATATGCATGGAATGGGTAACAGTTTATTGATTGATCTGAATTAATAATGCACCTATGAAGAAAATGATGAAGAGGGATCTCTAGATTTGAAATGACTATGTATTTTCTAGATCTGTTTATGGAATGTTTAGATCTATGATTTGTCGAATCTTTGCTGAAGTAAAGGGTGAGATCTGAGTTATCTTTTCTAAAGAGGTGCATAGTTTTGAAAAGTTATAGATCTATACGCATATCTCAGAAAGCGTTGCCTATACGTTGTGTTCGTCTTAAAGAAAAGCGCGTAGGAAAACAAAGGTCGGGCTTCAAATATTTATCTATACGTGTGTTTGTTCGTGAAAGCGCGTGTATACACAAAGTTCTAAGAAGTAAAAGTGCGTATGGAATCTAGGTTTTTCCGAAGTGTGTGGAATGAAATGTCCGATCCGTCAGTCGCTTTATCGCCACCATCACGATGTATTCATACGTATCTCGTTGTTTCAATGTGGATTATGTCGCTTAATTATGTTGATTAAAGATCAAGTTGTTGGTTGATTGGTCGATGAGTCAATGAATGAATTGATGGTTATAAGTTTCAGTTTGATGCGTGGAGTGGGTCCAGTCTGAAAATTTGATGAAAAGTGGCCTACAAGGTGTGTTGTATGGAAGCTGTTGGAACCAGTATTAAAATTGATGAAACGTGGTCCGCAATGGTGCTAAGGGTCGAAGCCTTCAATGAGGGGGTTGTAGCTCCCTTCCAAAGTGGTGCTTGGGTAAACAAGAGCAGTGGGGTAGTAGCTCCTTCCAGGAGAGGCCGGTAAATGAGCAGTGGTAGCAGTTCCCCTTCCGCTGGTAGTTGCAAATGAGCAGGTGTAGTAGCTCCTCTAGGAGAGGCCGGTAAAAGAGAGCAGGGGTAGTAGCCTTCCGTGGAGAGGCCGTCGGTAAACGAGCAGGGGTAGTAGCTCCCTTCGAGAGAGGTTTGGTAAATGAGAAGGAGAGGTAGTAGCTCCCTTCCAGGAGAGGTCAGTAAACGAGAGATTAGGGGGTTGTAGCCCTCCGCAGTGGCCGGAGAACGAAAAGGTTGTGCCTTCGCAGTGGGAGCCCATAAAGCCGGTATGAGTCTGCGCTAGTACAAAATTGTAAGAAGTTTTCTTTATAATAAATATTGAAGACAGAGATGACATCGCCTGGTTTTCCCCGAATTGGGTTTCCAAGCATTAAATACCGGTGTTCATGTGTGTTTCTTATGTGTGAAGGTTTATTTTTTTATTACTGCACATTCTTACTGCTTACTAAACATCTCATGAATGAATGATGCAATGATATAAGTAAAGAATTAAATGGATAATAAGATCTCTGGACATACGCAAGTTTTCTTAAGGATATCCATGTGTATATGCGAGTTGGGTTCAGTAAAGTAGCGTATGGTTTTAAGAGAAAGAAAAAGTAAAAAGTTTTCAGTCAGCTCTAAACACTGATTCACCCCCCCTCTCAGTATTTTTCCCAACAATTGGTTTCAGAGCAGGCCCTTCTGCAGAAGTTTGATCGCTTGAATGAGATCCATCACAATGGGAAGGAAGCAAAAGAAGAGGGCTACTCAAAGAAAGAAGTGTACAACAAAAAATGAAGATGATGAATCAGGTATTGATTGTTGTTCTTGTAACTCACTTCCTTGTGCATGCAATGGTGAAAAAGAAAGTGAAAGTAATATTATGGGTCTACAAGCAAATCTGAAGATCAATGTTGAAGATCAATTTAAAAAGAAGGAATCTATCTACAAAGATATGATCTCTAGAATGAATGGAAATATAGAAATGTATCAAATACTGCAGGATAAAGTAACCAATCGAAGTGAAAGACTTGAAGCAGAAATCATCTCTCTCAAAACAGATCTGGAAAAATCAAATAAGAAGAATGAAGAACTTTTACAAACTTTTGAAGATCAAGAAAATGGGTTGAAAGAAGAGATTTCAAAATTGAATGATCAAGTAGAAGAAGGAAGAAGGGTCGAAGAAAGTATGAAGAAGCAATGCAAAATATTGGAGGTTGAGGTAAACAATTTAAAAGGTAAATTTGAAGAAAAAGATAATCTCTTGAGGTTTCAAGATAATACTAAGATTCTGGAAAATATTCTTATTAGTCAAAGGTCTCCTTCTGTTAAATTTGGTCTTGGTTTTCATAAAATTGTTAAAGGATAATACAGTTCACAAGAAAGTGCTAAAGATTCAAAGGATATCAATGCAAAACCTGAAGTGTTGAAAGAAACAAAAGGTCAACCGACAATCATGAAGTCTCAAAAGAAATCATTCCCTCCTAAATATAGAAGCATCAATCGATTCTCTCCTTTGATCAATACTGTTGAATTATTTAAATGTCATAATTATGGGCATGTTGTAGCCAATTGTAGAAGAAGATTGTTTCAGTCACAAACAAACAAATTATACACAGAAAGGTACTCAGGTTTCTTCAAGGGATATTTTTTTTCATGCAACAAGTTTGGTCATAAAGCAGTTGATTGCAATAGAAGAAAGAATAGAAAAACACATTATGATCCCTATGCTTACTTTTCTAGTCACACAAGATGTTATGCTTGTAACAAGTATGGACATGTAGAAATAGAATGTAGGATGAATAGATCTGAGAAATTGGATAATTTCCAGCACACAATAAGAAATTTCAAGCAAAGCTGGAAAAAGAAGGAGGATCAATCAAAAACGTAGGGGATGATAATCCTACTGCAGTCTTCCGCTTCTAAAGCTTACTTCTCATAATGACTGCAAGAGTGATGTGAGATACATTATAGGAATTAGTAATGTATCATCACAAGGGGAGAAATATATGGTGATTCCCATGGTTGGTTTGGTGATTCTGGTTGTGTTTATTTCTAACAGTGCATCTAATGTGACAACAGAAGACAGGTACAAAATGTATAAATCCAGGAGAAAATGGAGCTATGAAATTTTCAGTGTTTCACTTTTCATACACGGGTTTCATGAACTAAAGCCGCGTATACACGCAAGTTCCGTTGGAAACAAAAGCATATGTTTTTCTGATAAGAAAAACAGTGAGTCAGCTCAAAGATAGGAGCAAAATTTCAGGGGGAGCATTAGCCTTGCGGAGAGTAATGCATTTTTGGCATTATGATGGTTCTGAAATATGATCTCTCTCTTGAGGTCTTTTTGGTATTGGTTATAAAAAGTCATATTTGTAATTTGATGAAAAGGTTATGTTGAGACCTATGATGTAAATTTTAATATTCATCATGTAAGGACTTGTTCAAATTTTTAAACCCACTTGGTTGGGTAGTTGAGTCAAATGTTAAACCCACTTGCTGGGTACTTGAGTCACATATGTAAATCCACTTTGTTGGGATCATTGATGTAAGTATAAGTCCTTGGTGATGTGAAAGGTCATATAGACATGTACTTCATTGAAAAATATGTTTCAACATCTCAAACCCGTGAACCTGGGGGACATGGTAACTTAAGGCACATCAAATCTACGTAGCTCTTCTTTCTACAAGAGAATAAAAACCTTGTTTTGTTTTTTTGATCCGCTCTTTTCCCTTTGATGGTCAAAGGGAGAGTATCATGGTGTTTGAATAATGGTTACAATCAATGTATCTATCTCATAGGATCAAACACCATCATGGTCGCCATCAAGTCCAAAGGGGGAGATTGTTGTAATATGATGCAATGTGTTGTCCTCGATGGAAACCTACTGATGAAGTTGTCCTTGATGGAAACCTACTTGATGAGTTGTGTTTTGATAGCAACCTATTTGTTAATGATGTAAATTTGATGTATCTACAGAGCAGCTCAGAAGTAACAAAGAAAGAAAATCAAGTAAGTGCCAGGGTAATGATGAATAAGATATGTCACAAAGCATACGCGGGTTTGTAAAGGAAAAGTAGCGTATGTACGCGTAAAATTACGTACCAAGTAGCGTATGCCTATTTGCACTCTAAATTTATAAAACCAGGGGACATGACCATGGTATTGGCCCACTATATTGAGTGCTGGATTATCTATTTGATCCTGTCTAGGAATACCATCAGCGGTTGAGTGGTTTTGACTCATGGTATTGACAAAAGCTAAATCCATATAAGGAGAAGAATATCATAGCGCAAGAAGGGATATAGGTCTGGGTTTTAATGAATACTTCACTCTAAAGTATATCTGCATGGAATGGGTAACATTTTATTGATTGATCTGAATTAATAATGCACCTATGAAGAAAATGATGAAGATGGATCTCTAGATCTGAAATGACTATGTATTTTCTAGATCTGTTTATGGAATGTTTAGATCTATGATCTGGTGAATCTTTGCTGAAGTAAATGGTGAGATCTGATTTATATGTTCTGAAGAGTTGCATAGTTCTGAAATGTTACCGATCTATACGCATGTTCATCTCAGCGAAAGCACGTATATACGCAGATTCGTTTCAGAAAAAGCGCGTATGAAATCAAAGGTCAGTTCTGAAACAGTTGTAGATCTATACGAAGGTTTGTCTCTGTGAAAGCACGTATATACGCAGGTTCAGTGAAGTAAAAGCGTGTATGGAATCTATGGTTTTTCTAAAGTGTGTGGAATGAAATGTCTGATCTGTTTTGCTGTTTTATTTCTATCTGTCAATGATGTATTCATACAGATCCGGGTTGTTTGAATGTTGATTATGCTGTTGATTATGTTGATTAAGGATCAAGTTGTTGGTTTATTGGTTGATGATTCAATGAATGAATTGATGGGGTTATAAGTTTCAGTTTGATGTATGTTGAGCTTAAATGTGTGGAGTGGGTCCAGTCTGAAAATCTGATGAAAAATGGCCTACAAGGTATGTTGTGTGGATGTTGTTGGATCCAGTATGAAAATTGATGAAACATGGTCCGCAGTGGTGCTGAGGGTTGAAGCCTTCAGTGAGGGGGTTGTAGCTCCCTTCCAGTGGTAGCTAGTAAACGAGAGAAGGGGGTAGTATCTCCCTTCAAGGAGAGGCTGGTAAATGAGAGTAAGGGGTAGTATCTCCCTTCTAGGAGAGGTTGGTAAACGAGAGCAGGGGGTAGTAGCTCCCTTCCAGGAGAGGCCAAACGAGCAGGGGTAGTAGCTCCTTCCAAAGGTAGCTGGTAAACGAGAGCATGGGGTAGCTCCCTCTCCGTGAGAGGCCGGTAAATGAGAGCAGGGGTAGTAGATCCCTTCTAGGAGAGGCCGGTAAACGGAAGCAAGGGGTAGTAGCCTTCAGTTCAGAGAGGCCGGTAAACGAGACCGGTTGGAGCTCCCTTCCAGTAGTGGCTGGAGAATGAGAGAAGGTTGCAGCCTTCTGCAGGTGGGTGCCTGCGTGCTGGTATGAGTCTGCGCCAGTAAAAAACTATAAGAAGTTTTCTTTATAATAAATATTGAAGACAGATACGACAAAAACAGTGGTTTCCTCCCGAATTGGGTTTCCACCTTAAATACTGGTGTTCATGTGTGTTTCTTATGTGTGATGGTTTATTATATTATTACTGCACATGCTTACTACTTACTAAACATCTGATGAATGAATGATGCAATGATCTAAGTAAAGAATTAAATGCATAATAAGATCTTTGGACATACGCAAGTTTTCTTAAGGATATCCACGTGTATACGTGAGTTGGGTTCAGTAAAGTAGCGTATGGTTTTAAGAGAAATAAAAAGTAAAAAAATTTCAGTCAGCTCTAAATACTGATTCACCCCCCCCCCTCTCAGTATTTTTCCCAACACAAGAAAAATAGTGCAAACATTGTTGCATTGAAAAAACAACTGAAATTGCCTCCTACTGAACATCCACAAGAAAAATAAGTTTTAGAGAATGAAGTACAAAAATATGAAATGATGAATCTCATCATTCATTTGAGAGCTCAACTGAAAGAGATGGGGATTGAGATGGATAAATTGGTGCAAGAGAAAAATGCCAACATGGAAGCAATCCCTGACACTACTATTCCTACAGTTACTACAACAGTTCCTTCTACTTCAGCAGCTCCAGTGGCAACAACATTTCCAATGGCTACAACAATTTCAACATCAGCAACTGATTCAACAATAGCAGTAGCCCATCCTAGTGATTAGGCAGGTAAACTAATTAAATCCATGCAGGATATATCCATCCAAACAAATTAAATAGATAGACTTAAATAACAAATAAAAAGTCTAGAGGATGAGAAGAAGATAGTTCAAATCATGCGTAAGAATGAAACACATAAGTCGAATAGATTGATTGACAGAGTACAAAAGTTGGAGAAAAGATTGACACTAAAAGAACCACTGGCCCAAGCAAAGCAACAATTGTGGGCCAATATCATTAATTTTGTTAATGATATTTGGCCATCTATCCAAGTTATCTATGAGCAGAAATATTTGATCAAGGAATCAAGTGAAGCCATTCAGAAAGTCAAAGAGGAACTTGGGAAAAAGCCAAAAGAGGCCACTGAGATCATTAACTTTCTTAATTCTAAGAACAAACAGGAAATAAAAGAAACTGGCATAAGTGACAGAACTGAAACACTCCTTGAGGTAAGAAAAGTAATTTCCAAAAGGAACTTAATGACACAACTTGTAGATAAGTGTCAAAACATGGAGCTTGCAATAACCATATTCATGGTGAAATTTGATGTTTTGAGGTAGAAAGGTCTGCCTAATAATTTGGTGATAATTGACATATTAATGAAGCTGATGCAGGAGCATCCTGCTTGATTTTTATTAAAATATTGTGTAATTAGGGGGATGATGTCTTTTAAATTATTTTATAAATTATTATGCTCAATTTTAATAAATTAAGAGAGAAAAATTTAAGTGTGAGGATTATTGTAAATATTCTTTTAATAAATTAAGGATATGAGTGGAGTTGAATTAGGTATATAATCTAGGGATTAGGAATTCCTTAAATGGGACTTAGTTGAGTCCAAAAAAGGGATAAATATATTTTAGATTTTGGTTGAGATTTGTATGGAGGAAATCATGGATTGGAATAAATTCATAATTATGTATAAATATGAGGATTGTGTGAGGATGAAGGATAGTGAGGAATATAGTGAGTGATAGAGAGAAATGGTGTGAGAGTTTTGAAAAGGCCAAGAGCCGAGAGGCCCACAAATGTAATATTCAGGAAATTAGTTTGTATCTATAATTTTTTGGCTATTCTTGTATGCCAATATTGGTTTATGTTGGCTCTCTTTTCTTTATGTATATTTTGAGCTAAATGAAATGTAGTTTTAATGAAGAATTAGATGAGAATTTTCATATTGAACGAAATACACACTCTATTATATGCAAGGATCTGTTTTATAACATAATCTTGGCATCATTTGGTATCACAATGTAAGGTTGGAGAAGAATGTGTGGGATTTGATTAGTTGTCAAATGTATATTCTCTTTAGAGTCGACTTTGTGAAGATATGTTGTGAGCGTGAACTAGATTTCTAACACAGTTGAAATGGTTTTTTCGACTTTGTTTTAAACCACATGAATGGTGGCAGCCTTAACGCACTGCCATGATTACTATTTTGTAGTGGAGTACGGCCAAGTCAAGCGTTGGTGTGGACGCGGGTAAAGACACCACATGCAACACGTGATGCATTGGAGGAATTGGAACGTGCGGTATTAACAACGGTCATGTAAGGGTGGTCGTAACACCTTGCAACAATGGCGTGCGGCAGAGATTACAAGCACAAGGAAGGTTGAAGATCACAGATTGTATGTACATAGCCTCATACCATGGTTGGGTGTGTGGCTTCAGTTCTTGGAGTCTGCATGAAGGTTAAACACAGTCCCGTGGCATATGGTATAAGCAACGTCCATATGATATACACAGACCCATGGAGGTACGGTGTAATCAGTGTGTGACATATGAGCGATGTATATATACAGTCCGTTGACATCATATACTTTGATTGAAATGTCTTTTCTTCCTGTATGACAATTTTGGGTTGAAATATTATTTGACTGACTGGTGAGCATCGATGACTGTCCAGGCTGCAGATCAAGTCATTTTGATCTCAGAGATACAACCATTAGCAACCTTGTAATGCCACCTAGAGATGTGTATTTGCATGAGGGGTGTTGGTCGAGAAGAAAATCCTTCGTCATACAACGTTTCTGAAGCATGGTCTGTGTAGCCATGGTGACTGTGCGATAGCCGTGTTGATGTGTGGTACCCAGGAGCATTAGCAACAACCTACCATTTTGCACGTTGTGTGAAGTCAAGTCGAACAAAAGATCAAGCATCGTTGGAGCCATGAGCAGTAATGCAACACTGTGGTTTGGTGTGCGAACTTAGTTCCTGTGTGACTGCATGAGGAACTAACACAGTGCCCATGGAGTCATGATGACAAGTAGAATTCGATATCTGTGTTAATAGACTGCACCATTCCGATATGCTTGTATAGTCGGTTGACATCATATTATCTGATTGCTATTTGTTTGATTTCCTGTGTGGTAAGTTGTATTAGCAGCAAATAAATTCATCAGCATTCGATGTATGTGCTATAGATAGCATATACCATTATGAATACAGCCAGTTTGAAATCATATTACTTGGGGGCAATTAGTTTGATTTATGTGCGATGATTTATATTTGCAATAGCTTCAAAAATAATGCAACGCTTGTTCCATAAGCACTGTTCCAAAATTAGGGGCTTTGAAGTCATATTTAGTTACATTTGTTTTGATATGCCTGTGTGAATGGCTTGTGTTGGCAGCACTTGCAATAGCGCAATTTTTTTTTTTCTCTTCCAAATGCATTGTCCCATGTTGGTAATTGGTGAAGTTGGGTGAATGGAATTTTCGTAGAAGCACAATTGGGTGAATTTCATCTGCATGAAGTTGGGAGAATGAAATTTGTGTGAAGTTGGGTGAATGGAATTTGTGTAGAAGCAAAGTTGGGTGAATGGCAATTGCGTTGGAAAATGGTGATTTCCAAAGATATTATTAGATTGTGCATACCTTGAAGTTTTCCAAGATTATTTGATGGGAAAAGATTTATGTTAGAAAATTTTTGGGAAGAGATTTATTTGCTGGGATGAGATTGTTATAAAATTGACATTGCATATTCAAAACCCGATGATGGGGTGGAGACAAAGCTCAGGTGGATTTTGGAGTTGGATAGCTGGGAGTTTGCAAGAGACAAAGTCTGTAGAGGCTTGAATATATTCCTAAATGAATATGAGAGAGAGGGGTTGGATCATTTCAACCACAAGAAGACTCAAGGTAAGTGCTCATTGAATGGATCAATATTCATTGATTAAAGGTATTTTAAAAATTGGATGATTTAATTTCCCTTGCTATATTTGAGAAGTTAAGTTTTTGTAAGAGTTATGAAAGAATGAAATCAATCCATACGTTGAAGGAATGGAATTGGAGTCCATATTAGAAATTGATGTGCGAGTATGGTTGGAGTATGGTTTGTATTTGTTGCTGCGGAGAAATATGGTAATGCCACCATGTTAAAAGAAATTTTTGAGAAATTTTTGTGAATGAATTGTTTTTTGCATTGAGGAGAGATGGTGTTGTATGCGAACCATCACTGGAAAGAATGAGATGCATAGAAGTGCAGTAAAAATTCATGCTTATGATGGTAAGCATGTTTAAAAGACTATGGTATGAAGGAAATGCAAATATTCACAGTGATAAAGATGACACAGAAGAGTGAAGTACGGAGAATTGAAATTGCGAAGAGAAGGTTTGTTAAAAAACCTTGAAGGAAGCATAAGGTATGATACATCATTTCGAAAAGGTATTTTAATGTGAAAATTAAATGATTTATTTTATTTTAAAATAAATCTTGGTAAAAATTAATTTAATTTCAATCTAAATGCTAAAGTATCATGTGAGTAAATGATAATGGGAGATGATGTAATTGGTGACTTGTGATATTTTCTGAAGAATGGAGTATGAGAGAGAGTGAAGATTTTACATCATGAATCTATTAAAGGTGGATGTTCATGGGTATGTTGTATAACTTAAATTAGAGTCAAAATATCCACTAGTGTAATTATTGGGTCAAGCTTTGAAGTCAAATCAGATGTGAAGGTCAAATGAAAATTTAGATAGCTTGAGTCAAGTTAAACCATTGAGTTATTGTATAAGAGGGTGTATTTTTCATCCAAGATGAAGAGTTGATGTAAAGTCTAGAGTCAAAGAGTTGTAAGCCAAGTCAAAGGTTTGAATGTAATTGGGTGCATGATCGGTGGAGCCCGACACCCAAAGAGTTTGGTCATTATAACACATGAAATACTGCAGTTGTTGTTTGCAACAAAGAGGAGCAAGAGAGTTTCCAAAGATGATTCCAAGCCAGAGAACTGAAAGAGGTCAAATGCAGGAAGAGAGCTTGTATTGTTGAATGGAAAGTATGGAGGGTTGCTGAAAAGGGGATTCGAATGAAACCCACATGTGAACAGATGAATTTCACAAAGGAGGAGAAGATGACCGGTGACAGTCATTTCAGATGTTCTAA
The DNA here is from genome assembly GCA_034641835.2 of Pinus albicaulis. Taxonomy (NCBI): domain Eukaryota; kingdom Viridiplantae; phylum Streptophyta; class Pinopsida; order Pinales; family Pinaceae; genus Pinus; species Pinus albicaulis. The sequence goes on from CM076582.1 coordinate 719,890,883, forward strand.
GAATGATCGTAACAAAAGAAAGAAGAAGGAAAATGCCAAGGGAAATGGCATATGTAAGTAGTTGACTGATGAAGAGTATGAGCGGGAGAAAGATGAGATAGAAATTCACCTTAAGTTATTAATAGAATTGTTGTAGAGAAATAAATACCAGAGACATGGTTGTACCATGAGGAAGAAAGTGAAGTGGAAGAGACTACATGCAAAGAGGGAACAACATGTAAACATATAGTTGACAGAAGAGCTGAGGAAGTTCGAGTAGATGATGAGTGTGCAATTGCAATTTGAAGAACTCAGAGAGGCTGAGTTGAAAATGGAAGTTTCCATTTGTGGCCTAGAACAAGATGAAATTATGGGTGAAGAGATCAATGAGGAAGATCTCATGGACTATGGGAATAGTTCAGAAGAATTGTTGACAAGAGAAGTATATGAGGCTATGAAGCCTTGTATTTTTAAAACTCATAGTTTATGTATGTTTGCAGGATGTGCGGAAGATGGTGGACAATCCGGTGAAACTGTCACAAAGATGAATGAAACTCTTAAGGTGAAGTATGATGGAGAATTCCTTTCAGAGGAGGAAGGTATTGATTTATTACAGCAGAAAGAATTCATAGATGAGTTCTTGTTTGGTGTAAGACAGACAGTTGAAGCTATTATGGAGCAGAAGCATAATGAAAATTCCGAAGTGATGTTCCAAGGAGGTAAACAAATGAATTTTTTTAATGAAATTGATGACAGGATTTTGCAATGTGATGATACACACAATAGGATAACTCAGGAATATTTCCAGAAGAAGAATGAAGCTGGGAATGAAGGTTGTGATGAAATGTTGGAAATATTTCACATGGAAAGAGAGTTCTTGGAACGATGGCTTAAAGAACCTGAAGGAGAGATGAAACTTGCAAAACCTGATACAGAAGAGATTGTAGTTACCATGCATGATAGGGATGAAATGTTTTTAACATTTATAGAGTTGATTACATGTTATAACTTTTCAAATAATAATGTGGTTGTAGGTACAGAAAGAAACATAAATAAATATGATATTGAAATCAGAGAAATTGAGAAGAAAGTATTTGGAGATGAGATGAAAAATCAGGAGCAGCAAGGAAGTTATATCCTTAGAGACATAAGGGAAATAGAAGTATTGAACTAGCAGGATGAAGATGAAAGAAACCAGCAGTTAAAAATAGGATCTGTTGAAATCCAGAAAATCTATGATGGGAGATTGGTGCTTGAAGCATCAAAAGAGGTCGAAAGGTCTTATATTTTTAAAACTAACAATTTGTTGATGAATGCAGGTACAACACCGGATGAGAAATTTGCTACTATAAAAGCAATCAATGACTATAGTTGTGATCAAGAAGAAATTCTTGATTATTCTTCACTTCAGAAATTTGAGTGTTCAGTGCAATTGGAGACGTAAGCATTAGACAAAGAGGAATTTCTCCAAGGAATTGGTGAAAGAAATTGTTGGAGAGGCCGATGGAATGTGGTTGATAGAATGAGAGATGCTGATGTACAACCAGTTTGAGATTCTTTCAGAGTTTGGAGACCAGAATAATGGGTATTAGTGTTTCTACATGAGTATGTAATTCCCGAAATAAAGATGATGTGGTATGGAAAAGCAATAGTTACATTCGATAGTGTTCTAAAAATACTATTCTGGGAATCATGTGATGAATTACAAATTGGAGATGATACTTTAAAGGACCAGTAGTAGAACAGAGTTTGGAATCCTGGAGGGAGCAAGTCATCAAGACTTGTGGTTGTCACATTATTACATAAAAACAAAAGACCTCATAAACATAAGTATATGGAAACTTCTATACATGGGGAGTTTGATGCAGGAGCATCCTGCTTGATTTTTATTAAAATATTTTGTAATTAGGGGGATGATGTCTTTTTAATTGTTTTATAAATTATTATGCTCAATTTTAATAAATTAAGAGAGAAAAATGTAAGTGTGAGGATTATTGTAAATATTATTTTAATAAATTAAGGATATGAGTGGAGTTGAATTAGGTAGATAATCTAGGGACTAGGAATTCCTTAAATAGGACTTAGTTGAGTCCAAAAAAAGGGATAAATCTATTTAGATTTTGGTTGAGATTTGTATGGAGGAAATCATGGATTGGAATCAATTCATAATTATGTATAAGTATGAGGATTGTGTGAGGATGAAGGACAGTGAGGAATACAGTGAGAGATAGAGAGAAATGGTGTGAGAGTGTTGAAAAGGCCAAGAACCGAGAGGTCCACAAATGTAATATTCGGGCAATTAGTTTGTATCTATAATTTTCTGGTTATTCTTGTATGCCAGTATTGGTTTATGTTGGCTCTCTTTTCTTTATGTATATTTTGAAATGAATCAAATGTAGTTTTAATGAAGAATTAGATAAGAATTTTCAAACTAAATGAAATACACACTCTATTATATGCAAGGATTTGTTTTATAGTAGAATCCTGGCATCAGAAGCATGAGGATTATGATAAGAAAATCAGAGAAGTGGCCAAAGAACAGTCCAACAGTTCCTCCTTTAAAGGAATTCCTACAGGAAAAGTGCTCTATCATACTTTTGAGAATCTATTTTACCTCCAACATGAGGTAAATAATATTTTTTATAAACAAGCCTACTTTTACAAAGTACACAGAAGCTGATGAAATTTTCAGAATAATGGTAAAAATTAAATTACCAGATGCAGAGGCTTGGGAAAAGTTATGTGATTTAATTTGAAAGTGAAAAGTAAAATAGGTAAAAAAGAGCAGGCATTTTATAGTGAAAACATAAGTAACAGATAAAGATCAAAACATAGTTTAAAGAGTATCAGATGACAAGGCAGAGTAAAGAGACAGTCATCATACAAAAATAGTCAAAGAGAGAAAGCAACAAAATATCACAGAGCAAACAAAAAATCCAAATAAAAGAGGGACATCTAGCATTTAGTCTCCTAGTGTATTTATCTTCTTGCATGAAGATATTTATTTTTCTTTGAATAATTCCTAAATAAGTTTTTGGATATTTTGTAATAAGTTTTTGTATAAATACTTCGTAATTCGAAGTATTGTGTATGGATTTCTAAACATTTCTATAATTGTAATTGATCTAAAAACCCGAGGGTTTATTGTACCATTTTCAAGTCAACAACAAGACTAAGTAATAAAGGCATTGCATTATAGGATTCATGTGTTGAGCCACTTGAGTGAAGTATCTTTCTATTGTTCATTTTTTTCCTTAAGTTTTCCATAAACTTGTATGTTTTCCAATTTGAATGTTATAACAGGAATATTATTGCAGAAATTGTTTAAGTACACTCTGTTCTGAACTGTTATTTATTTTAATGTTTTCTTATGATATCAAGATTAGGGAATTTTTCATTTCTCCTTAGTTTCGATTGACCTCTTTCATTTCCTTCATTATCCAGTTTGAGGAATCCTTAATTTCTCCTTGATCCCGATTGAAACCATTTCACCATCCAGCCTAAAATATCTGAATTTACTCAACTACCTTTCCCTGTGAACACTTCCTTTAGAACTTGATTCTGCCCTGTTGCTTGATACATTTAATCCATAGCCCAATGGAAAACAAACCTACATCTATCCATATGAATCATTAATTCCACCACCAAACCAAACCAAAACCAAAACCAATAAATCTTACATAACTAGCCTAAAATAAACTAAAAAACAACAAAGTTAATTCATAAAGAGAGCCCTCTCCGAGCATTAGGAAGGCTAGATCCTAAGCTTAAAAGTAGGTTTATATTTACCTCTAATATTTCTTTAAACATAATGCATAACAACCCTAGGAATTATTGGAGTGATAACACCTCCTGAAGTTCTAATTTTGAATTTCACCTCTTCATAAGCCTATGGAAAAAAAATCTATATTGTAAAGGAATTTTAAATTATTCCATTCTACCCCACAACTTATCTCTAGGGACTATGTCAAATGCCTTTTTGAAGTCAACAAAATAGCAAAATAGTTTTATCTTTCCCCCCAAACCTTTTCAACAATGTGTCTCAGCGTGATACCATGATCTACTATAGAATGCTTCGACCTAAAACCCACTTTCCCTTTTGCCCTCTTTTCTTTTACTCCTGCCAACTTACTAATTCTATTTTCTACCATGACACTAAAAAGATTTTAAAACAAAGGATTGATCATAATGGTTCTATATTTCGAAGGATTATTAATGTCTCCACTTATAAAAATGGGTATTTCTAGACTAGTTGTCCAATCCCTTGGGAATCCTTGATGAATGACATTGTTGAATATTTCCATGATGTGAGGTGCCAAAATTTTCATTCCCCACTTTAGATATTTTTCTTGAAGCTTAACCAAGTCCATTTCTTTCCATGTTTTCAACTTTTTAATTCTTTCCCCCACCTCCTGTACTGTGAAAAACTTTGTAGTTGTTTTGATCCTAGGAGGAGGGTCAAACTCTAATTAATTTTCATAGAGTTGTCTTGCATAGTCAAACCACTGATTTGCTATAATATTATTTTCAAATTTCTTCTTCCTTGGTTTAAGTTTCTGCCAAGAATATTTTGTGTTATTCTCACTTAGATATATCAACTCTTCTCACCTTGTTTGCATGAACTCATATTTTTATTTTTAAGAATATACTTATATAACTTTAGATTCATATTCCCCTCTCCTTCCTTTTTCAAGGTTCTCCTTGCCATTTTGCATTCCTCAGCGAACCACACATTCACAGGAAAACAATTTGATTTTGATTTCCTATTTCTTGCTCTTTTGAACTTCTCAAGTGCACCCTGGATTATATTTGTTAACTCATGGTTGTTGAGGCTTCGAGGACCAATTTTCTCCTTCTGAATTGATCTCTCCAACATTGTTTTGAATATAGTGCAATTTTATTGTGTTAGAATAATTTCTCCCCTTAATGCTGATTGTTGAGAACATTAGGTTTTCCTCCTATTCTATCTCTCTTCTAACCAAGATAACTTTATACAAATTGGGTTATGATATGATTTTAATTCCAAAATATGCTCTCCAATATTAAATTCATCTATCCTTTCTATTAAGCTTTGGGAACCAATAACATAGTCAATGACACTTGCCCCATTGTATGTGTTGCAAGTGAAGTTCCCAGAATTTTTCCATATATCTATACCAATGTAGATAATTAAGTTGAAAGCACCACACAACGTAAGAAAATCCTCTCCAAATTATTACTAACTCTGTTGTCTTATGAACATATCAACCATCCAAAATTCTCCTCTTCAATGAGCCAAATAGGATTGTGATCCTCTTTGCAACAAATAATACCAGCTTGTTGATTTTTGTTCTAGCATTGAAATCTCCCACGAAAAGAACTTATCCCTGCTGAGAATATGTGGAAATATATTGCTTTAAAGTTGCATATGGATATTTTTTTTCCAATCCCTTATTTTTGTAAGTTTTTGATACTTGAGGTGCAAAATAACATGCTGCAATTCTTATGTCATTCTCATTCTTTGTTATTTTGAACAACAAATATTGTTTATTTGTATCTTCTTTCACTAACAGAATGTGATGGCCTTCTTTTTCTTTCACTAAAGACAGTATTCGTCTGTACCCTTTGCCATTTTATGTTTCTTTGTTCCAAACTGCTAACTTCAAATAATGGTCAAACATAGGAGTTTTGCAACCATCATATTCATGAGTTTTTGTGAGACAAATTATGTCTCTACCTTATGAAATAGGTCCTATCCCAAGTCCCCTCCTCCAAGGTTAACCTCTACATTTCCAAAAAACTAAACTTAGGTAGACCTGGGTAGGATTTGGTTGTTATGCGGTTTGGCACACAAGACTCAAATTTGAGTCTTCACCCCTTTTCATCCATGATGATCCTGTTGTTTTCCTCCCTATTGTAGAATTACATATATTTTCTTTACTGTCAGCTTGTTGCCCTATTTTTCCATGAGGCCGAATAACTACAATAACCTCTTTACCATTGTACAACCATGCTCTTTTCCCTTCATTTCTTGTTGCTCTAACTTTCTCCACTTCTTCTCTTCTCTCTTCTTGTTGTTTTCTAGTTAAGTCTTCGTCTAGGAAGAAGTGTGATCCTTTCAAGAGTTTCATTTTTCCTAAGAGATGGTGTTTTTATTGCACACTTTCCATAATGAATTTTATAGGTCGAGGCCTCTCCTCACATATCTTTCCCACCCTCATTGCTTGAAAATTTTTCCCTCTCCACTGTAATTTATCTCTAAAAAAGTCCCTTTTCAAATTGAAAGTGCTTTCATTCTTTCCATAGCCTCTTATTCCCCTGATAATAAAATTTGTTTCCCTCTCCTTTCTTTCTTTATGTTCTCTTTCCTATGATCTATGAGAACTTACATCTTATTTTTCCTCTATCCTTTGGCCATCAGTTTCCTCAACCCTAGTTTTTATTTCTTTCGAAATGTATGTCCTCTTGTTCTCTTCTTCCTTGTTTTCGGAAAGGACTATTTGTTGAACTATTTGTGTATCTACCTAAGTTTTTGTAGAGATTATCACATCTCTTTTTGTTGTCATTGCTTCATTCCTAGTTTTACATGCTCCTTTTCCTGCCTCTACAACATATTGTAACATTGTTACCTACTCCTTTAAAATTCTATTACCTTTTATTAAGCATTGAGTTGCAAGTGTGACCTCTAAAATTATGTGGTCCATTTCTTGTTCTTTGGCTTCTAAAATTTCCAGCCTTGCCCTGGCCTTCATCAATTCTTGGACATAGAGATCTAATGACCAAGTAAGAGGTGTAGTTGTGGGACTATAAATGATTGACTCTTCTTTATTTTGGTTGCTCTTCTTTTTTTCTTCTTCTGGGACTTTTTTCTTCTTCTTTGTTAAGATTTAAAGCGGGCATGTCTGCGCTTTAAAATACCTTGATATTGTTTTGCATTTATCCAAATCCACTTTCATGTTTTGTCATCTGAAGTAATTTAACTTGGCCCAAATGAATTGTTTCCACATAATTTGATATTTCCTTTCCATTTTTAACATTTAATATTGATTTGTTTTCCATTTTGGGATTTCAAAAACCAAAAATCACTTCAAAATCATCGATCATCATGCATGAAACAAATGATCCTTCGTGCACCATCATGGTGTATTGAAATGAACAATCGGTCATCATGCAAGAAGGCAACTATTCATCCCTCACACTTATCGTTTAATTAAATAATCCAAAGCACATATGTATTGATTATCCATATTTTGCTTAATCATGAATAGTAACACACAAAAGGATAAGGCACACATGTCGATATTTGTCTCAGACGAAGCATATTCACATAATATCAAATTGCCCCCATTGGTTAAAAGAATATCAAATCTCATGATTGGTTAAAACTCAACGTCGGTTCATCCAGGAAGCCTTCAACCAATTAAATAGGGAAAAAACAAAATAAATTAATTAAAAATGAAAAGAAAATTATATTTATGATTTTGTTATATTTTATTTTTAAAATATTAAATTTTTCTTCGGTTTTGAAACGTTTTAATTTATTTTTGGGTTACTTCCTTAGTGCCTTTTTTCTATATTTTAATTTTAAGTTTTTCTTTTTTTCTTTTTTATATTCTAAAAATTTTCATTTTCCTTATTATGAATATAAAGTTTAATTTTTTCATTAACAAAATAAAAATGTTCTCATTTTCATAAATAGAATATAGTTTATGTTTTTTTTCTTTTATAATAATAATAAAAACTTTAAAGTCACATGTAAGTTAGATACCAACTTGGTGTATGGGACCTTCTTATCTGTTGGACCAGAGACTCATATCTACATAATGATTTGATTTCTAAAGTCTATGATTATGATTGGACCAATATATTATTTTCTATCCATCTCAATACTTTTAGAGTGGAAATTTTGGTGGAATCAACTTGCAAGGTCACTTTTGTTGGGGGTCCTAGTTTGGAAAATTTTGGGTGAATACTTTAAGGAACAATCTTGAGGCCTTAAATAATCACTTTTTGTGGTCTCTACCATACCATGGAATCGAATTATGTTATCTACACATCGATATTTCTCCAATGAAACAAGAGTCACCTCAATTGAAGCTCGTATGAGAAAGTTATCCCTACAAAAAGTTGACCTACGAAATTGATCACCATAATTCGAGATGATACCATGTCAACCCGATTAATCATGGAAAAGGGGCTAGCCGCATGTTTTTAGGCATACATCCACCCCCATTTTTTATTCAAAAAATTATTAAAATGGACCCTTTAAACTTTTTAGTTTACTTTTTGGGTTATTTAAAAACCCACTCAAAACACTTAAGAAATAAATAATTTATTTTTTAGTCGAAATAATATTTCAGTTCAGATAAATTGGAGGTTAGAATACATGCTAAATTTTTTTATTATTTGGTCATCTTGACTTTCCACCCTTTTGAACTCCTGACTCCTGATCCTCCGATTATCCCAACTCCTGACTGTTGATCATCCGACCTTCTGAGTATTCAATTGAATTTTCATTTCTTTTACCTTTTTTTTTTTTTATAAGTTTTCAATAAAACTCGATGCTCATGCTAATTGGTACTCAAATACTTGGTGCTTGTTTTGAATCTCAACTTAATAATCACCCCAACCTTCTGAACTCCTAATTGCATACTATTCCACTGATATGACGTATCATTGGAAATTTAATGTGGAATTTATTGATATTTAACGGTTTCACTTCACATGTTTGTAGGTTAATAAATCTTTTATATTTTAAAAATATTACTTATTTACTCTTCCAAGAAACCATTTCTCTATGAATTTTTCAAAAGGTTACTTGTTTATTTTTCCAAAAAAACATTATAGTCCAACAAATTAAGTTTTTATAGTTTAAATCCCACTTTTTTCTCTGCGCTCAATTTCTCAATTTGTTGTAAAAGAGCAATCTGTTATTCAAAAATTTGAGTTGTGTTGGTTAGTATTTAACTTTCTTTCCTTTTGAATTTGATTTTTCAAAATTTTAAATTAGTATATATTTTCATTCTTATTTGATTGTTTACAGATAAAACAATAGGAAAGAAAAGAAAAATGCAATCTTCAAGGCCCGCAGTGTAGAACATTAAATTGAAGATGAAAGCATCAGAAGTTACAATGACCAAGGAAAGAAATATCAATTCATCCTTTATATCAGACACAAAATACAAGACCATGAATGTAGGAATTGTTTCATAGGAAGGAATCTATCATTTATTTAAATACAATGAATGAAATTACCCTGAGAAGTCATGTGATAACTCGTTCGATAAAATTGTGGAATACAAAGAAATTAAAAGACCGAATTACACAAAATTGCTACCAGGGCAACCATGTTCCCTTACTACAGCATGGTAAGCTGGATTATCTCACAAGCTCATGTTCAAACTTTCTCCATTGTTGACCATAATAAGAATGTGATCGCTTCTTAGAATCCATAAGTTCTTAGGTATATCTATAAGCTTAATTATTCTGAAATTATTTTGGATATAGAATTTCTAAATGATTTCCATAACATTGTACTTATTAAGAAGAATAAGGATTATACCCTAGTTATCAAGAAGTGGTTTCATGACCTTGAAAGGGCTAAAATAAAAACTAGAAGAGACTATCCAATAGCTCTTTTCAAAATCCCTCAATAATTCATGATTAAAATTCTTGCAAGATTATATGGTGAACAAAATCTTGAACAATGAAAAGTATAATGGGTTCCACTCATCTATGAAATCTATAAATAGTCAAAAAGGTTTATTTGGGATAATATTTTATCTCAAACCATTTCAAAACCAATTAATATTTCTTTATTTGCACCTCCAAGTTTCGAGCAAGGTTTCTTTATGTTAATATGACTTATAGATATTGTTATTATTGAATTTTGTAGCTATGGTTAGTCTTCATAATGTATAATTTTCACTTGTAAAAGATAAAATATAAATTATGTTTGTGATGAAAGAAAAAATATATTTAGCATGTTTTTCATGGTTGTGATAAAATAGAATTTATTTATTGATTTGTGAAAATTAATATTTTTATAAGGCATGTTCTTCATGGCCTTTACAAAAGCAGGAAACTAAATTTTAAAATTTGAATTTTTGGACACCACAAGATGTCAAGTCAACCTACCTTATGTTCAAGTTGACTCTACCCAAAGAGGCACCTATTCAGACCCTTCAAATGTATATAAATAAGGTCGTTCAAGCTCCAACAAAAGTGAATTTCGGATCATCATCATAAACATATTCTATGTAGCCATACAAAGAAGTTTGAGGAGAAAGATTAAATGTGAGTAGATAAAAGTATCTAAGGAGAATACCTATTCTCCGTGAAAGGGTTGGGTTCCCTGTGGAATAATCACTATGATAAGGGTCGAGTTCCCTATGGTAAATATTTGTGAAAGGGTCGAGTTCTCTGTGATGAATTCTTTGTGAGAAGGGGTATAATTCTTATGGTTTATCTCTGTGTATAGGAATGAGATTACTATGGTTTTGTTGCGAATCACGATTGTCGTTATACCAAAACCAGCAGGTGTTAGTCAACGATCGCATCGCCAGAGATAATGATCCATGAAAGGTAGTTAGTCCATGTCGTGAAACACACGGGGAGCGTTGGTTTATCCAATTTCCAACAATCTCCCCCCCAACGCGAGCTGGGTGTGTATCGAACTCATGACCTACACTCTGATACCACTTGCTAGGAATCACGATTGTCGTTAGACCAAAACCTGCAGGTGTTAGTCAACAATTGCATCGTCAGAGATAAGGATCCACGAAAGGCGGTTAGTCCATGTCGCAAAACACACGAGGAGAATTGGTTTATCCAATGTCCAACAGGTTTATCTTTCTAGAGAGGGTAGATATTCCTATGAATTTAAGTGTGTAATCTAGCTCGAATTTCATGTGGAGAAAACCTTGTCAACTAGCATGAATTTATGTGAAGTAGATTATGTGATCTAGCCAAATATTTTAGTGGAAATAAGTTTGTGATCAAGAGATAAGTGTGTCATCAAATCTAAAACTTTATGTGAAGATAAATAGGATGAAAATCAGCCCTAGTACAGACCCTGATCAAGATTCTTAATGAGGATTTTTGGGACAACTTAAGGAGGTTTGACTTGGAATCTTTATGGTTGTCTTGTGGAAGCATCATGCTGGTTAGTGTGACCATAATCATTGAATTTGATGTATCTCTACTTGAAATAAATATTTCTCTAAGAAGAAGGTTGCTAGGTTTTCCCCCAAGTGGATTTTCCCAGTGTAAAATCTTGTTGTCTACTTGTGCATTATGATCACTATTGCTCTATGACATTTGTGGTTGAATTTCTGAATGTGTAATTTTTTAATGATACATTGAGTGTTAAATAAACATCTACATCATTAGAATTAATTATCGAGTTCCAGAAATAAGTGCTTGTATAATTTTCGATCGAAAAATCAACAATTATCACATCATTTCCTTTCTCATTGATGGAATGGAGTTACCCTCTAAATCATCCACAAATCATTCAACATTTCAATTCTATTCTCTAGGAAAGTAGATACAAGAACCATTTTAAAATATTTAAAAATAATTTAAATTAGTTTAAAATAATTTTATATCATTTTTGAGATAAATGTTTTTTTTTAATGTTAAATAGATTAGAGTATTGCAGGAAAATAAATTTAAAAAAAAATACATATATATTTGTAGTCGTTCATAAGATCCTTCAACAAATCCCAATAAGCTAAAATAATGGTTGACTAAGCCCACATTTCAGTCATATAAATCATCATTTTTCAACATATGTAGTACCTTTTCAAGTATTTCATATGATTGATTTCATATCCCTACCCGCTAATATTCAAAACCATTAACGAAAAACTCAAACACACACAAAAATTTATAAATTTGTTTATATTATATTGTAAATATTTGATCACATCATATATTTTCCCTAGTTTAATTTATTTTTTATCATTTACTTAGGTTAGAATCGAGTAGGTAGCTGATCCTTTGTTCCAGAGAGTATATATCCATACCAAATTAAAAGGGGCCTAATTGGGACCCTGATTGGGCCAATACTAACTAGTTGTAGGGGTGATTTTTCCACCTGTCAACAATTCTGGCACTAAAGGAGGGCCACAGATAATGTATGGATGAACAATGTTTTGAGATAAATATTCCACTTAAATCATCTAATTCCAGTACTTCTCGCACATTTGTTCATGAAGGTGAACTGCAATCTACATTTTCAGCTATTACGCATGTTTCTAAAACAATATCTCAAACTGTAAAAGATTCTTCTAAACCTAAAGCATTTCCCTTTGAAGTGGTATTTTCACCTGTTCATCCCCAACTACAACTTTCAAGGGCTTTCATTCTCTCTCAAATTAAGCATTTGGTTTTATCCTCACTTTTGTTTAGCTTATCTCAAAAGAGGAGACCTAAAAAAGAAGCTCAAACTCTAGTTGCTTCTTTATCACAAGTTGATCTAGAAACACCATTTGAGTTTTCCTTAGTCACTAACCCCTTATTTCTGTTTAAAGAAATTTGTTGGGATTTTAAAACAATATCTTTAAAATTAGTCCCATTAGTTAGTGTTATTGACTCATCCTCTCCTATTACGACAACTCCCTCTTCTTCAACTTAACCCGTCACTACCTCTACAACTTCGTTACAAGTTCTTCTACACCCACTTGTCAACCTATTATTACAACACCATCTACTCTACCTCCAATATTAACCATGGCTCAACAACATTGTATGTCTATAGGAGTAGTAAATTCCTTGGTATTCAACATGAATTACCTAAACATCCAAAAATATTTCTTCCAAATTTTAATCCTAAATAACTCATTTCCTCTGAAGAACACATTAACCAATTTATTCTTTATTAAAAGTTATGGGGCATACAAAATGAAGATCTTGTTTGCAAACTTTTCCCTTGTAATTTCGAGGGAAAAGAAACTTCTTGGTATTTTTCTTTACTAGATGGTTCTATCAATAACTATTATACATTTCAATCCAAATTTCTAAAAAAAATGGCGAGGATAAGTCCTTTGCATCTTTATTATAACTTTTAGGATTAAAATGAATCCCAAGGAATCCATTAAGGATTTTAATTAGAGTTTTATATTTCTCTTAAATAATATTCATACTACATCAAAGCCTGTTAATGATGTTTTGAATGAAATTTACACCACTTATCTACCCCCATCAATTGCATTAATCAAATTAGAGCAAACAAGAAAACATTAGCTGAGAATTTTGAGGAGTCTTTAAATGTTGAAAAATAAATTTTACGAATAACTTATAAACAAACAAAAGTTGAAGTGAAAAAGGTTATTTCTATTCTTAAGAAAAAAACACAAACTAAAACTACTGATGAAAAAATGTAGAAAGAATACGTATATTTGGATTCTATTCAAAAAATCATAAAGAAATTTTCAATGAAATCACATATTTCAAAATCATTCTTGTAGAAGGAGCTTCAACTAAGAAACCTTAGAGACCATTTAAAGGAAATAAAACTCCCAACCCCAATCAAACTAATGTTGAAGAACTAAATATTGAGGATTATGCAATGTATGATTATTGTAGAGCCCATAATTCCAATCATTTATTGAAAACATGTACATAATTTGTAAATATGTTTAAAGCTTTTGTAGGTAATGAAGAAGAAGAACAATTTCCTGAGGAAAATAAATAAGAAACCAAACCAAGTAAATCAATGAATATGTTATGGGATGTTTCCCAAGGAAAGTTAATTAATAATGATGATGAAGAAGAAGAAAATGAGGTTAATGTTATACATACTAGGAGTAAAGCACAAAATCCAAGTCCTACTCTTGTAGTTATTAATCCTCCTAATCCTTCTAAGAAAACACAAACACTAGAAAAAGCTTCTCCTTCATCAGGTACATTTCCTAGGCTAAATATTTTGTGTGGGACTTAGTGGAAGATATAAAGAAAATCGGAACTAACATGTATTTTTTTGAGTTATGAAAATTATAATCATATGAAGACAAATTTCTTAAAGCTTTAAGAATCAATACTCCTAGAAATAAATATTATACTAAAAGTAACTCTCAAAATAGTTCATTAAAGAAAATATCTAATATCAATGCAGCCTTAGTTGGATATATGCCAACTTCTCACACAAATCCTTTTGCTTTTAACTTTTTAAATGTGTTAAAAAAACGTACATAATTTCTTGGTAGACTCAGAGCCTCATCTAATGTTATGTCTTTATCAATGGCCGAGAAACTCAATTTAGTCCTCATACAATATTCCACAAAAAATGTGCAACGTGATAGGCCCAATGTCAAGGTACTTGGAGAGGTTAAAGATTTTCTCATACGAATTTCTCCAAACCTAAAATTATTTCAGATCATTGATATTACCATTACAAATATACCATATTCATATGGTTTATTTCTCAACAAATATTGGTCAGAGAAGCTAAGTGGATATTTCTCAAGTGACTGGTCACACTTATGGTTTCCCTTGAATGGTAAACCTAACACAATTAAGGTTTAGAAAGAGAAATATATTAAATACATTGTGACCAATCTCAAAAAACCTAATGAATTAGTTTCATTTGCTCAGGCTTCACTAGGTAATTATTCTTTCCATACATTTTTGGGTAATTATGCATCTGAAGAGTCTTCAATTCATGATTCAAAATTTGAATGTTTAATTTTATTACCATACCTATTTTTAATTCAAAGCATGTATCATATTCTCCATATTCATCTCATAATTTAGTTAATGATGTAAATATTTATTTTTGGACTTTGTACTTTGATGGTTCCAAATTAGCAGAAGGAACTAGTTTCAGTTGTGTTTTATTGGATTCACAAGGTAATACGTTTCTCCTGACATGCAAACTTAACTTTAGATGTAATAATATTTTTTCGAGTATGAAGCCCTATTACAAGGTGTTTAGAAAGCCATATAAATTAATAAATAAATTAAAGTTCTAGGTGATTGAAAGATAATAGTTAGAAAATGTAATAAAAATATTCACTATGTCTCTAATCATCTTCAAAAAAATAGAAAGAGGTATGGGTCCTAGTTCCGAAATTTGATAGTTTTGAGCTAAATTTAACACCTTATTCACAAAACAATGATGAAAATATTTTGCATAATGTAGCTTCTAGGTTACTTCCAATAAAGAATTTTTCTCCTGATAAGCTCCTGTAGAAATCCTTTTCAGACCATCAGTTCTTGATAATATCTCTAATTGGAGAGTTCTTGATGATGATGAACAAAGATAATAATTATGGAAGATACCTTTAAGGGATCAATAATAGACAAAGATAATCATAATTTATAGTTAAATTAAGAGTCTCTAAACAAATCTAAATCATAAAATTCTATCCCTAAATTTATAGTTCATCTTGAAAATTTGTACGATATTCAAAATAATTTCAAAGGGAGCACTAATTGTAAAACCAATAGTTATTCAATGCAGTACGAAGTTATAAATTTAGGAACTAAGAGGAATCCACAAAATGTTAATCTAGGAACAAATTGTACTCTTGTTGAACAATGAAAATTTATTAAGTTGCTCAAAGAATGCAAAGATATTTGCGCATGGAAATATGGTGACTTAAAAGTGTATGCTACCAAAATTATCCAACATGTAATTTTGGTCAAACCAAATTCCAAACCATTTCAACAAAAACTTAGGAAAATGTGTCCTAAAATTGAAGGTCAAATTAAAGAAGAATTGAATAAACTTTTAAAAGCTAAGATCATTTTTCCTATTAGGAATTCACAATGGATCTCAATTTTAGTTTAATTTAAGAAGAATAATGGGTATATAATAATTTGCATTTATCTTAATAAATCATTTGAAAAATATAATTACCATGTTCCTCCTATGGAACAAATTTTACAATCCATTGTTGGATCATAAATGTTTTTCTTGCTTTATGGGTTTTCTGGGTATAACCAAGTTCTGGTTGCACCAGAGGATCAAATAAATAAATAAATGGAACTAAATGGGGAAATTTTTGATATCCAAAGATGCCCTTTGGTTTAATTAATTCAGGAGCAACTTTCTAACAAGCAATGGATATTTCTTTCAATGGACTCATCAATAATAATATGGTTGTATATTTTGATGGGATAATTGTTTATTCGAAGAAAAGAGAAGAGTATGTTAATCATTTAAGGAAAATATTTGACAGATGTTGTATATATGGCATATTATTAAATAAAAAAAATATTATCTTTTCTGTTATTGATGGTAAATTACTCATATGTGTGGTATCCAACATCATAATTATAATTAATCCTGATAGAATAAAATCCATTCTACAAATTTTTGTTCGTCATAATAAGAAGTCCACGCTTTATTTTTTAGGGAATATTAATTTTGTTATAAGTTTCATCCCTAGATTTTCTAAAATTTCCTGGCCTATGCAAGACATGATTAAAAAATACCATATTTTTAAATATGGAAATATAGAAAAAGACTATTTTAAAACTATCAAAGATACTATGGTTGTTGCACCAACACTAATTAGTCTGAATTTTGATGAGGAGTTTATCTTGTATTCATTTTCCTCTAATGTTTCTTATTCGTTTGCACTTAATCAAAAAAATTTTGAAGGCATTGAAATACCCACATAATTTATAAGTTCCAAGGTGAAAAATTAAATTACTCTAACATTTATAAGCAATAATATGTGAATTTCAAATATGTCAAAAATTTCAAACATTTAGTTTTAAATACACACACTAAAATTTTTGTTCCTCTTCCTACTATGCATAATTTGTTGGTGAAGAAGGACCTATGATGCAATATCATCCTTGGCCTCGAGAAATCCTCGTCAACCAAAAACAAGTTTTTGTTTGAGTTTGTAATAAGTGTTGTTACTCTGATATATTTTAAGTTGTTGATGCTCATATTATGTTAGTCACAGATACACCCAGCTGGTATTTGTTTCTATTCTTGTAACCACATTTTATTGAAACGAAAACTACTTTCAAATTTTTTGACACTCTCATTATTGCATGCTAATACTTATGCTGCATGGAGTTTTCGAGAAACCCAAAACCGACAGTTATTTAGTTGTGCTGCTATAGGACAAACACTACTAGATGTGATATGAGAATAAGACAAAGGTTATAAATTTGGTTTATCCTCATGCTGAAGGAAGAAAATCAAGTCAATTTTTTAAGGTGAAGAGATCACAAAAATGGGAAGCAATTTGTTTCAGTTGGAATACGAAGAGGTCAACAAAGTGAGGATAAATTTTGGGAACAAGGGAGGAAAGGGAATTTTCTTCTTTTAGACTTTTTATTATACCGCTCAGGGATTTTAGATTTTAGTTGTGGTGTGCTTGGAGATACCTTTTCCTACTTCAAAATTGAAAGTGAGTGTTGTGACTATTATGCTACTACGTGTAAATATGAAGTGCTTTGAGTGTTATTCAAGGTTTTCATTGATGTCAATATGGCATTAGTCGAGATGACAAATATTCTTCTGATTTCAGTACCTCATGTAATCCCTAGGTGTTAAGGATGCTATTAATGAAGATATGAAGAGAACATGCCCATAATGAAGATGTCATGCCACTTAAGAAAAATTCATGGCATAGATGCCTAATGATCAGAACCATGAAGATAACCTTGCTCTTGATGAAGAAGCCCTAAAACAATGATGATGTTCTTACTCTTGATCAAGAAGCCTATAACATAGATAATGTCCTTGCTCATGATGATGCACACTTCTTGATTGATAAGGATGCCTAATGAAAAATTATGGAGCCCTAATCCTTATATACAATCCCTTGTATTAACAAATTGATGAATGTTGAACTATGACATATGGTTGGTGACATCACTACACTATTACATGATGACATGCATGATGCAGTATTACATTATGAAACTTTGATGAATCACTTGGTGACATATGATGGCATGGAAGACCTCATGATGACGTGGAAATAATATAAAGACATAGTTGGAGTCATAACAATGAAGAATCCCTAATGACCTCTTGTTGTCCCAATCACCGTCTGCACATAAAAATTCAAGGATAGTTATAAAGAAAAATATTTTTTGGCACCTTGGAGGTAGCCTATCACAATTAGTCCTAGACCATATTGAAGAGGACTATTTCCTCTTTCTAATAAGCTATTATAAACTTCCTAAATCCAAATACTCGAAGAGAAATCGAATTTTGAATATTATATATCCTATTTTTAAGCTAGCCGACCTACACTCACATTCATGTCAGCCTACCTCCAGAAAAATGTGCCCCTTCATATTGACATCAAAATCATCTAAAAATGAGGTTCAGACTGCTCATTTGACCAAGATATTTTGGTGATTACCTCATAGATATATTTAAGACACCAAAGAGATAAGCTTAAGGACAAAAAAGGAGTTGTTCTGGAATTTGTTTGGGCATAAAGATCACTAAACCACATTGAAATTGATGTGATAACTCTTGTAAAAGGTGAAGACATCCTAAAAATAAGTCTCATATTAGTGAGAGACTTAACTTGTGGCATATAATACTTGTGAACAATCATCATTAAGGGTAGTGTGGGGATATTAAGGCTTGACCTGTTGGTGAAAAAGGAGGTCACTGGGCAAGACCCAGGTTCAGGTTTGAGATTAACAAGGTTTCCGCAGTAGTCTAGGACAACACCAAAATTTTCACCCTACTCAAGGGATCAAGAAGTCTCACTCGAGGCATGTCATGACCTTACTAAGATTAGAGGCTAGATCATTGATGTTGAGGAAAGATTACTAGCACAGATAATAACTATGAGCATACAGAAGACATATATATCTCAACTTCAAGAAGTAAACTATCATTCATAATAACATAATCAAAATAATGAATCAAAATTTAAACTAGGCATACATTCACCATGATCAAGTAAGCATCAACCAATTCATGATATATAATGCAACAACAATTTGATTCCATTAACTTGGATCAAAACAACATAAACATACTATGTAGAGTCTATTACAATACAACTCAATACAAAAGGCTTCACACAGAGCTCTCCTGAGGCTCTAATTCCTATCATCCTCTCCCTCTGACTGGCTAGATAACTAACAAGCTAACTACGAAGTCACTTCTTTCCTGCCTATTTTTTCCTACCGACTGACACTGTCAGTACTTGCCTCTTTTCTGCTCTTTTTTTCCCTTGCGCTCCACTACCTTTCGTTTCTTCTTTATCACTTGGAGTTCTACTGTTTGTTTCTTGTCTCCCATCTATGCCATTTGTGTTTTTCTCTTTCTATGTTCGGCCACCTGTCTTTTGGTTTTCCGCAATTGTGACAGCTCCCTTCCTACCTTGATTGCATTCTGCCACCTGTCTTTCGGCTCTCCACAACTCCAAAAACAATTCTATCCAAAACAAAGGCTCCAAGAGGCCCCGACCACACACTATTGACTTGTCCCAAGTCAATATTTCCTTGTTGCTACGACTTCTGGTGGTCTGTCGACTTCTAGTGCTGGCCTAGTTTCTCTGGTTGCTTCCATCCCTGTCGTTTCTTGTTCCAGTTTGCCCCATTCCAACAAAGGCCCCAACTCGGGAACCTTGCTCAATGTTGATTTCCTGAGCTCTGTAAACTCAGCTATTTCTTGTTGCCACACTTTAAACATAGGCTCCATTTCAGTGATGACCCTGTCAGCCTCAGTCACATCCGCTACCTGCGTCAGCTTGATGAATAATTCCTAGATCTTCGGTTTGGCTTCAACCACTAATTGTTGAATTTCCTTGGCCTTTTGCTTCATAGGTTGCCTTAGGTCCCTAAGAAGTTTCTTTTTTGATGCTGAGTGTTCTTCAATGGCCTGAATTTTGGTTTCAAGCACATCTTCTTGGTCATACAGTTGAGTTCTGCTGACCGGATCTTTGGCTCCTCTTATTTCAAGGAAAATCTTCTAAAGTTGCTCTAAAACTAGTTGTGCTTTCATTTTCAATAAATTTGAGCATTCATGTAGCTGCTCCAACAGGCAGTATGCTTCCTTGACTGTCATTCTGAGGGTTTCCTTTATGCCGTGAATATGTCGCTGCCTCTCTACTACTTTCTCAACATATATTATGGAGGGATTTGGCAATGTTGGCTTGGTTTCAAGCGCGTCTTTCAGTTCTTGGTTTACTCGGTTCAGGCTCGTGCATGCCATTTTGACTTGAGTGGATCTTTTGACCATTGAGCATGATGAAATATCTTCAGGTTTTTTGTTGTCCTAGGAAATGATGGTCAACCATACATATTTAAAGACCTCTGTTACTTTCTCCAACTGCTTCTATAGGCTATCATTCTAGCCTTGAAGTTGATTGCGCTCATCATTAAGTGCAATCACTTGTTGTTGTTGCTCCTTGAATCTCTGCTGGAGGTCATTATGTAGACCTTCTGCTTGTCATGCTACTACCTGGAAGAAATTGAATAGTTGGCTAGGTCCCCAGCTTTGCATGCTCTCACTGTTTGACATCTCTTGGGTTGGATGTCTCTCCTTGAGATTTTTTAGAATGTCCCTATGGGGACGTTGGCTGACTCTATTTCGGCTGGGATTCAGGGATCTGTAGACTAGTAGATGGCATGAATGGTTGCAACAATAGATTGGATTTTTCAAATGGGTTTAGCTTTGGTGGGGTGGGCATTGTATCAGAAATGAGAGACCCTTCCTAGATTAATAAAACTAGAAATGTGCCTTGTCCCACTGTGGTTTGGTCAACCTCGGATACTCCAGTTGTACCCGAGTTAACTTCTGCCTCGATATCAACATTTTTTAGGGTCCTTGGTGGTATCGGATCTGAAACGGTTGCAGAGGTGGACAAAGTGTGGGTGGGGTGGTCCTTAGATGTGAATGAGGTGTGCGGTGATGAATTTTGTATGGAGTGGCGATTAGGTTTAGATGTTCAAGACTGATGATGGATCAAATATAGGTAGCGCAGAGGTGGTTTGGGTGGAAAAATATGGCTCTTCCTGAATCAATATTCCCCTCACTATAGGATGGGGTTTGTCTTCTCCCATGAGATCAACCACTTGTTCAGGTCCCGTGGTTCATGCTCTCTTTCCTTTAGGTGCTAGTACTTGGGGCTTAGTCAGGCTTGTTTTTACGAATTGGAGTGACTGTGGTCAGCGAAGGGGAGTTGAGTGTGGTGGATGGTAATGTAGTAAGGATGGGGGTGGTGGTGGATGCAGATGCAGAATTGAATGTTTGAAACTGAGAAAAAGTTGGAAACATAGTAGATGTGATGCTAAGAGTTTCTATTACCTTATTGAAGAATTTTAACCGTGTGTCAAGCTGGTCGAGTAGTGGTCGCAGTTGCATTTGTGATATCCTCTTCACTATTTCTTCTGATGTCTCCCCCAGGAGTGCTTTTGGTAGCATTGCATCGAACGAGTAATGTGGGGTCCTGCTTCTGATCTTCATCGCCGCTCCTGGCCATGAAGAAATTTCTGTGTGGAAGGCCTCCTCCTCTATTTGGAACTTCAATGGCTTCTTATGGAAAGTATTTTCGTCCACGCAACTTAGTCGGATATAGGTTCAGTTATGCGTCATGCCAAACCATATCTATCGAAAGTATCTATCTAATATTCTCTTTGGAACCATTTGTTGGCTTCCAACCACGTTGAACATCTGTCTGTACCAGACTGTAAAAAATTTCTCATTGACCTCTTTGGTACTTGGGTCCCCTCATACTCTCCATGTCATGAACCTTAGGGACGTTGGTTGGTTGTGAGTAATCTCTGCGAGTTGTCTGATCGCTAATGGAATCCACTTCCACATTGCGAAGGTCATGATCAGATAACCATATATGAATCTTGTGGCTCACTTGTAGTTGTCCTCGCAAGCCTCAAACATCTCATTTAGCAAGAATGTGCACCAATTCAGTCGTTCTCCTTGAATGCAATTCTCCGTGACTGAGATTGTGGCCAAGATGCATTCCCCCTTAGTGTAGTGCCTCATCGTTTTCCTAGCTATCAAATAGCAAGCAAATTTTACCACTGGGTTTTTTATGAGGTCGATTTTTGCTCCCTTTACTCCTCTTCTTGTTTCATAATTTTTGTAGTGGTCCCAATCTATTGTCTTCTTAGCTCTCTTGGACATATTTTGAAAGGTCGATGAGACGTACTTTCCTACTGCCTGTAATCCTGCAATTCTCTGTATGTTTTCTACGTGAATTGGGATGTCCCTCCGAAGACATAGAGATCTATTTTGAATTCTACTAATCAAGAACTTAGTGCATTGCATTATTGCTCCCGTCATCCTAAATACTAGAAGGCTCCTGAGGTGCAGGATAGTTGACCTCTAGATGCCTATGAAGTCTGGGTTCATCTTCGTTGCTTCACCTCCTCCCTCCGTTGCATAATTTTTGATGTACATATGCCTTTCCATGGCTAGAAACTACTACAAGTCTGTGAAGTCGGTATCTATCAACGAGGAATTATCATATTTTCATATCAGCAACTCCATCCTTTGAATTCTTCCATCGATCTCACGCTCGACGACTGAGGTAGCCATCATTTTCATTTTCTTCCTTCTACTGTATACTTGAGCTGCTGCTGCTAGTCTACTGTTATGAACTTCTATTACTGGTTTTCTGCTTTGGACTTCTCCTCCTAAAATTTGGCTTATTGTTATAGTTTCTTCTTTCTCTAATAACTCGGAATTTTTTGGCATTCTGGTGTTTCCCTCCTTCATGTGGGTTAAGTAATATTACTAGCACGAATGATGTTGATGCAACGCCATAACCAATTAATTCATGGTGTCTTTCTTGTAGATATAATCATGTGACTAGTTACCAGGGTGAGGTGTATTTTGACAGTGCTGATGCTGGCTTCGGGAGTCGGGTAGACATGATGGGAAATAATTATGGCTTAATATGGAAACTTTATTATGGTATTGGGGTTACTAATTATGGGAGTTATTTTTCAAGTTTGGGTGATATTATGGACTGACAACAGTATGATAGGTCATTATGAGTGAATGATAGTTGACACATTTAGGCTATGTGACACTATAGACTCTCCACCCTGACCATAACTAGTTGCTGTTTTTGCGTGACTCTACAGGTTTATTGAGGATTCCTACTCTAATGGGATGAAAAATGTAAAACATAACTATTTTATGGCTCATCTTGGTTGCGAGATAGTTATTGAATCTACTCTACTGACTGATCTCGATTACGAGAGTTATTAAAAAATAAATTGTGGTGCTTACTCATGATAGGGTTTTAGGCAGGAGACGTTCACCCATCCTTGAAGTATTTCTCTGTCTAGTTGCACTAGCCTGACCGCGCTTGAGTCTTTTATCTCTATGACATAATATGGTCCCATCCAGTGTATTCTAATCTTCCCCGGGAACTTCTAGAATTTTTTTTCATAGAGCAATACTTTTCCACCAATAGTGAATGTTTTTCACTTGATGTGGCGTTCATGCCAAGTGTTATCACCCAAAAAAGTTAAACATCATTTTACAAGGTCAAATAGATTCATGTCTCAAAACATTAGGTTGTAGGATTCATTTTTTATGCTTTGTCAAGGGAAATATTAATTTTTTCTTGTTTTAGGTTACCCTAAGGTCTAAACCCACTCATTTTCAAGCTCCTTCATGTCACATCATTCATCATTTTCTGACTGATTTCAATTTCCAAAGTTTTTGTACCGAAAGTGTCAAATTAGCCAAGAAACCATAGTTTCGTAGAAAAATACACTGTGAAAAGTCACTTTTTACTAAAAAACTGTTGATAGTTTCATAGCAAAAACAACCAAATTAACACTAAAAATGCTACAAAAGCGCACTTTTCTGTCTGTCTTGTCAGTCTAGCTATTAGGTGTCAGAAAATCATTGGGAATGAGTAGGTTAAATTCCTTTTGAGTCATGGAGGGATAAATCCAAGGTACATGCCTAGGTTTGCAGTCATCATGGTCCATTTAGGTAATGTATGAGTCATCATTGAGTCATGAGAAGACATTAAAACTTCAAATACTTTCCTAATTTAGTCATTCTCATTTCTCATTCCTCCTTGCGTAATATTTGAGTTCTAGAGAGCTATTATACTAAGCCAAAGTTGTGGCTAGTTATTTTCAAAGGTTTACTCTGAACATCATCAAGCAAGGCTGAAAATTCATCAAGAGAGGCTGAACATCATCAAGTGAGGCTTTGCAGATCTTAGAGAAACCATGGAAGAGAAAAGAAGGACTAACAAGGGTGGCCAATTCCTGAGATATGAACCTGCAGACATGAATTTTATAAATGAAGACCCAACAATAGTAGAAGCCTTCAGAAGAGCAGGTTTCCTACAGTTTTGTGAGAAATTACATGGCTACCATACACAAGTGTCCAAGGAGTTTGCTTTGAATTTCAGTGGAACAACCACTAAAGTGGGAATGCTCAATTTTTCCATCACACCAAAGGTTATTGATGCTACTACATAGATTCCAAGAGGTCATGAGAACTAGTTCAAAGGTTTCAAGTTTAACATGGAGCAGTGCAAAAATTTCATGAAGCCTGAGCATACTGAAATGGATCTTACTAATGCCATTCCAAGAAGTTATATAAAAGAAAACTATTCAAAAATGCTTTTCATCATCCAAAAGTACTTTACCTGTGAAGGGAGATACCAAAAATTGTACTCATATCATTTCAAATTACTTCTACACTTTATTGGTAAGATTTCCCTTGATCTGCCTTTTTATTTGCATAGAAGTTTGTCAAAAATGGCAGATAAGGTCCAAGAAAAGTCTGAGGGGAGTGATACTTCTTTATTTCATCATGGTTTAATGAAATTATTGGTCTTAGATGAACTTGAAAGGTTAGGAAGAGATTGGTATTCATTCTTGTTTGTTAGTGGTTTTGAGCTGGATGCTCTTACTCCTTCAAGAACTCATAAACCTAGGAGAATTCCATCACCATTAGCAGCAGAATAGAGGGAATCATTGGTAGCAGAGCCAAGTGAACCTGCAAGAGCAGAAACAAGCGAACAAATTATGAAGGAGCCAGACAAAATTCATATTCTTGATACACCAAGTGTCCCACCTGAAAAACAGAAGTCAAAGGTGGTCAACCCTACAAAACATAAACAATCTGTTAGTAAACACGGAACCAAAAGGATGACTAGGAGCCAAAAAGTGGTTTTGGAAGAGAAGACAGTGGCTGTAGAAGATAGAGAAGAAGCTAAGGGAAATATAGAGGATATTTTACATGCCATTGACATAGAGGAAAATCCTATTTTCCAAGCCGAGTTTATAGCAGAAGGTGGGCAGAAGTTAAAGAAGGCAAAATCTGTAAAGAAATTAGAGTTTGAGGGAGAAGATGTAGGTTTCATGTTCCAAGAAAGAAAGCCTATGACAAGGCATGATAGGAAGTTATTAGAGAGTATTAAAGAAGTTCAACCACCCACTGACATAGCTCAACCACCTCAAGAGGTTATTGACTTATCATCACCTCTAGAGAAGGATACAGTCAGCAAATTAAAGAAGGGAAAATAGAAGATGATGGAAAAAACAGAGTTGCAGCTCCTTGAAGAAAAATTGAAAGTGGAAAATCATGAAATTGCTATTATGAAAAGGGAATCAAGGAAACACAATGTAGAGAAGACTCAATTTGAAAATATGAAGGAAATTTTGGAAGAATAGGTTGACAAAGTCTCTAAGACTTTGGACAACACACAACAGCTCATCAATCGAAAATTCCAACAAGGAAAGAGGCCAAGCATGTCAGGAAGATAAACACACAGTTGAAAGCCACAAATAGAATATTGAAAGACTAGGTTAAATACCTTCAAGAGCAACTTGAACTAATTCATGAAGAGTTAGAGAAAAAAAGGCTTAAAATGACAGTTCTCAAAGAGCCAATAGCTCAACCAATTGTAAATGAGGAAGAAATTCCTCAAGGATCATAAGACGAGTTGATTTATGGTTTTTTAAGGCTAATGACATGTTAGGGATGAGATTTTGTCACTTTCAGAGTTCATTTTTCAAAAATTACACAAAAATCTACATTTTCAACATTTTTCAGTAGTTTCGTAGCGTGCCTGGGTTTGAAGGGTAGCAAAACGCTACGAAACTACTATAGCTGCTCTTTTTACTTTTTGAACTAGTTCTGGATGCTATCAAGAGTTGGAATTGGTGTGGGAGATTTTTTTAATCATGGTGAACACTATTCCAAAGGAAAGAATCAAGAATTTTGAGGTTAAATGGCATGTTTTGCAGCGCTACAAAAGTACGCTACGAAACTACCTTACTTTCGTAACGTACTGTATTTCAACCTCTTTAGCAGGATTTGGAGATTTTTGGACATATGGAGGTTATTAAAGGGTTAAATACCATGAAAATAAATTATTCATCACTCAAGGACTATGAATTGAAGATAAAGTGATAGATAAAGTATTTATGGAAGAAGAAGACTATTTGCCTAAAAAAACAGGGTTTTGTTTCCTAGTTTTGAGGAGGTCAGTTAAGTGGTCATAAAGTGATGAATCCCATCATCTAAATTCGAACATGTGAAATAATAGTTGTAAAAGAACGTAATTTCTTTATTATATAATGTTTTTAAAGGCAATAATGAATATTTTGAGTCCTATTAGGAAAGGGACTGTCAAGTAGGATAGGTGTCTGTTTGTCATTAAGTTGATGTTTTATGGTTATGAAAGGTGTCATTAGGAAAAAAATTGATGAATCTAGCCAAAAGGTAGATCATCGCATGATGTAACAAGTCTATTAAAGTCCATTGGGTCGAATTTTTCAGGGGTTGGATATTTTTGGCTAAATTGTAGCTTATTGTAAATTGACTATTTCAGCAATACAGAGATTTGTTACTTGACCAACCTGAGATTCTGAATGAGTTTTTAGTTCTTTCCTATCTTATATATACCTTTTATGTATCTCATTTATAGTGGTTTTCATTTATAATACTCAAAATTCATTCTTGAAATGCTCTGACTTCCTTTATAGATGAATTGACTGTGTATTTTCCTATTTCATTTGTGTGTCCTGCTACTAAAAACTCTGACCTGCCTCAGCTTCCATGTCAAGTAAACTCACTGAATCATTGAATATGTTCACTCCATAAGCCCAATTTTTACCTATTAATATGATTTTAAACCTACACTCATCATAGGCAAGTTATTTCCTAAATAGAGTTAGCCATATACATCTTTATTCAATATCATTAACCCTTAAGAGAGCCCTCTCAGACTAAGGAGGCTAAGCCTCAGCCAAAAGATTGGTTTGAAACAATTACATGAGATTTTTTGATTATCAGCCTATCAGGTGAAATTTCATGATAACATTTTGGTGCGTCTTCCAGGAGTTGAACCCGGGTCTATTTCTTGGAAGGCAATTATCCTAACCGTTGGACTACAAATGCAAAAATTGGATAGGCTAACTCTATTTAGGAAATAACTTTCTTATGATGAGTGTAGGTTGAAAATAATATTAGTATGTAGACATAGGGCTTGTGCAGTCAACATATTCAGTGATTTAGTGATTTTAATTAACATGGAAGCTGAGGCAGGTAACAATTTCTAGTAGTAGGACACACACACATGAAACAAGAAAATACACAGTTAATTCATCTATAATGGAAGTCAAAGAATTGCATGAATGAATTTTGAGTATTATAAATGAAAACCACTGCAAATGAGATACATAAAAGGTATATATAAGATATATAAGCACTAAAAACTCATTCAGAATCTCAGTTTGGTCAAGTAACTCAATGAATCATTGAATATGTTGACTCCCTAAGCCCAATGTTTACATACTGATATGATTTTCAACCTACACTCATCATAAGAAAGTTATTTCCTAAATAGAGTTATCCATCTACATATTTATTCAATATCATTAACCCTTGAGAGAGCCCTCTCAGTATAATGAGGCAAAGCCTTAGTCACAAGATTGGGTTTAAACAGTTACATGAGATTCTATGATTAGCAGCCTATCAGAAGATATTTTGTGACAACACCGAGCTTTTTGTTGTTGTTTCTGTACTGATTAATGGAAATCTGCCAGAAATCTATCTTCTTAAAGATCCTGTAATTCATGGAGGCATGCAGAGATGGAGTCTTCCTCTGTCATGTGTGTTGTTGAAGAAATTAGGAGGCTCGATATGATAAACTCGACTGGTATTACTTCTTGTTTCCCGTATACCAACTAGAATGGAATATGATTATGCAATCTCTCTATTATTTTCCTGTATGCCCACAACGTGGCTGGTATCCTTTCATCCTAGTAATCCATGTTTGCGTTTCATATCTTTGTTAGTCCTTTCTCCAATATTTTCTTAAACGCCTCGACGGTTCCATTTACCTAAGGGTGATACAAGCTGCTATTGTGGTGTTGTATCATAAAGTTGTCCAACAGTGATTTAACTATAGCATTAATAAAATGTGTGCCTTGATCATTTGTTAGGTTCCTTGGACAGTCGAATTCGCTAATGATGTTCTCAAAAATAAATCTGGCTGTTGTGTTTGTTGTACAGTCCCTTACTGGTGCCAGCTCCGCCCATCTTGTGAGATATTCAGTTGCGGTGATTATATATCATGCCTATGAGTGCCCACCATCAATGCAATTGGTCCTATGAAGTCGATGACCCATTTATCAAATGCCCGCATAGCTCTCATATTTTTCAGTGGCAACGCATTACGGTGTGACGTTCATCCTGTTCTTTGGCAGATATCACATTTTTTCACATATTCCTTACTATCTTTGTGCACTATGGGCCACCATAATCCTACATGTAGTATTTTCCTTGCGGTGGGTTTTGCGCCGACACGGCCTCTTGCAACTCCACTGTGACACTCCGACAAGATGTCTTCTCTTTTGTGATATAGGACACATCTTCGTAGGATATGATCTAGTCCCATTTTATATAACTGCCCTGCTATGAGTTGATATTCAACCACTTTAATGACTAGATGTCTTTTTTGGGTTGTCGTGTATTCTGATGGACATTGTCCTGTGGCCAAGTATGTTGCTATCTGTTCTAGATAATTTGGGATGGATTCTACTCAGAAGAGATCAAAATCTGACAGTTGGTCATCAAGGAATCCCCCATTTCCCCCATTCTCCAATCTTGATAACTGGTAAGGACCAACATTTAGCCTTCCTAGTTTTACTATTAATTCAAAAATGAATTCGTGGAATAGTAGGAGCCATCTACAGATTCTTCCTTCCAAAACAGGTTTTTTTACCAGATATTTTAGTGCTAAGAGATCTGTGAAGAAATTGAATTTTCCTCCCAATAAGTAATGGTGAAATTTTTGTAGAGAGTATACCATAGCAAGAGCTTGTCTTTTTGTTGTTGTGTAATTCCTTTCAGCCGTTGACAACTTCCTGCTTGCAAAGTATATTGGGTGATATATGGAGGTTTCTCCTGGTTGAGATAGCACCACTCCCAAAGAAATTCTTGAAGAGTCAATGTGGACATCAAACTATTTATCCCAATTGGGATGGGACATATGGGTACACTTTCTAGTTTCTCTTTCAACGTGTTCAATGCCTTAGTGCATTCTTTATTCCATATAAATGTTTCTGACTTTTGCAATAATTTTTCTAATGATGCTGTGATATTTACGTAGTTGCAGATGAACATCCTGTAGTATCTTGTGTGTCCCAGTAGTGACCTCAACTATTTTACAGTCTCTGGTGCTTCCATGTTTACAATTACTGCCACCTTCTCGAGGTCCAGAAATACAACTTTCTTGTAGACGACATGTCCCAAAAGTGTTCCAAAGGGTACTGCAAAGATGCACTTTTTGAGATTCATAGAAATTTGAAGTTGTCTGCACCTGTCAAACATTATCCTGAGTAGAGTTGCATGGTTCTTCAGTAGATTGTACACTATCCAATCATCCATGTATACTTCTAGGAACTTATGGATGTATTCTTTGAATGTTGCTATTACTATCCATGAAAACACAACTAGTGAATTCTTTAATCCAAAAGGCATGACATGATAGGTAAAAGATCCCCATTCTATTGTGAAAGCAGTTTTTCTTTTATCTTGTTCTGCTACTCTCACCTGATGATATCCTGAGAAGCCATCTGTGAATGAGTATGCTTCATTTCCTGCTACATCGTCAAGAACTTTGTCACTAAATGGAGTTGGAAATGGATCATGAATGCATGCATTATTCAAACTTCTGTAGTCCACACACACTCTAATTTCTGATTTATCCTTTTTACTTTGTATCATAGTTGGGCTACCCATTATTCTTCCTCAATTGGAAAAATCAAGCCTGCCTTCAACATTTTTTCTATCTCTACTTTTACCTTTTCTTTTATTCTCATATTCAGG
The DNA here is from genome assembly GCA_034641835.2 of Pinus albicaulis. Classification (NCBI taxonomy): domain Eukaryota; kingdom Viridiplantae; phylum Streptophyta; class Pinopsida; order Pinales; family Pinaceae; genus Pinus; species Pinus albicaulis. Next base: position 719,921,127 of record CM076582.1, read on the forward strand.
TGGTAAGGTCTATGTTTTTTTGGCACCGCATCTAGTTTTAGGATTATGTGCATCTCCCCAAGATCTCCTTTGATTCCTTTTAGATCTTCCACTGAATATGGGAATAAGTCTTCGTACTCTTGTAGCAGGTCAAAGATTTATTTTGTTGTCTATGTATCCCAATAATCTCTAATAGATGCGATCTTGGGCTTCTCTGCACTTCTGATATTCTATTTTTTTGTCTTGAAGTGTAATAGGTGTAATCCCTCTGTAGCTGGTTATACTTGTATTTCAAATTCCCCTTCCTTCTCTTCAAAGTATAGATATAGAATATTCTCTAAATCTTCAACATCTATCTCCCAATCTATCCTTTTACATGCTACTGAATCCTTCACTTTATACTCTAATAAAGATATCTCTTCATTCTCCTGAAGCTCTTGGAAGAAAAATATTCTTTTAATTGCTTGAAGGGTATGTGTAGCTTTTTCTGTGTCTCCCTTAAAAGAAAAACATTGCGTAAATCATTCCGCAACTATTTCCCAGGTACTAGTTCCTCTCTTCTTCTCTTCTATTAGGTACCAAGCTTGTGGAATTGTGTTGAGTGAATGTATAAAGTTGTGTACCCATAAATATTCTGGATATCCTTCTTTCCTCCATTTATACTTGCAACTGGTTATATGTACTAGGGGGTTAGAATTCCCTTGTTATTTCTCCCAGAGTTGCGGTCCCGAAGCTGCATAGAATCTTGTTCTTAACACTATGGAAATATCTTCCCATCGTGAAAGAGAGTTGTGATGGGTTTCCCACCATATTGCTGACATGGATTGTAGTGTTGCATCCATGAGAGGGACTCTATGTTCTATTGGTAATTTTTCATCCACTTTGGTAATAAATATATTGATAGCTTGCATGTTTGAAAGAGTTGGATATTCTCTTACCTCTGTACCAATCCAATTGAATCCATGAATGTTGGCGCATCTTCTGGTGTTGATATCATATCCTCCATACTTCCAATCATCCCATGCTACTTATGACCATAAGTCAGAGCTCTGAACGCTTCTCCAACTTATGGTTCCCCCTGCTATAGGATTAATGTAATCCTCTCTCATTCCTACCATCATTTGGTAGAGCTTATCTAGAATCTGTCTGTCTTCTCTGTTATCAAAAGTATCTGTGTATCGAGGTCCTTGATACGGGTCTAATGGCCGAACTACTCTGACTTCACCATCTTTAAATATCATTAATTACTACTTTAAATCAATGACTGCATAATTTTCAAAGGCCCAATCTATCCCCAGCAAGGCAGGATAGGAATCCTTGTCACCCATGAGGTCTAATATTTCAATGTCTATATAGGTATTTAATCCCATGACATCAACCTCAACTTCTTCCAGCCTTCCTATTGGTACAATATAGTATTGATTTTCCATTCTGAGTTGTATTGGTGAGTATGTCAACTTTGGTTTTCCTGGTGCTTCCCATGTCTTTTGAGGTAGAATTTTGACATCTGATACGAGATATAGCATTGTATATTTGATTTGGAATCTTGCATCTTGAGTGTTTACACATAGCTCCTTTACATTCCTTCTCTTATTTATTTTTACTCTTATGTATTTTTATGTTGAATTACCCGAGTCTCTAAGTCCTGCTTCTCCTTGCACGACCAATATTTATAGATTTTGCTTTAATTGTTCCAGTGTTTGTCCATTGTTCACAATTTTCTGGAATAGTCGGAACCACTCTTCTATTGGTGTGCTTGTATGGATTCCCTTCCCTCCTTCGTTGGATTGTTGTGGAATTTCCATACTATGATGTCTTCCTATCTATGAAATTTTTTCTAGTGATTCTTTGAAATAATGCTTCTGTCGGTCTAGGCTGAAATATTTCTTTGGGGATGTAGGTTTGATTAGATTTATCAATTGCATGTCATGTGCATCTTCTCCTATTTTCTTCCCTCCTCACGTGACTATATCTACACTTTTCATGGTCTGAGCCTCTACTATCCTTGGTTCTACATTAACCATGTTAGCTCCCCTTTCTATGGCTCTCTCTTCCCATCTCTTAATCATCTCTGGGCAGTCTTCAGTAGCGTGTGCATTGACTCTGCATTGAGAGCACCATGGTCTCCTAGGTAGCGAACATTCTCTCGCTACGTGCCCTTCCTTATCACTGTTATAACACCTTACTGGTCCTCTTCCTCCAGTTTTTCTACCTCTCATTCCTCCTCCTTGCCCCCTTGGAGTCTCATTTAATATATAAGGTAGCCTATCTAATTGTTATATCAATTCATTGAGGGCTCTGCATTGATCCATATTATGAGTTGTAGAGGCAAACAATTCACAGTAGATATTGTTTGGAATATTTGGGTATTTTTGAAGAATTAGACACAGTCGTGGAGGATGACCAATACCTTTTCATATCTCGTAGCATTTTGTTGCTGTTTGATTTTGTTTATTAGGGAACCCTGGGAAGTGGGGTTGCGGTTGGTATAACCCTTGAGTATTTATCTACGCAACTCCGCTGACTAGTGGGGCCCATTGTGTCCCAGCCGCAGAAGTTCCAACATTTTCTCCCCTCAACCTCGGACATTCTATGGCCATGTGTCCTTCTGTCAAGCAGTGTGTGCACCACACGTTGGGACTTGCAGGTCATCTTGTCTGAATATCTTTCAGTTTCTTTGTCAAAATGGTTATTTGATGTTGTACTCCTAGTATGGATGGATCTTGTACAGTGTCCTTGTCAATGGTAGGAGTGCTTTGATAAACCAATATCGCTGATGATTTGGATCTATTGGGTAACTTGGATTTACAATCGCGTCTTTAAATCTTCTCATCAAATCCCAGGTTATTTCTCCTTCTCACTATTTGATTTCCCATAGCTCAGAAAATCCTTGCTGATTCGTCTGAGGAAGTTTCAATTCTTGGACAAACTCTTTCTTAACATTGTCTATTGCTAGGTTCTGGTGTGCTTCTTACCATTTGATGAACCAACGCAAAATTATTTCTCTCAACGTGGTTTGAAACTCAATTAAATTGACTGCATCTGGCATTTGTCGAGCTCTCCAAATTGATTCAAAGAGATACCAGTGTTTTTCTACATCGTCGTTACCGTTTCCAGAGAATTCTCGATATCGGGTGAATGATCACACAAACTTTACTTGTGTTGGTGCTACTATAACAAAACCTCTGCTTCCTGGCTGTGAGATTCCACACCAGCACTATTGCTAGTAGAAATATGTACTATGGATTTAGTACTACTCAACTTGCTAAACTCCCATAATTTAATAAATAACTTATCAGGTGGATGATATATTAACAGGGGAGGGTTAGGACTAGTGCTACTTGAAACTTGGGGAATAGGATTACCTTTCGTTATGGGTGTCGGCCTCTCTCGAAATAGTTTCTCCATCGCAACATGTAACTCCACATGAGACTCCTCCTCAGGGTGCACGCTCTCCTCATCAGAATTTTCTCCCGTTTCTCTTCAGGCCAAGCTCTTATAAACTTGCTTAACATCCTTAACTATCCCTTCCATTCCTTAGGATCCCATATGACCTTCTCTTTCCTCTGTCATCTGCAGTGCCTTTTCCTTGTTCTATCGATTCTTCTCCTGCTTATCAAATTCTCTCATTTCCCTTTCCCGCCACTTCTCAGCAATCTGCACCCTCCTATGTGATATTCGCTCTCTCAACCTACTAGAGGTTCCAGCATCCATGCCCCTATTCCCCCTTTTTCTTTACTCGTAGCATCTTTCCCTCAACTCCTTCCTCCAGTATTGGAGGTTTATGTCTCCATCTCAGGGTTTTGGAATGACATCAAGCCCTCGTCCACCATTAGAGCTTTAATCCACAATGGGATTTCTTTCAACAATTATCCCTGCAACCCAGATCTAAATATGTCTTCGAATTTTGTAAAATATTGGTAACACTCAGCTGCAAACTCTACAATGTACCCCTCCAAGGTAGTTTGTACCCACAAATTTACTGCTCAGGTTAGATGTGTATATAACCGATGTAGTGCTACTAGATCTATGTGCGTCCAACTCCGACAAACTCTATGCAATCCTTCAGGGAGTGACTTGATCTGGAGTCTTTGCAACTATTTATAAAGATATTCGGGAAAATTTCCCCAAAAAATTTCATATAGGTCACTCGCAGAGTCAGAAAACATGACTCAATCCTTAACAATATTTTCCCTTTGTTGTCAAAGTTTTTCTTGTTGCGATATGAGCTGATATATGTGCTTGCACCACCAAATTTGTAGTTCCTCCTTATAGATCCTCAATACCATGATCTAGATTCTAAATAAATTTTCAGGTCTCAGCAACAAAACCATTTGTTGGTGAAAAAGGAGGTCTCTGGGCAAGACCCAGGTTCAGGTTTGAGGCCAACAAGGTTTTCGCAGTAGTCTAGGACAATGTTGGCATTTTCACCCTGCTCAAGGGAGCAAGGAGTCTCACCCGAGGCATGTCATGACCTTACTAATATTAGAGGCTAGATCATTGATGTTAAGGAAAGATTACTAGCACAAATAATAACTATGAGCATACATAAGACATATATATATCTACTCCAAGAAGTAAACTATCATTCATCATGACATGTTCAGAATACCAAATTAAAATTTAAACAAGGCATACATTCACCATGATCAAGTAAACATCAACCAATTCATGATATACAATATAGCAACAATCCGAGTCCATTAACTTGGATCAAAACAACATAAAAATACTCTACAAAGTCTATTACAATTCAGTTCAATATAAAAGGTTTCACACAGAGCTCTCCTGAGGCTCTACTTCCTATCATCCTCTCCCTCTGACTGACTAGCTAACTAAAAAACTAACTACGGAGTCACTTCTTTCTTGCCTATTTGTTCCTACTAACTGACATTTTCATTCCTTGCCTCTTTTTCACTCTTCTTCTCCCTTGCACTTTGTTGCCTTCCATTTCTTCTTTACCACTGAGAGTTCTACTGTTTTTTTCTTGTCTCCCATCTCTGCCATTTGTGTCGTTCTCTATCTATGTCCCTCCACTTGTCTTCTGGATTTCCACAACCGTGACAAATCCCTGCCTACCTTGACTATGTTCCGCCAACTGTCTTCTGGCTTTCCGCAATCATGAAAACTTCTTGCCTACCTTGATTGCATTCTACCACCTGTCTTCCGGCTCTATGCAACTCCATAACTGTTCTATCCAAAACAAAGGCCCCAACATGACTTGTGAGCACATACATTAAAAGGCTTGAATATGTGATTAGTACTTGACACTGCTAACTATAAAAGAGGACGAAATTCTGTAATCGTCCTTCTTGGAGCAATACCCTTAGTCACTTGAAGAAGAAATCCAAACCTCTGTGGCAAGAAGTAGATTCTGACCAACAACAAAATTTTGTGGTAAATATTTCGTATTGCAATTTGGAGCAACCCTCTTGCATCTTTGAAGTAGATTTTTGAAAAAGTTTGAACAGAGCTTGAAGTCCTTTTACAATAGTTTTGAGCATTCTCATTGATCAATACTTGAAGACACAATGAAGGAAAATTGAAGTACTATTGAAGGAAGAATTGAAAAAATTATGGAAGTCAATATTGGAAGCAACTTGGAGAAATATTAAATACTTTTTTGTGACCACTACTGAAGGCTTCTTTAGAAGCACCATTGAAGGCACTCTTGGAATATTGAAGATTGTTGAAACACTAGTCATCTTTGGAGCATATTTTGTACATACTTCTTAGTGGAATTGATATACATATTGAAGCATATTTGGAGTTGTCTTGAGATATTCTTGAAGACATCTTGAAGCACCCATTGAAGAACTTGTGAAGAAATACCTTATTGGGCAAGTAAATTTAAGACTCCCTTGAGAAGCTCTTGAAGAATTCCTTGAAGGAGTTTAGAGAAGGTGTATAATTTGGGTTACCTATTGAAGACATCTTGAAGGCACCCTTGGAGATCATGATACATCACTGATGTCATCATGAAGTAACCTTGGAAATATTTTTTTGGGACCATGAAGAACAATAGAGAAACCTTCATGTGAAGAACAAGGTTTTCATTGATGAAGTAACATGGAGACTCAGTGAAAGCATTGCTAAATATAGATAGGGTTCGTTGAAGAAGACATTGGGAGTCGTGAAGAATAACCAAACAAATTTTGACTAAGTGAAGTTGAGGGTTGGAGCCCAAGAGGTTGGAGCCTCATATATACAAGGTTCGTGCCTTGGAAGATAGGGTTGGAGCCCTAGAGGATAGGAGTTCTAAAGAAACCGGATCGGAGCCTGTACCAAAGATATGGTTGGTGCCTCAAATTGGGAAGGTTGAAGCCTTGGGAAGTCCAAGTCAGTGCTTGGAAAAATACAGGTTGGAGCCTGGGATATTGAGGATTGGTGTCTTCATCTAGGTTTGGATCTCTACATATATTGTACTCTATTTATTGTAAATAATAAATTAATAAAAGTATTTATTCTATCATTATTCATTTTGTGTTCTAAATATAAGTGATCTAACTAGTAAAAATAACAATTGAAAAGAAGTATTGATTCACCCCCTTGTCAGTATTTCCAACAATTGGAATCAAAGCCAGTACCTTCTCTCAAAGCCTAACAGCTTGAAGGTATATCCTTAGAACACAAATGGAAAATATAAGGAATAAATCCTCCAATCCTTCTAAATATGTCTCTTCCTCATTCATGAAAACTGAAGACAATCATATTGAGAAAGTTCCATTGTTTAATGGAAACTTTGATGTTTGGAGATAAGAGTGAGAAATATCTTAATGGCTCAAGGCATTGAAGTATGGGAATCAATTATTACTAATAGCATGATAGAAAGAGAATTTGAGTACAATGAAAGAGAAATGAAGGAAATATTGAATGGTCTACCAGATCCTATCAAGTGCAAATTGGAAAAATTTTCATCGGCAAAAGATATATGGGAAAAAATTGATGACCTTCACTCAAAAGGAGTGTTGACCATGACCACTAGTCAAGAAGATGATGGAAAGCAAGAAGGAAATACAAAAACCATCAAGGAATTTGAAAATAAGAGTGAGGACATCAAGGAAAAAGAAGATATAGAAGATGAAGAAAGTAAAGAAAACTTTGAAGAAGATCTAATGAATAAACTTATAGCTTCCATAGAAGAGATTAACAGTTTGAAAAAGGAAAATGAGTAGCTCAAGAAGAAATCACAAGATGGTGACCTTGACCTTAACAAAACAAGGAAGGAAGTAAATATATTAAAGCTTCAAGTACAAGAAAGAGATGAAGAGCTCACCAAGCTTAAGGAAGAGTTTCATCAAAACAAGAAAAAGCATCATGAATAAGTTATATCCATGACAAATCAATTGGATAAAGAAAATAAAAAGGAAGACACTTTTTCAAGCCACCTTGAACAAAGACTCAAGAGATTGAACAAACTTGAAGCAGAAATTGGTCAATACAAAGAAGAAGTCTCATATATTATATATCAACTAGAAGAAGTAAGGAAACAAGCACAAGGAGCTAAGAGGGTGATGGAAGCTTCAGTACTCATAGAAGGACAAGTTGATGAAGCAGAAAAGGAAATAAATACAATGACATGCCAACTAGAAGAAAATGATGATGACATCACAAAATTAAGATCAGAAATCACCTCTCTTAAGGCCGAATCATGTGAATCAACCAAGATGAAGGAAGAAATGGAGATCATTCTATAAAATAAGGATGAAGAATGCAAGAAAATTAAAGAAGAGATTCTCTTTCTTAAAAATGAAGTTGAATTTCTGAATAATAACTTGAAGAGTTCTCAAACCCTAGATGACATCCTATGTCATCAAAGGTATCCTCTTGATAAATCAGGTTTTGGCTATGCAGGTAACCCCTCAAATAAGGATGATGCATACCCTCATGTTACCAACAACAAGGATATGGAAAGTATTGTAAGAAATGTTAATTCTCCTAGTTCCAACAAAGGAAAGAGTCAATATGACATTGGAAGGAATCCTACTCCAAGAATACTTGCAGATGGTGTCAAGAATGCAAGAGGCAATGGATATCATCGAGATATACCAAGACAAAATAACTTTGGAAGTACATCAAGGAAATTTCCATTCTCCAGGTACAAAAGTAAATTTTTGGTTATTGTTATTCTTGTACAAATTTTGGGCACATGGAAAAGGATTGTAGGGCATATCACAAGGAAAAATATAATGGGCTCCATCAGCTTCCTAGAAGAAAATTTTCAAGAGGAATTCATGCTTCCTCATTCATGAATAAAATGGAATTCTTCAACTTCCATAAAATTGGACATATGGCTCGTGATTGTAACTTGAATTGGGTCCCTAAACAAGCTTAAAAAATGACAACCGATCCAGAGAAGAAAGTTACACAAGTATGGAGAAGGAAGAAATTTGGGTCCGAAAGTATCTTGAACACTCCAACCAACAACACATGTTGTTGATTTAATGAAGACATCCCTGATATTCCAAGTTTTTGATGATGAGACTCTGCCATAGAGAGACCATGCATATAGTTAGGGGAACTTGCTATCATTCTTGCAGAAGATATTCGTGAAATGGCCCTATTAAAACCTTGATGAGTCACACATGGACAATCATCCTTTGATATATCATCTCTCAGGAGAAACTCCATTGAAAAAAATGATCCCTTACTCATCTGATGAAATATTGTTGAATATCTCTTCCACTTGATCACAAGGAAACAATATTTCTTGTCTAAAGAAGCTAGAGGAGTTTATGGAGGAAGGGGGAATTGGTTCATCACATGAATAAATGAAAACGCAAAATGCTATGTCCTGGGAGATGGAGGATTTGTGTCTTCATCTAGGGTTGGAGCCCTAAATATATTGTACTTGATTTATTGTAAATAATAAATTAATAAAAGTATTTATTCTATCATTGTTCGTTTTGTGTTCTAAATATGAGTGATCTAATTGGTAAAAATAAAAATTAAAAAGAAATATTGATTCACCCCCCCCTCCCAATATTTTCAACACTAAGGACACAGTTCTGTAACCTGAATTTTTTTATGTGACAATACATTCTCAATGAATAAATTCATTTGAATTTTATTCTAAGTTCTTGTGGGCAAGTTTAAATTCTCTCTTTGCTTTTGTTTTTTTATTTAGTCATTGAATTAGTTTAATATAATAGTCAAAAGAAAATGTCTGGGGATGTGCATTCTATAATAGTGACTCAGGTTCTATAGGTGTTATGAAAGCTACAGACACCTAGGTTGTGACAACCTGGGAGAAAAGAGATAAAATTGGATGACAACACTCGAGGAGTGCAACCTTGAAATCAAAACATCTAATATCATTAGAGGACAAGGTATATGCAGATTATTAGCTAAATAAGAAGGTTCTAAATCTAATTAGGAAGAAAGTTGGTATAATGAATTTGAGGTAAGCCAAGAGGAAATTATCTATATTCCTATGCCAATATGCACCTAGTACTGAGGTTGTTACAATGAATTTGAGTTAAGAAAATATTAAATTCTCTATATTCATGTGCCAACATACAACTGGTACTACAAAATCACACAATTTTTGATGAATAGAACTACACCTGATAATTTAACATCTAAACATAAACAAGCTTTAAGATTTAACTATGTTAAATATAATCTTATTGAAGGAGTAATTTTTAGGAAAAATTACGATAGTGTTTTACTTCATTGTTTAGAGAAGTATGATGTAGAGAAAGTCATGACTTAGCTTAACGATGGACTAACAGTAGGACATTTTGGTGGATAAAATACTACACACAATATTCTTCAGTTTGGTTACTATCGGCCGACTATATTTAGGGATTCTTATGAATATACATGTAAATGTAAAACATGCCAAAAAGATGCAGGAAAATAAAACAAATAAAATATGGATTTACCTCTTCCACCTCTTGAAGTAGAAGGACCTTTTGAACAATGGGGTCTTGATATCATTGGTGAGGTAAATCCAAATTCTTCAAAATTGCATAAATACATTCTCACTGCTACTGACGATTTCACCATGTGGGCTGAAGCAATTCCTTTGAAAAAGGACAAATATGAACATGTAATATATTTTCTTTAAATCTATATAATATATAGGTTTGAAGTACCTACAAATTTTGTATTTGACAACACTTCTCATTTTTCATACCTCAAGATGACTGGATATTCTTTAGATAAGGAAATTAAAATTAAGTTTTGTGCAAATTATCACCCTCAAGGTAATGGATTAGTATATTCAACCAACAAGAACCTAATCCAAATATGAAATTAATTTTTTCATAATAATCAAATAAATTATCACAATCAACTCCGCAATGTTATGTGGGATGACAAAATTACTCCTAAGAGAGAATTAGGGAATTCCCATTACTTTTATATGCAAGGAATCCATCCTCCCATCGAATATTTTATTGCCATACATGCAATTAGCTTAGATTTTAAATTGAAATTCAATCAAAGGCATGGATGTTAAAATTTCTACCTTACTAAAATTAGACGAGGAGAGACAAAAATCTAAACCCAAATTCCATGAACATCAAAAAATAATTAAAATATGGTTTGATAAACATTCACTCACTGATAGGGATATTTCCATTGGTGATATATTTCTCAAGTGGGATAATATCCATGATGAAAAATGAATAAATTCCAAGTTTCAACATTTATGGCTTGAACCTTTCCAAATCTCTTCAAATCTTGGTCCTTAAATTTACATTTTATAAACATTAGAAGGCAAAGTTAAAAATATGCTTGTGAATGGCCATATTTTGAAGAGATATTTTTCTTGAAAATAATTGGACCATATGTAAATAAATTTCCATTTACTAAAGAACATCGGTCTCCTTAAATTTTTATTTCATTCTTTGTAAATACTTTTTTTATTTTTTGTACAAAAGATTTTCTTGTAATTTATTTTTTGTTGTAAAATTTAAACAAGGGTTACACTTGTAGATAAATGTATATTTACCATTACAATATTTATTATTCAAATAGATAAATATTTTAAGGGGAAAGTAATCTTTAATTTTATACAATCTTCTATGCTTGTTATTACTTAATTTTACTAAAACTTTTCAACAGTTAGGAAAGTACCTGACTGATATTTTTAGGAGAGCTCCATTCCCTTTCACATAAAATAATAGACTTTATTTAATTGATGATGAATAAGAAAATTCCAGGTTAGAATTATTAATGCATCAAAAAATTTTCTAATTAAAATAAATCTCCTATCACCCCACTCCTTAGATATCCAACATTGCAAAGGAAATATACATACTCAATACTAAAAGGATATCAAATTATTAAGGTGTTGAAATAATTTAAAAGTAGAAATGTGGGAAGTATTAGAAAACATGTTTGGGCTAAGGACGCTTGCTGGCAACGGGTCATTTCTTCTATGGTATTAAGACATATTCCTTAGGGCTATGGATGCGCATAGGAAATGAAGAAATATTGGGTAAAAGAGAGACGATTAAAACAAGAATAAAAATGTTTTGATAGTATTAAAATTCAAAACACGGTATTAAAAGTTAAAAATTGATTGAATTTATGTCCCAAAGAAATAATTGAACTTCAATATTTGGCTCTTCGATAAAATTTCAGACATGCTATGACTACTTCTTTTGACTTCCTGTGTTACTTTCTAAATACTGGGAATTTTACGATTTATTATAATTTTAGATCAAATTTCTAAAGCTTTATGATTTATTTGAATATTAAATATTTACTAGCAAAGATAATTGTTTCTGTTTGTTTGTCGCCATTTGTTGTTAGGTCTACAACAACCCCCCATTTATTATTATTATTATTTTAAATAAGGACCCTTTACAAATTTTATGTTTATTTTTTACGTCATTTAAAAAAACACCCAAAACACTTGAGAAATAAAAGCATTTCTTTCTTAGTCAGAATAAGTTTTCAAGGCAGATAGGTTGGAGGTTGGTATACACGATGAAACTTTATTATTTGGTCATATTGAATTTACATCCTTCTGACCTCTTGAACCCTGATCCTCCCAATTATCTCGACTCACGACTCCCGATCATCTCGACATGGCCGAGTGTATTTGAGCAACGGACATTTTCCTCGTAAGCGATGTAAAAATCCTTTCTATTAGTGGGTATGAATATCTCTTTCACGCCACTTTTGGGTGTGTTTTCTACTGCTTATTGAGGACTGCTCATGTGTTTTTTGTGGAATACTCCATTCTCTTGTTTAGAATCTCTCTTTCTCGCCGGAATGGTTTTGTTTTCCACATTCGTGCCATGTTTTTACTGGTTGGTCTGGACTAGGATGCCGTGTTTTTGAACGAATATCTATTATTATTGGATACATGGGATCATTCTACTATTTTAGCTACTCGCTTCAATGATTTATGATCCTATTTATTCTACTGTATAGTGGTGGTAATATTATGTATTTATTCGGGCTGCCAAGTCTACGGGACTGTTTTGAACTGGTTTCGCTGTTCCTTATGCTCGTGATTGCTATGATCATTCTTAGATCCACTTATCATGTACACTTCACAGATGGTCGGAATAGACGGTGAAGTCTCTATTTCTTCTCCTGTTTCGCAACCTTTCTCTTCTGACTCATCTCAATTTCAAATTGGTTTCATAGATATTTGGCATATCTTTTGGAACAAATCGACTTCTCTCTTCTCTATTACTAGACCATGCAAAAATTTTAGCTTCAGAGTTCGTAAACAGTGGTGGACTTTGCCGGGATGCTGGTGCTGCTGTTGTTGTCAACCATAATTTGAGACCCTCTGCTCTGGTCTTTCCGGTTGACCTCTCAGAATTGCCGACGTCTCCCTTGCCGGAAATTTTGAATTTCGAACCGTTATTCTGAATGCCATTAATGCCTTATCTTCTCCTACCTAAAACCTGTCCTAGCCGGGATCTACCATCTGCCTCCATTAGTGTAGAAGGGTTATTTAAGGAAGCATTATGCCTCTTCAGATATGATCAGTCCTTGGTTTCTTTAAATATCCTTTTTAGGCATGATGTAATTCAATCTGTCACCTTGGGACGATAAAAGAATGTGTATTGGAGGCGGGAATTATCCCATTTCTCTGTCAAGTTCATTTTTCGAGTCAATTTCTGCTGACATTCCTTTAAACTATGCTATTTCTCCTGACAAAACATGCTGATTACGATCCTTGACAACCATGATGACATCAAACCTATCATTTTTCTGGGTTTTCCTTCTCCCACCCGTCTATCCAAAGGCAATTTTCTAAGTACAAGTAATCTTTCTGCTCGATCCTAGGGTACCGCCGGTGCTAGTTCTTTATTATATCTCTGATTGCTTGCCTAAGACGCTTGATTTTCCCGATGAACACATGAATTTGCCAGCTATCTACGTACTTTGCTAGTTCCCGCCACCTTTCATGCATGTGTGTTGAAAGGCTATTGAGGTCATATGGCGAAGACAGTTGGCGCTGCTGAACACATTATCCCCCCTCAAAGGTCTGGAGAGAGATTACAGCGTGACGAGGTTGACGAGAATATTATTAGACAAGCTCTTCATGGATCTGGTTCTGTGGCGCATCTGCCTATAGGTGGATCCTTTCAGAAGCGTGGTGGCCGGCGAAAGAAGCGTAAGACCTGCTACAAACTAAATATGGAAATTAAGGAGGTCAAGTTGGATTTCGATGATCTCTGCAAGAGGGTGACAAGTCTACAGAAGAGGGAAGTGATTGGCCGGTGGTTATTCCCGGAGAACTGTGAATTTGATACGGCTTCATGGATCAAAAAACACTGGAAGTCTATACTAGGATACACGCCTATTGTTTCTATTCTCATAAATGGTTGGTTCAGTGTACATTTCATTGAGGCCAAGGATGTCCAAAAAATTACCAACCGCACCTGGGTTCGTGGTCGTAGTTTCTTGCAGCTTATTCCATGGTATGTTGGCTTCAACCCGGTGCTAGAAGCTCCACGCAATCGCATCATATGGATGAAACTGCCGGGACTTCCACTGGAATTTTGGACTATGAAGGCGCTTCAGGCAATTGGCAACTCCGTAGGCATCACGAAATACATTGATCCAAGTATTATCGGGGCCTGTGACAAACGCATTGCTTGGATTCTGGTTGAGCTCGAGTATACTGGTGGTCTGCCTGGCGACATCGACTTGGTATGGGGGAATAGAAAGCATCGACATCGCATCGACTTCTGGGGTATTCCCTTTCGATGTCTTATATGCCATCGTACATGCCACCTCAGGGAGAATTGTCCCTATCGCTTCCGCATGCAACGCGCAGATGCTGTTACACAGGCTAGACGGGCTGACAGGAATAAGCTACCTGATACTGCGAGTGATTTGGATGGCTGTACAGGTAATCCTTGTCCTCATGTCTCTGAAGATGATGATTTTTATACTGCTCAGGATCATTCGGATGGTATGCAAAATAATCACCGTGTCCTGCCCCCAGAATCAAATCTTTCTCCTGTAGCTGATGCTCCTTTGCCGGATAACTCTCCTCATTTGGTAGACAATATTTCACCAACCCCTATCCCATCAGAAACTGTTAACTATAAAGATGACTCTGGTCCTGTAGCTCCTACTTTCTCTTATGTTGATGACTTTATTAGAGGCATTAACACAACTTCTCAGTGCCCATCCATGAGTGATCCTCTACTGTACCACTCCTCGAATTTCCAGGTCGGCGAGTCTTCCAATTCGCAACCTACTCTTTCCTATTATCCCCATTCCATCCTGGATATGCCTCCTGAATCTACAGATTCCATTAATATACAAGACTCTCCCAGGAATACCATTGAATCAGACCTTGAAGCCATTTTGACGGACCCTAACATTGACATAGCTGCCCTCACTGTCTTCGACAGACCGCCCTCTTCTGTTATAAAAAATTCCTCTGATAGGGCCTTGCCAAAAGGTACCAGTAGACTCACCAAAGGAAAATTTAAGCCATTTCTCTTTTCTCTGAAAATGAAGATACCCTCACTGAGATTCCAATATCGATTTGTGAGGGTCCCATGGATGATTCTCGGGCGCTTAGAGCACGCAACCCGGAACCTGAATCAAGATGAATCACATCATCTCTATGAACATAAGGGGGTTGGGTGGTGCCCCCAAGTCTCACTGCCTACGTGAGATTCTGCAATCGGGTGATCCTATAATTTTCCTCGCACAGGAGACTCTATGTTCAAGGGATAAGGCCATTAAGATGTTCCTCTGTATCAAACCAGGATGGAATGCTGCTGCGGTGGACGTTGTTGGTCACTCGGGTGGTCTTATTGCTGTTTGGAATCCAGTGATGGCCTCTTTCGTGGCCTACAAGTTCATTGGTGGCATTATGTTGGCTGGGCACATTAGGGGGTATAAGGAGACTGTTTATATTGTAAACTTATATGCTCCCTATCGCAACAGGCGTTCTTTCTGGCAGGTTTTGGCGGGCTCGGGTATTCTCGCTCTTCAAAACCTGATACTGATGGGTGACTTTAATTCTACCTTGTGTTCAGATGAAGTCTGGGGCCCAAATGCCAGGCCAGATCCTCTCTCTCCTTTTTTATGCGACCTGTTATATGGTTTTAATTTGACTGACATTTGTCCTCTCCCTTTGATGCCGACATGGACAAATAAACGTGCCAATGACCAATTCATTGCCAAAAGACTCGACAGGGCTATGGTACATGTCGATATTGTGGATCGATGGTGTCAGATTCATTCTGAGGTTATTATTTCCGCCGCTTCCGATCATATGCCTATTCGGCTTTCATGGAAGTCCGAATCTGTGGTATGTGGCCGACCCTTCAAATTCAACAGGGTCTGGCTTGATGATTTGAATTACTCCAAATTGGTGCATAGGATCTGGTCACAAAGCTATGATGATGTTGGCCTCATGGGATGGGATCGTTTCTATTACAAGATTCAGAGTGTTAAAAAAGCTACAAAGGCATGGGAGATACAGAAGAAATCGTGCCTCAAAAAGGAATTGTCAGAAATTTATGCCAAAATGGATGATTTATTCTTATCTTTTGCTGCTCACTCTCCAGATGATGCTACCTTGCGGCTCCTGCATGATCTCGGTCTTAGGAAACGTGAGATCCTTCGTATTGAAGAGGTCTCTTGGCGATTAAAAAGCAGAATGCTATGGCTGAAGGAAGGCGATCTTAACACTCAATATTTCCACAAATCGGCCAATGCTCGACGCAATCAAAATGCCATATGGCACATAAGGAAGGATGATGGTGATTTCGTCTACTCTACATCAGATATTCAAGATGAGGCCTTCTCATATTTTTCCAAGTTTTTCTCATCTGACCAGGCTATTGATGATGCGAATCAAGCTTGGGTTCTTGAACAATTTCCCAGGTTTTTTGCAGAGGAAGACATTGCTGCTCTTGATGGTGTTATCATAAGGGATGAAGCCTATAAGGTCCTGAAGTCTTTTAAACACGATAAGTGCCCGGGCTCAGACGGCTGGCCCTCTGAGTTCTTTGTTCATTTTTTTGATCTCATGGGTAATGAGATCGTTGAGATTCTGGAGATATTCCGATGTAAGGGCTTTATGCCAGCAAATCTTAATTATACCTTTATTGCACTCATCCCCAAAGTCTCGGACCCACAGACTTTTGCAGATTTTCGGCCTATTGCATTGTGCAACTTGCTGTACAAGCTCGCCTCAAAAATTATTGCTGATCGCATCAAGGCAGTTCTGTCTACCAATATCTCAAGAGAACAATTTGGTTTCTTAAGTGGAAGATCCATCCACGATGCGATTGCTATCGCCCAGGAGGTTGCTCACTCCATGCATTCTGCCAAGAAAGAAGCTTTAATCATGAAGGTCGACTTACATAAAGCTTATGATTCAGTGGACTGGGCTTTTATCAGGTTATTGCTACTCAAGATCGGCTTTCCAATTCGGGTCATGCGATGGATTTTGTCTTGTATCTCTAATGTTATATTTTCGGTTATTATTAATGGCTATCCATCGCGTTTTTTCAAAGCTGGCCGGGGGCTAAGGCAGGGATGCGCCCTCTCTCCTCTTATCTTTCTTCTGGTGAGGGATGGATTTAGTAGAATTATGCATTTCGCTGAACGGAGTGGATATATAAAGGGTTTTGCTTTCTCAAACTCTGTCTCCACCTCTCATTCATTATTTGTGGATGACTTATTGCTCTTCGGCTATCTGCGACGGAATCACTGGTTCTATATTCACATTATGTTCCAGCGCTTCAAACGTGCTACAGGTCTTAGCATCAATTGCGGTAAGTCCTTCCTTCTGTATGATTTTGGTGATGTACAGGAGATTACTTTCATTGCCGAGTTCATGGGGATTTCAATGCGTCATTTATCAGATGGATTCAAATACCTGGGCTTCTTTATTAAGCCATGTGGTTACAAAAACAGAGATTGGTTATGGATCATTGATAGGTTAAGGGATAGGATCCAACGATGGAATCATCGATGGTTATCGATGGGAGGCAGGTATATTCTTATCCAATCAGTGCTTTCACAGATGATTGTCTATTGGGCGCATCTTATTTTTATCCCTGCAGGTATTATCACAAGGATTAACGGTATTATCTCAAGTTTTCTATGGGGAGGGGCCAACCTCGACAAGAAATATCATCTTTGCAGTTTGAAGGATATCTGCAAACCCAAGGGTCTTGATGGATGGGGGATACTTGATCCCAGGGTTTTTAATTGTGCGCTGTTATCTAAATCATTTTGGCGTGCCATCACATGTCCGGGCTTGTGGAACGATATTATAAAAGTCAAATATTTACCGGAGAATTCTTTACAATTGATCAGCTGCAACTCTCTACTCTTTCCGCGTTACATTTCATGTAATTGGCGTAGTTTCAGAAAGATTATCCCTCTGGTTGTTCCTCGGCTCAGATGGAACTTTAAAGATGGTAGTAATATTCCCATTGGAACGGCTTCCGTCCTTCAGCTGGCACCAGAATGCGGTCCATCTCAGAACCTTATCCACGCTCTTGCTATTCATGGATTTCATTTTTACTCTCAGATTATTCTGTGTTGGTATCATTCTGCTCCTGTCATCAAGACAGCGGAACAAATCGGCTTGGATGGTGTTGTGTCAGTCGAGTGGAATACTTTTCAGGACTCAATCCGCCGGGCGGGATTATGCTATGCTACAGGAGGTGATCAAATTGTGTGGGGTGGCCCGATGCGAAATGGCTCTCCCATTGTGAAAGACATCTATCAAACTTTTAGTGCAGCTGTCCACGTTATGCAGAACTCTAGCTCGTTTCGAGTTTTTTGGAAAAGGAAAATTCCAAATAAAATCATAATTTTCGGATGGCTCTCTTGGAAGAATCATTTCCTCACGTGGGACAATTTAAGGAGGAGGGGTCATCACGGTCCCGGTTGGTGTATTTTCTATTTGGAGGCAGAAGAGTCGATCTCTCACATCTTCTTTACTTGCCCCTCTGTTATTCACATATGGAGTTTATTCAGGTTTTTCTTCCCGGATCAGTCATGGCGACCTTTGGACTTCATGTCCACAGCTATTGTATGGGACAAATTGCGCAGTCCATTTCGATCTCTGCCATTCTTCTTCATTTTGGAGATCTGGCTGGCTAGAAATAGGCGGATTTTTGAACAAATCCCCATTCAGATCCATAAAATCTATTTCGCCATCATGTCTTGGATGGATGCTTCCCCTTGTGTTTCGCCTGATATCATTGATGGCTCCCGTCGAATTAGACCTCATGTTATCTCCATTCTTGCTATTTACTTTGATGGTGCTGCTGCTAATGATTCCACAGGTTGTGGGGCATGGATAAAGATCTCCGAACATGAACGTTTTCTCATCCACTGGAATGGGGGTCCAGGTTCCAACAACAAGGCAGAAACCATGGCGTTGTGGGGTGGCTTGCTCATTGCTCTCGACCTCCAGATTTAGGTTGCTGGCATATATGGGGACTCTAAACTGGTGATCGGATGGTTATCAAATGAGGCTCATATGGACTCTCCGTATCTGCAAGGGTGGTTTGATAGAACCAGAGCGCTTTGGTATCGTTTAAATTGTCCTCCTATTCACCATATCTATCGCGAGAACAATACCAGAGCTGACCGCCTATCCAAGAGGGGTCTACTGGAGGAATTTGGTTCTTTGAAGGTTGCACATATCCAAAATGGTCGACAGATGGACATTCGCGACATTCCCCTACCGTAATATTATATATCTATATCCTATTATTTATCTGCAAACGGATGGTATCGGTTTTTTTTGGATCTACAGGTTAAGGTAGCATCAGTACAGCACCCCTTATATATTGGCACTTTTTCATTTATGTTCACATAGGAAGGCTCTCGCTTTTGGTTACTTCTACATCAGGCGAGCGTGAATATTTACATGTCTAGAGTTCTCTAGGATTACCTTTCTCGGTCTTGTGCATCTTTATCATTGCTGGTCCTTTTTGATCTTAGCATATCATCCTCCCGGGCGAGTATCTGCGGCAAGCGAGTGGGCAACTATGACAAGCGAGCATGAAACTATATTCCAGGCGAGCGTGTTTCTATATATTTTGGCAGCCCAAATGACGTATTATACCTGTACCTTTATCATGTTTATCATTTTCTGGATCGGGCTGATTCCATCTAATCTTCATTTCTAATTTGCTATTATAGGAGCATCTTCATTTTTTCATATAATCATATCTGCTGCCTATTCCAGTTTTATTTACCTTCTCGATATGAATCAGGTAGATGGAATGATTTTTGATCCTTTTTATTTTCCTGTTTCTCACACATGACTGTATATGTAACCGGGTCGGATCCTGACCTGTTCATAAGGATTGTCCACTCATTAGAGCCTGCTCTAGAATGAGCAGAATTTATTGGGGCAAATGATGGTTGAATTCTCGCTGTTTCTCTACACAGCTGATATTATATGAATATGTACTGTATATATACTATCAATATATTCAGCGTTTTTTTCTTTCTGAAAAAAAAAAGTATTCAATTGATTTTTTTTTTCTTCCACTTTTTTTTTCCAATTTTTATAAGTTTTTCAATAAAACTCAGTGCTTGTGCTAATTGGTACTTAGATACTCGACTAATCCCTACCTGTTTTTAATTTCAACTTAATAAGCAACTTGACCTTTCAAGACCCAACCATGTACTCCGCCACTGATATGAAAAACGATTGTAAATTTACTGTGACATTTATTGGTCTTTGACGATTTCACTTCGCACATTTGCAGGCTAATAAATCTTTGAGATTTTCAAAATATTCGTTACTTACTCTTCCAAGAAAACATTACTCTATGATATTTTCAAAAGGTTACATGTTTATTATTATGAAAAAAAAGTGCAATCCAGTAAATTAAGTTTTTACAGTTTAAATCCTACTTTGTTCTCTACGTTCAATTTCTCGATTTCTTGCAAAAGATAAATAAATTATTCAAGAATTCGAGTTGTGTCAGATATTATTTAACGTGTTTTCCTTTTGAATTCAATTTTTTTTTTTGAAATTAGTATATCTTTTCATTCTTATTTGATTTTTTATAGGTGAAATAATGGGAAAGAAAGGGAAAAAAATCATCAAGGCTTGTGATGTAGAACATTAAAATGAAGATGAAAGAGACATAAGTTCCAACACATTAGGAAAAAATCTCAATTCATCATTTATATCAGACACAACATACACGAATAGGGATGTAGGCTCTATTTCATGGGAAGGAATCTATGATTTCTTTGAAGAAAATGAATGGAATTACCCTGAGAAGGTAGATGATAACTTGTCTGATAAAGATGTGGAATATGAAGCAATTAAAAGGACCAAATTGCGCAAAATTTATACTAGTCCAACCACGTTACCTTACTACGACATAGTAAGTTGGATTATCTCTTAAGATCATGTTCAAATTTTCTCCATTATTGACCATAATTAAAATGTAATTGCTTCTTGGAAGTTAGAAGTTATTAGGTATATCTATAAGCTTAATTCTCCTAACATTCTTCTGGATACAAAATTTATGAATGATTTCCAAAGCAGTGTACTTAGTACGAAGAATACATATTATACCCTAGTTATCAAGAAGTTACTACATGACCTAAAGGGGCTAAAATCAAAACTAGAAAATACTATCGAATAAATATTTTCAAAAGCCCTTATGTATTTATGATTAAAATTCTTTCAAGTTTATATGGTGAGACAAATACTTAACATTGCAAATTAGAATGGGTTCCACTCATCAATGCAATATTGAAATAGTTAAATAGGTTTAATTGGTCTAATATTTTTTCTCAAAACAATTTATAGTTAATTAAGTTTTCTTTCGCTACACCTTTAGGTTTCAAGCAAGGTTTATTTATGTTAGGATACCTTATGGATGTTGTTATTGTATCAATTCATTTTCCATTGATGGAATGGATTTACTTTCTAAATAATCCACAAACCATTCAAAAGTTCTATTCCATTATCTACAAAAGTAGACACAAGAACCATTTTTATGATATCTATGATAATATTATGCTTTATTTTCTTGATGTTTCTTTTTGGAAAGACTCCACCCAGGGTGAAAAAATAATTCCAATCTACATTATCTCAAATAGGGGATTGGTTCATTGAAGAAATTTGTTCTTAGATTTGAATCTACAGAAGTGAAGTAGGACATCATGTCCTACCTTAGTTTATTTTAGATAAATTAGCAATAAAACATATTGCAAATCAAACCGCTTTAAATGGAGTTACTAAATTATTGCATAAAAAGTAGAAGAAATTGTATCCTAATTTTCCCATCAAAATTGGCTAAATGATTTTAGAATATAGAGGGAATATTGTGGCAGAAATATGGTTGCATTCACTTTCTCATTACAAATTTGATATAAAGAATGTTATTGTTGATAATTACAACTCATTGATTTTTAAAAAGTGTATCTTCATCAACAACACTCTTTGATTATGTTTTTATCAATTATGATAATTTTGATCAAGTGTCATCAAAGGCTCATTTTATTGGAATTGAAGAGAATTTCAAGAAGCATAAGTTTAGATAAGAAACATATGACTACTACCTAAGGCAGAGAAGTGTAAATTCTGGTATATCGATTGAAAGATTAAAAATTATTTAAGGTATTAACTTTTGTTTTATATATATTCCTTCAAACTTTGAATATCGATATACACATGAATAGTATGTTGAGGGTTTTAATTCTTTATATTTACATGTTTCTTATATTCCAATAGATAAACCTCACATTCAAACATAAATTAATTAAAGAAAACCTTCAATACATTCTCAAAGTATAGAGAATATTATAGTTCAAGAGTAGGGTATTTCTCTTTGCGAAAAAATGATCACAGACATCAAATCTCTTGATTAGATAAGTCAACTTTATGATCATATGAAAATTGATTCCTCTCATGCAGAAAAATCTAAAGAGCCAATTGAGGCTCAAGAAATTATTCAAGAAATTAGTAAGGCGATACAAGATAATCCATTGTCACCAACTTTAGAAGTTCAAAATTTTTCTCCACAAACATTCCATAATATGTCACAACTTTTCAAGACATAAATCAAGAACTAATGAAAGATATTGTATAAATTTTAAGTTCATCAATACAGGTTATGAAATATATTTCTAGAGAAGTATCAATGAATCCATTTCTACCAATATTCCTTTCTCTTTATTTTTCAAACCAATTTATGAGGTTGAACTAGTTACTGAAATTGTACCTTCATTAAATGAATATTATTTAAATTCTTAGACAAATTCAATAGTTAAAAGGTCCAGGAAACGAAAGCATGAATACGTTTAAAATTTTTCAAAACTAAGTTGGAAATCTACAGGAAATCCTAAAGAGAAAGCAAAACAATCAATATCAACATTGGGAGCTTTTGTGACCTACACTCAAAACTTAGTCGGGGATTTGTCCATGTAATTTGAAAAAATACTAAACAAAATTAAAGAGTTGGAAATAGAGTTAGAAAAATTCTAGTTATTTGGTGAACAATAGTGACAAGCCCATGCCTCAACACTAAGAGAAGGATTTTCTTGGGTGATACAACAAATGGAGGAAAAACATAGTCTGGAAAAATCAAATTTAGAAAAAAGCTAACAAGCTACATTGGAAGAATTAAATAGCAAACATGACCAATAGATTGAATCTTTGAAGAAATTTCAAAATGATGAAATCATAATTCTTAAAGAAAAATAAGATACCAATTGGTGAACAATTTCATCAACATATGAAGAATATATTAAGTCTCTTCAACAACAAACAAAACATCTCCTAAACGTTGTTACAAGCCTCAATATTTTTTTTTAAAAAGCCTTACAATTCAATGAAAAACTCAAAGGGGCACAAACTAAATTCTTCAAAAAATTAACAAAATTTATAGGTTCTTTCAAGAGTTAGTATCCCTCATTGATAAAATTGATGCATTAATAGATGATGATAATATAATTAGTCATATATTTGGAAGAAACAATTTAATCCCGAGAACATTGAGAAATTAACCAAGAATGAAAAGAAGCTCATGTGGGCTTCATTAGCAAAAAGGGGTTCTAATTGTAAATAATTAAGGAATGGATAGATAAAGATATTAATTTTTTTGATGTTGTCTGGGACAATGATCTTTATATCACAAATGAATTTGACATGCCTCAACCTTGAGCTCTTAGAAAAGCATTATCAAGAGTAATAAATGAATTGGAATTAGAGGAGAGAAGGACAATTAATGTAAAAAAAATCAAGGAAGTGAATGTTTGGGACATAAAAAATATGAAGGTTCTTCTAGATACCCTAGGAACAAATGAAAATAACTTAAAATTTTTCATCTAAGTACAATAGTAAGAAACGATACATCGAGAACCTCATGTCTAGATGCCAGGACAATATTGAAATTTGATACACATCTATATTTTACAGATATATGAGAAGTTTTTAGAATGGTCCAAATACATGGAGGAAAATGCTCCCAAGAAGTTTTCAAGTGACTCAACACAAATCCGACAAATGGAGGAAGAAAGTTGAAACGACCTACCCAAATATCAGGAGAATTGAAATGAATCGATATGATTTTATTTAATTTTTATTTCCATGTTAGAAAATATTTATATTTTCTATATTTATAAAGTAAATCCTATCTTACTTTATTTTATTTTATATTTGTACAACCTTTTACGTTGGAGTAAGGGTTTGAAATTGTTGCACTGAAATACATTGGTATTTTTTTTTAAGCTTGGCAGGAGTACATCTTCATCATGTCCAATATATCACCTTGATCGGGGCAGGGAATTTAACCGGTGAATTTACATCAAGGAGTTTCTTAACAGAGCATCCGATCACCATCTATCTAAGACCCCATAGACAAAGACATTGGTATTTTTAATCCGAAGATTTCAGTCAATTTTTGAAGACCACTCAATTGTTGGTTTATTTTTTAATGTGATGATTTGGATGTTGTGTGATTTTTATTTTCTTTAAAATCATTACTGGTATTTCTATCTTCATTTTTCATTTAAGTCAATATAGATTGAATTTTAGGATGTACTTTTGTTGTTTATTTTGAGATGATAAAGTATAATTATGTTGTCAAATTGTTTAAATTGACTCATATTTTTTCTCATTTATTTGTAAGTAAATCATCATTCATTTTCTAATATTCAAAAAAATAGTTTAAAACAATTTTCTCTCGTTTTTGAGATAAATGTTTTTTTTCTGTTAAATGGATTATAATATTGTATGCAAAAAAAACTTTGAAAAATATAAAAAACGTATTCACAATATTTCATAAGCTCCTTCAACAAAGCCCAATAAATCAATTTGGTTGTTTTATAAGCCATCATTTCAATTAAAGTAATCACCATTTTTCAACATTTGTAGTACCTTTTCAAATACAACATATGGGTGACTTCCTATCCCTACCCCTGATTGGTCAAAACCATTAAAGAAAAAAACAAATAAACACAATAGTTTGTAAATTTGTTTCTATTATATTGTAAATATTTTATTACGTCATGTATTTTCCCTGTTTTAATTTAATTTTTAGCATTTATAGGTTAGAATAGGAAACTAGGCCTTTATTCCAGAGAGTATATAACCATACCAAGCAAATAGGGGTATAATTGGGATCCTGGTCGGGCCAATACTCATTAGTTGCAAGGGGAATTTCTATACATGTCAACACCACATGGGAACTATGAAGACGAATCTAAAAGGTTGATTTGTGTTGTCCTTTGAGGTAACCTAAGGTCGATAAGCTATTCCAAATCATCTAAAATAGTTGTTGTTTTTGAATAGTTGGATGACCAGAGAACAATTTTCTGAAACAGGAGATTTAACTTAGAAATATCCTTGATAAAATAAAATGTTGTTCTTTAAATACACATGATTAATTTGATTTTAAGAGGGACGGATAAGAAGAATGTGGAGAAGTGTAAGTGATTTAATATTCAAATAGAGTATTTCACCATTTATAAGCATAAATTATGAAAAATACGTTTTCATAATAAAAAAAATATAATCAATTCATAACATGAACCTTTGTGTCATTAAATTTCAAGATGAATTTACAATAACATATAGCTTTGTAAATTAATCTCTTAATCCAACTACAACTTCACAACGAATTGAAAATTAAACTGAGATGCAATTAAATTTCCAATTGGATAACTATTAATGAATTAAATTATATGAAGAATACATAATGAAAAACACAATAGAAATAACTCACAGGAATACATGCCATATGAAGTAAATCTAGAATCCTTTATTATATCAAAAATTCTCCAGCTATTACAAATTTGTTTGATAACTAGCTCAAGGGTGCAACCTCGAATACTTCCATGGATGAAGTATTTAAACAAAATACACAATTACAATAAATGCTTGAGTGACAAGGCAAGCTATATTTTCTCAAAATAAACTAAAAGGAATAGAATTTGATCAAAAGGAATGAATTTGCATGTCTGGTCCTGTTTTACTGGAAAATTGTTGCTGAGTGGCCACTATTCTGGTGTTGTGCTGGAAAAATAGACATGTCTTCTATTCCTGGTATTCACAAAGCTTTTCTCACCGCTCTTGATCTAAAATTGAAACTTTAATAACCCTGTGGTAGATTTCATATACCTCATTATACTTTGCAAAAGTGGGTTTTACAGTGAAAATATGTTTTATCTCATGATGAATAAAAATGATATTTTCAATAGCTTTATAAAATGCTTTGCCTGTCATAGAACCTTTAATAGAAGCCATGGATGCAACCCTTAATGTTTCTTTGAGCTTCTTCATTTAATCCTCCTAGGGCATTAATTTATCATTTATTACAAACAATGAGCGCAAACCTCTTTTAATCAATGCATCAATCCTTGAGAGAAATCTGTTGACTGCAACATCAAGAGTGTGACATTTATTTGTTAACTGTACTACTAATTTATTTTTTATCAAAACTTTCTTCACTTCAATAATGGTATCAGTCCTATCATCTACCCCTAGATCATCTAGTTCTTGGTTGTCTTTAGAATTTAGAAACTTTATAATGTTGTTGGTTGTATTAGGCATTTCTCTTAGTTGAGTATTTATATCAAAAATTGCTTGGTTTGCCTTTTCCACTAACTCCTTTTGCTAAAAAATGATCTTGATACATGGCCATATTTCACTCATTTCCTTAATGATGTTGTTCTAAATAATTTCTTTGACATTACCAAGAGTGTAGCCAATAGAAGCTTCAATTTTTTGTTTCTTCCATATTTCTACTCGATTCTGAGTTCTCTGAAGCTTTGATGCATGGAAAGTGTAAGATTTCTTTTGTTGATTCTCTAGAAGTTTCACTTGGTCCTGTAACTTTTTTATTTCTTGAGTCTACAAGATCATATTTTGGAGTGTAGTAGCCAACTGGTCTACAACATCCTTTACTGGTGGTATCAGATATGGCAGTAGCAATAGCTGTTATAGGAAGTGCTTCTAAAGGATCATCTTGCTTGGCTGGTTTCTTGCTTTATTTAATCTACTTCTCCATCTTTGTTTCCATTTTCTTCAACGGTGTACTCTGATCTAAAATGCGCTTCATCATTCCTGCCTTTTGTGTCTCTATCTCTTCAATCTCCTTAGCTAAAGGAACTTATGTTGCTGGTAGTTTTAACTGCTTCCTTAACGTTGCAATATCTACATTATTTTTCTTAATCAGTTCTTCTGCAACATTAACATTTGTAGGATCATAACCCAATTTGATCACCAAATATTCCAAGGTTTTAATCCTGGTATCTTTTGCAAAGAGTGAAATTTTTTCCATGTTGAGCTATGAGCGGACATTTGATAGTGTGACCTGCAATTTTGACAAAGTCATGGTAGTGTTAGTTACAGTGGAGAAAATCATCTCCCCATTTTGTTTATGCATCTCCATTTGGTCAATGGGATGTATGTCATTAACATAAAACTCAAGAGATGTCTTCTTATAATCTGATTCTCCTTTGGGCTGAGGAACTTGTGCCTGAAGAAATGCCATTAGAATTTTTCCTTTATCTGAGTCGAAGGTTGACAATAGTCTACTTTGAGCACCTGATGTTTGTTTCCAAAAATGGTTGTATGTGTTTATTTTCAAGGCTTCATTTTTTATTTTTATTTCCTTGAAGATATCCATGGTGCTTTTCTCTGGATCGCTTGAAGATGTAGATGTACCTATGTACATAATCTGTTGCTGCTCTGTTGTAGTCATGGAAGTGGTAGGAGACTCTGTATACTACTCACCTACTAGTGAAGATACAAGAGGTTCATTAGTATTGATAGGAGTCTTCTTATCTGAATCTTTGCTAAGGCTTAATCTAGAACTAATCATAGCCTTCTTTCTATACATGATTTTAAATCCCTTGCTGAAGATACCTGTCTCTGAAGGGGATCCTTCTTCTCTGTTCCTTTTGAATGTTTTCTCTTGGTTTGTAGGAGTCTGCACTGTTGATGAAGAGACTTGTTGTTCTTCTGCCTCATGTAATGTATTCTCTATCCACTCTAGATGATTCTTATACTTATATATTTCTGGCCTTGGTGTGTGAAAATAAGGAGAAGATTTGGTTTCTACCCTTAATTTATAAACTATCCCTAATGGATCATATGACCAAGTGAAGCTAAGATCAAACTGAATTTTCTTCAATAATTGGTCTGGTTCTTCTCCTGCTTTCCTGTTGTTGCATACGAATGGGCCAACCTGAGTGTTTAGCTTAAACTGAGACTTTTTCTTGGCAGCAACAAAATCGACCTGATCCATGTTGCTCACATCCAAAAATTCTTATCTCTTTGTAGTTTTCATATAAGTACCAATCTCCTGTTTGTACCTGTTATGACAGTTGCAAAATATTTTGGATTTCTTCATTAATCCTCGGTTCTTTGCTGCTGCTAAGGAGGCCTATGGCTAGGTGAACAAACATCTCAATGAATTGTTTATATGTGAACTCATTGTGATCTTTCATAACCAAGGTGGTCTAGAAAATGACCGACTACTGGTACCTTTCTCATTCATTTTCTGCAATGATAAAATCATGTTGTCCCCCTGAAAGTATATGAACATGTAGAATAAAATAGAGGTATACTTAAATACCTCCTCTGTGTTAAAATTATCCAACTTTTGATGAATAGACTCTGCAAGGAAATGACTAAAAGTGAACACAACTGAAGGTTTGGCATCACTAGAAAAGATTGATAAAAATCCTATAATGGCCTCATCTACATATTTATCAGAGTAGTATCCAATAATTTAAGATATACCAGTGGTTATTTGCTTGGTTCTCTCAGGGAATAGGGATGAAGGATAAGGAGGATTTTTCTTCTGAAATGAAGCATCTTGTGCTAAGAACAATTCTAGAGTTTGGGTTCTCTTAGCAAGGTTTTATTTCTGGTATATTTCAACCAGGGCTTCATGATAAAATGGGGTACCATTGTTGATTGTGGGGAATCATTTCATCAATAGCCTGAGGGATTATGGTAAAAAAAACTTTTCCATTGGAATTGGTTATGGCCCTTTGGCTTGACAAATATGAGGCATGGAATTTTCTAATGAAATCGAGAGTGTTGTGGGTAGGAGGAAAGATATAATGAGGTAGGTTTGACTCCTAGAGCTGGATTTCATCTGATTTATCAATCCAATTATCTTCGAGCCAACAATACATCTCGATAATGTCAAGCTCACAAAGTGTCTCATGAATCCTATAGTCTCTCTCAACCATAGGGACATGATGAAGGTCTACAAGAGGAAAAATAAGAGGATTGATGTTTTCCTCTGGTCCCTTGTCCTTGGGAGGCATGATGGCTAGGTTTGAAAGTGAAATTTTATAGGAATACAAGAAATTTGTTAGGCAGAAAATGCATTCTGGACACGGAACAAAAGGAACAATTGAAGAAAACAGATGCTAGAAGTTTGACAATGTCGGATTTATGGCAAGCAACCTGCAAATAAACAATACTGTAACCTGTAAATGGATAAAATAAGATTAATATAGAAATCCAGGCTTTTGTTGGTGGCGCGGGTTAACGGTTAAGTTAATTAAATTCTTTAATGGACTAATAATGGAGATATGAAGTTTAATAGTCAGATGATATGGTAGATGAGGTAGCAGCAGAAGGATGGTGGATTCTTCAATAGTTAGGTAAGTGGTTTCAGAAATCAGCTTTAGAGGGGGGGTTGAGTGGTTTCTGGTTTCGCGCATGGGGGGTATGAAAGACTGAGGTGATGCCACGTATTGGTGAGGTGGTTTGACTTACCATTGAGTTCAGACCCCCCACCCCACCCCCCTAAGGTTTGGTGCATGAAGGGGTATGAAAGGCTGTGAGAGAAATTGGATGCAAGAAGATGTGGGAGGATCATCGGATATATGGAGATATGGGAGGATGGCAGAAGTGATGAAGTGGAAATTGGGGTCGGATGTTTTTTAAATAAAGTGTCGGGAAATGAAATATAAAGGGATATGGCTTTAGGGAAATGAAAATGAAAGAGCTGAATGGTGGGGTGATTTAATGTGGTTTTAAAACTTAGGATATGGGTAAAAATGCTTAGGATAGTGTTCAAACCATATAAATCATTCTTATTTTCATGGTGCATTTAAACTAGAAGCCTATGCAGTTTTTAAAACTTCAATGAAGCTTTCCTTTTCTTTTTCTTCCCTAACATTTTATTTTTCTTTGCCTTTGTTGGATAGAATTGTGAATTACGGATAAAACACGCTTCCCTAGAAAAGTGCTATTCTAGAACAACAGTTTAAAGACTATACGACTACTTTTACTAACTAAGAACAGACACACATAATGGATTAGATGCTTGCTTGGAATCCAAGTGCTTCCAAATGATTCCTTCTATCGCTTCTGTTGTAGCTTCAAATTCCAGCCGACTGTGCAAAATATTTCCTACAATAATGAACACTAAACAGTAGAAGATAGCAATAATACAGATGTCTATGCAAGTTATTTTGCTAAATCAGTAAAGCATAAACCATATACATCAACTAAGATCTTGCAATATGGAAAATCAAAGCTAATACAGATGCATATAGGGAAAAGTAAGTTGTATTCTTTATTAATAATAGAATGGGAGGTTACAACCAAATGACTGATTTAGTGTCACCATCTCCAACACCATCCCAACCTAATCACAATGCAGATATCTCCAGCAAATTGTCACTCAAATCGATCTCCTTAATTAAAAATCCACCAACATTTATCTACACAAATTCTTCCTTATCAAACACTAAGATCTGTGCTCAATTTATAGAGAGTCTGAGGTAGTTTTACAATCAATGAATTTCCAATAATAGGCAAGACATGTTCCCAATCTTGTAGATGTCAAATGGACACATGGATTTGAATTTTGACACATGTGAACTCTTCTAGAAGGCACTGACCAGGTGGAGATTCCGAAACAATGAGAATTTCGCTCCCAATGTGACCAACACACCCATAGATGTTGGGAAGTGCTTTTTAGAGCAGCCTTGCATGGGGCTCCATACATATGCAACACACTTAGTCCCTTTAGAGGCAGTGTTGGTGAGCTCTCATATGATATATTATAAACTTCAAACCTTGGAAAACTTTGCAGATGAAAGTCTTTCATTGATCTGTCTTGTTCTTTGTCTTAGGGCATATAGCAATTGAAATGTTAGGGATGATATATCGTATACATTGGTCCTGGAGATGATGCCCAGTTAACAAAGTCATTGGGAATGATGCCCAATTTGACCTATAAAAATTCCCCCCTAAAGCATGAAGTCAAAATAATAACAACAATATTTTGATTGATATTCTTTACACTGTGATGAGTTGGAGATGAAGAGGAGTGGCGACTTGCATCAATCTTACAATACATTACATCATGATATATCCTCTTTGATCATAATTGCTGAGGGTAGGCATTCCCATGTTCAGCACATAAACAATCTAATAACATGTACATAATTCAGAAAGTCGTTGACATTGGAATGTTGCCCAATGTAGACATGCCTACAGATATAGGCCCATGTTCGGATGACAATCTATATGTAAGGTCACCATATAGATGATGTGTACAACAATCCTGAAATTGAAGCCCAGATGGCTGAAACTAGATCCGAGGTCTTCTTATCTCGTTCACTCGATCATTCAGGTACAAGTCTAGCCATGTGAATATATGATTTGTCGTCGAACATGGAAAGACATTATTTGATTACTAGCCAATGATGTGAGATGTTAACAAAACCACCATTAATGAAAATGGCCCTCAAGGTACTACAGTACATTTCTTAAGGTGTGAATAGATGATTTGATGTCGAAGGCTAAACAAAATATTTCAGTCAAAAGTCCAGAAGCGAGGATCGTGTCGATGCTTTAACAAGCTTCATGGTACTAGAATCTGATGTTTCTAAGTGAAATTCCTAGATAATTATTTGTCGTCGACAGGAAGTCTCCTTATTGCGAAACAGGAGTTACTGATTTCGAAGACAAGGGTATGACTTGATATAGAAATTTTCAGGGATGAAGGTCATGAGAATAAAGGTTTACGAGTATTGCAGAAGGATGAGTTTATTCACTGAATGACTTATCTTGAACATATCAGCAACACTGTGATGAGTTGGCAACATTGACCCAAAACCAAAGTGAAGGTATGATGAAACATAGGTATGAATGAATCATCAAGATGGTTACCCAATCTAAACAGTCACAAACATGGAGTGAAGGAAGTGTCATGTTCAAGAGAGACTTGCTACCATAAAGAATTTTTTCTCACTTTTCCCAAATTTTCCCCGGTCATTTGTCGACCAGTACCTCTTTATTTTTTAACAAGCTTGAGGAGGATAACATTTTATTGATATATAATTCAACCCTTCGAGCGAATAAAGTATTGCTATTTAATAATTTATCGAGTCTAGTGATGAATGGAACTTGATTCTTGCCATGATCGACAAGCCCGTCGCTATTTTATGTTTTAACGAGCTTAACTATAGTGATAGCCCAGTCCTTTTTCATATTTAGAGAGTTTAAAAAAGTGGATGAAAGAAAACTCCATAAGTAATTTTTCGTAAATTTGACACTCCGATCCGAAAAAGTGTAAAATAATATCTGAGAGAACCTCTTTGGTCATGTTTAACCAAGTTATTCCTTTTTCATAAATAATCTATCTCAGTCTGGAAAAGGGTTAAACTTATACTGAGTAGATATCGATTCATTTACTTTTACGAGCTCGAAAATACAAGTGCTGGGAAATATTTTCAAATTATCGGAGCCTGAAAAGAGCTGAAAGAAGACTCCAGGGGTTCCTTTTTCACTATTATCGAATCTCAAAAAAGAGATAAAAGTGCGCTTAAAATCCTTTTTCGTTTTTAACAAAGCTCGAAAAATAAGGAAAACAAGTATGCTTTGTGGTCAAGTCATTCTTTGAAATAAATCTGCACGACTAATATGTTCATCAGTTGTATATCCTGTTCAGAACAACATCAAATGGATTAAAATTACATGTTTGATGATAAAAAATAATAAAACTATATTCATAGCAATAAATTTAACTTGTAAGTAATTAAATGACTATTAAAAGTAGTTTCACTATTCATTTTTACCATTCCATAGTTAACATTTTCATTTTGGAGCTTTGAACTTGATTTTTCCCCCGAACTTCAACTACTGATTGTGATCGTTTTTGTGGACGGTTTTCATTTCCGTTTGATCCAGGTTAGTGATATGAACCTCCTATTTCCTTTAGTATTCATTTCATTTCAAATTTCTGCAAATTTTTATGGTTTTAAGGCCCCTAGGTTATATTCTTCCCAAAAAGAGGGCAACACACCCCTGAATGTCGAAACCTGTGTTGCATAGCAGGTATAGTGAAGGGTACTTGCATATGAAAAGCACTGTCTCTTGTTAGGGAGTGCGTTGGGCGCAATATAAGTTTTTTATTTTCTCATTATGCCCAAAATTGACCTAGTTTTTTGCAATGAATGGAATCTAATGGATCTTATGGTTGTATTTTAGGTTTCCATTGGATTACAATAACAATTACATGGAGGGAAAGAGAACATGAAGAACAATATATGATTGCCTTAAATGATCCAGGTATAGTAAGAACCCTAAGAGATTGTGGATTGCTTATGTTCTTAAATTGTCTAGGATGAGGCAACAAATAGAACTATTGGAGTTCTTAATTCAAGCATGGGATCCAGCTATCGAGGAATTTCATATTAAGAACCAAGTGGTTCCTATAACAGTTGAGGATGTGTACTTTCTCACAGGCTTGTCAAGAAGAGGCTTGCCCATTTCTCTCTCAGGGTCTGTTGTTGGAGGAGAGACAGTGATATATTATATTTTGCAATATTGCTATCCAGGGTTAGAGCCAAGCAAAGATGGAAAGATTAACATCTGGGATGTTAGAGATTTTCCCTTGAAAACTATCCTTTTCACGATCGCAAAACTTGCCGGCACTGTTACACTACATGTAGCGAATAGATCGTATCTATAGTACACGCTAGAGTGTATGGAGCCAAAAGTATTCAACTGTTCTAAATTTTTTCTATCTCAGATAAAGGAACAACTAAATAAAGCTAAGGGAAGAAGGAAGAAAAACTTCAGTTATGGTTCTATCCTTATATCTTTCTCCTTGGAACGGATTCCACTGATGCAGCCACAACATGTGACATTGGATATAGCTAGTCATAGAGATCCTTGGATGTAGAGATGGGTAGAACTCATGAGTCGATATGTAGGCTAAAATATACTGTTGTATTCTCTACTGGATTCTTCGCCTGGTTCCCACCACAGATTGTTGCCATCGCCGAGTATGCATACGCAGGCATTGATTTCCGAGGGGATCCAGATTTAGCATTACGAGAAGGCGCTCAGTGGGGTGCAATAGGTAAGAATTTTTTGGCCATGTTTTTTATTTTCCTAAGGTTTATACAATGTTTTTGTATTTTTATGTTTTCCGAAGACTAAACTAAATGTTTGATGTAATGGAGATGTTGTTCATGTTCAACCAGTAGTGGAACTGGAGCACGAAGCAGATGTGCTAGCAGAGAGGGTTGTCGGGAGAGTAGTCCTTCAGGATCTTGACATGGCTAAGACTCTGACTAAACTTCAGCAGCACATATATGGTTTGACCTTCGGGATTCTAGATTGTCGGATCGAAGAGCTTCCTATGTGACTGCAGCGACACACTATTAGGGTTCTTAACCGCTGGATGCGGTTACTTCGTAGGATAACTATATCTGTAACATGTTACCATGAACACCACTAGTTTACTTGTGAAATTTTTCATACATTTTGAGGTTGGATGACCAATGTGTCTTGGGCACAAATTTTCGTAAAAACCTATAACTATCTATCTATACGATTTCAATGTTTTCCTATGTTTATTGTGCAATCCTATTCAATGATGTGAATGTTTTCTTTACATATGTTGCAAATTTCTGTCTAAAAATTTATTAGATAATGAATCAGTCAATGTGCTAAAATTTCTGGAAATGTGTTCATATTGAATAAAATTAAAATGTCTTTCCAAAAGTCGAACTCTAAGGAACAATATATGCAATGTTGGATTTATAACAGTATAAACACTAGTAAGTTGTAATACCACAAGTTGTGAGTCTAACCTTATGATGATACGGTTAATGCCAAATGAAATGGCATCAGAGAGAAGTTCAATCAGCATGCTATACTCAACGATATTGTTAGTTGATCTACCAATACAAATCCCGTGAAAACTCAATAACTCACTGTTCAGAGAAAAAATGGCCCATGCTACAAAGGATAGATTCTGCGTACTACGACTAGCACCATCAACATATCCAACAAAGGGTTCCAAAGATTCAGACATCTACGATGAAATGTAAAGCAGATTACTAACGTCAAGAAAAATCTAAAAACAAATTAAGATAGTGAATGCAAATCAACAACATATATATGCAATATAGTAAAAAAAATTACTACGCTCATAATTAAGCATAGTAACGTTTCAAATAAAACCCATTTCTAGGCTACACCAACGGAATTCCATCGTAATCAACCAACTCATAGGTGCCCTTAGCAAGAACTCTTTTGACAATATAGGGGCCATGCCATAATGGCTCAAAATTTCTTGTACCTATTACATCAGCTTCTTTATCATAAAGGAGGACCAAGTCACCCTCTAAGAAAATGTGAGGCTGGACATTTTTGTCGTATTGCGCCTTTATACGTCTATTGTGCGCTTCGTTGGCCAATTGGGCTTCACAACGTGTTTCATCAAGATGGATGAGGTTAAGGAGACACGATTCTTCTTCTGAGGTGTCAAGTAACAAGTCAATCGTGATATAATACAAAAAATTACTACGCTCATAATTAAGCATAGTAACGTTTCAAATACAACCCATTTCTAGGCTGCGCCAACGGAATTCCATCTTAATCAACCAAATAATAGGCACCCTTAGCAAGAACTCTTTTGACAATATAGGGGCCATGCCATAATGGCTCAAACTTTCCTATACCTATTACATCAGCTTCTTTATCATAAAGAAGGACCAAGTTTCCCTCTGAGAAAATGCGAGGCTGGACATTTTTGTCATATTACGCCTTTATACGTCTCTTGTGCTCTTTTTTGGCCAATTGGGCTTCATGACATGTTTCATCAAGATGGATGAGATTAAGGAGACACACTTCTTCTTCTGACGTGTCAAGTAACAAGTCAATTGTGAGTTTTAATGACGGTATTTCACATTGGATTGGTAAGATAGCTTCCAGACCATACACCAATTGAAA
Source organism: Pinus albicaulis (assembly GCA_034641835.2). Taxonomy (NCBI): domain Eukaryota; kingdom Viridiplantae; phylum Streptophyta; class Pinopsida; order Pinales; family Pinaceae; genus Pinus; species Pinus albicaulis. The sequence continues at coordinate 719,957,287 of CM076582.1, forward strand.
AGGAGTAAAGCCAGTTGTGTTTCTCACCGAGGTTCAATATTCCCACAAGGCAGAGTACATGATCGAATGACAGTTCCTTTAACGAACTCCTATCATTCGTTGAAGCATACGTTTAAGAATTTTGTTGATAGCCTCAACTTGTCCATTTGATTATGGATAATAAGGAGTAGAATTATCATGTGACAATCCTAACTTAGCGGTCAATTCATCCATCATGTAGTTGCGAAAATGCTTCCCATGATCTGTAACTATAGCCTGTGGAACCCCAAACCGTGCAATAACATGATTAAATCAAAACAATGCAACTGTTTGTCCCCTGTTGTTGAATGTAGGCATCGCTTCGGCCCATTTGGTAAAATAGTTGACTGCGACAATAATACCATGCCCCTTGGACAAACAAGGGTTATAGGTCATGAAGTCAATACCCCATTTTGAAAATGGTCCCACAGAGAAAAAAGGATGCATTAGCGCTAGCGGTTTGTGGATTTTACGATAAAAAAATATGGCATGCATGACGACTTCTGACCGTGAGGATGCACTCTCAAAAAATGGTAGGCCAAAAGTAACCAGCACGGAGTATCTTCTGCATGATAGAATATCCAGATAAATGTCCACCACATGCCCCAACATGAAAATAATTTAACACTTTTTCGGCCTCCTCATGAGTGAGGCACCTCCTTAAAATTGTATTGACGCCACGACGATAAAGTGTATTGCCAACGATTAGATAATCTTTAGGTTGGTGTCGAATACGTCGACGTTCAGAGTAAGAGGTATCAGGTCAAAAAGTTTGGGTTTGGAGATAAATGATGAAATCACCATACCAAGGATCAGATGATCTGATCAGAAACAGAGACTTGTCAGGAATTGATGGTTCCAACGTAGTTGCAGTACTATCAGAGGGAAGGTCACAGAGAAGCTTAGCCAAAACTAAAGACTTCTTTGACATGGATTTGATGAATTCCAAATCAAATTCCTGCAAAATTTCAATCCAGTTTGAATATTCCCCCCCCAGCAATTGACGTGATAAGATATAAGTCATGGGGTTACAATCCGAAACTATAGTAGTTTTTCGGAGCATTATATAATGGAAAAATATTTGGACAGCTTGAGCAGCTTCTAAGCCAAGATTTTCTATGTATGAATATTTAACTTCCGTATCATTGATATTACAACTCAAATAATGGATCGGATGTTCAATTCCATTTTCCAATTGGACCAATACCATAGCAATGGTCGTTTCAGCCGCAGTGATATATATGAAATAATCATTTTGATAATTAGGGGGATACATTAATGACGCTCGGACAAGAGTGTCCTTGACAACATCAAAAGAAGCTTACGCAACTTGGTCCCAATGGAAAGGAACCCCTTTTTTCAATAGTCATGTAAATCATTTAGCCATTTCGGCGTAGATTGGAATGAACCTTCTCAGGAAGTTGGCCTTTCCTTGAAGTTTCTGTATCTGAAGTAAGTTTGACGGCACAAGAAAATCAAGAATGGACTGAACCTTCAATGGGTCGATTCGAAATCCTTATTTTGGGACCAATAATCCAAGCAAATGACCAGAACCCACACAAAACACACATTTATGTGGATTGAGGTGTATTTTGTAGTGTCAGCAGCGTAAGAAAATGGCTCTCAAATGCATCTGGTGATCATTCTAATTTCATGAATGCACTAGTAAATCATCTAGATACAGTTGAACAATGTTCTTGATGTCATTGAAAGCATAATCCATTGCTCTCTCAAAAGTTTCCCCAGCACTCTTTAAACCAAATGGAAGTTTCTTATAAGCGAATGTGCCCCAGGGACAGATGAACGTTGTCTTATGTTGATCATCTGGGTGGATATTGATTTGATTATAGCCAAAAAATCCATCCATGTACGAAAATATTTCACATCCAGCACAATCGTCAATAATCTGGTCAATAAAGGAAGTAGGATAGTTGTCTTTTGGACAAGAAAGATTGACATCCTGATAATTGATGCACACTCTAACGGTTCCTTGTTTTTTCATGACAGGAATGATATTGGAAACCCACTCAGTTATCGAAACAGGGTATATGGAACCAACATGCAAACATTTTTCAACTTATGCTTTCATGGCAGCGACTTTCTTTAGATGAACAGGACGAAGCCATTGACACTCTGGTTTGACATCAGGATACATATTAATAATGTGTTCAACTATACTAGTATCTATGCCTAGCATTTCCTCGTAAGGACAATCAAATACGTCATGGAATTCACTAAAGAGGGAGAGATATGATTCGAGTTCTAATGGAGAACAAGATACACCGACGTGAATATTTTCTACAATGCCAGGTTTGGTCAAAATATTGATAGAAATGGTTTCTTCAATATTTGATAGATTTCACTCGGAATCGATTGCATTAATGGGAAAATAATTTGAAAACAAATTTTTGATGGATGGGTGATATAGTTCATTTAGGTTATTTTCTTCATAATCAGGAAGATGGGAATGGTGATGATAATCTTCCCATGGTTCTCCTTCTGACATAATTGCTTCCAAAATATTCTCATATTTCAAGAACATTCAGGAAAATTGATCAGATGGAGTGCCAAAATCTAAGGAACGATCAACCCAAACACTCGGCGGCGCTGATTTCGGATTTGCCTCCCAAGCCAGATAGATTGATTGCTATGCCAGCTCAATAGGGCTGGGCGGTAGAAACTCATCCAACATAGAAATATCAAAATCACTCGTACTCTCCCTTAAGCCAGATAGAGTGGAGGAAATCATGTAGCAGGTCTCTATACTTGCAATTTCTACCGACGTCACGGGCGGCGGTAATGCAAAGGTTCCCATAAGAGTGGAATCCTTTAAGAGTCCTACACCAATGTTTTGAAGTTATATTTGGGGTATTTGAACGAACAGAACACTTCCAATTACCTGTGAAGCAGAGGAAAATAAGGATAGTTTATTAATGACTGTGATTGTACCTTTATGTGGAAAGGCAATCATTCTAAAGTATGTAGAAACAATTGCAGTCATTGCATATACCCATGGCCTTCCAAGTAAAATATTATAGTCAAGGGGTATGTCAACAACCTCAACATCAATATTCATTGTTTTTCCCCCTAGTTCAACATGCGGGTTATTAATAATACCACAAGGTTTATATGTATTTCCATCAAATGCCTTCAACGTCGTTGATTATTGTGATAAGCGTGGCAAGCTAAGTGACTTCCAACAATTTAGAGATATAATGCATGTAGATGCTCCCTCATCAATAATAGTGCGATGAAAAAGGTGATTGAGAAAATTTACGTGTATGGAGAATGCCAATTATGCTGGTAGTTCTAGCACATAGCCTATATGATTAAAGACGACAATATTAGAATCAGTTGGATCAATTCCACCAATAGCCAACAATAAAGGTTGTTTTTGGGAGGGACGATTTTGTAATACCTCAAGAGCAGACATAGCTGAAGGGGCTTGAGCCAAATCTTCAACTATATTATAATTGTGTGCAGCTCTTGCTCAAGGATTATATGTTGATTTATGAATTACTCCCTTCGGTGGCTTAATTGTCAATTCAGGAATAGAAGTAGGTGGTATTGATTCCGTAGACGGATTCGTTTTCGAGGTAGTAGGTTGATCAGTGGCCTGACTACCATAATATTTATTTCACATTGACACCAAAATATTTGTTGAAGGTTTTGTGACAAATAACATTAACACTTGGGAACTAGGAGCTAGATCCGTAGCAACCATGTTTATGTCCAGATTTGGAAATGGGTCTGCCAACATAGCTAATGCATGGGAAGTATTGATGATTTTTGAGACTTCAGCGTGGTGAGGACAATCCCTAACAAAGTGTTCCTCATTACATATTATGCATGGATAACAAGGTTTCCTAGGTCCAGATGATTGATCAGATGATCTTTCCTATGGGTTAGAAGTTTTCTTTTTCTTAGATTTCCCTTTTTTCTTACTTCCGGGTTGCTTGTCACTTTTGTCTTTGTCAAATGACGTGCCATTAATTTCGGAATTAGGAGCAGGATCAGATGCGGTACTGTGATGTGTGCTTGAAGTACCTATCAAGCCATCTCCGGCATCAGAGTCCTTTAATTGAGGAGGAACAATAAAATTAGATCTTGGCACATAAGGAATTTTTCATAGAGCATGTGAGACTGAGTATAAATAAAATCTAAATATTGAGCAAGAGCAATAAATTTCTCTTATGTGATGACGCCACCCTTAGCCACATCCTTAGTTATAGATGGTAACAAGGACTTAATGAACCATTCAGCAAGGAGCTGATCCGATACAAAGGTCTTAACCATTCGACGACGATGACACCACTCATGAATATGATCAGAGATGTGAGTAGCATTAGTCTGTTTGAAATTGGTCAAGAGTTTCATTCCAGTTTCATATCTGATGGGTAACTGGAAATGATTCAAAATGACAATAGTTAGGGCTGTGAAATTATGAAAAGAAGCTTTAGGTAATTCAATGTACCTTTTTGTAGTTGGACCTGTGAGCGTACATTGGAAAAGAAGTACTCGAACAGAATCATCATTCATGGAGTTTGATGAACACCATAAATGATAAGTAATGACATGAGGTGATGGATCTTCTCTAGGGTTTCCATTGAACTTAGGAATATCCGAGGGTAATTTGTGAGGTATCACTGGCCACCAAGGAGCATAGTTAATTGGATCATTAGTTAGTCGATTTAAATCTGGTAACTCTAAATTTGCAACAAAGGGAAACTTTCAATTAAGGTTAGGTTGAACATAGCCAGGGTAAGATGGAATTTCTTGAGAAACAGGCCTTTGAGCACCAGCATAAGGAATCTGCTATTGGTAACCCAGATAGGGATTTTTTTGAAAATCAAACGCTTGAGGATTATGTTGACCAAAACCAGGATATGATACTTGTTGAAATTAATTTTGAGGCATTTGTGCCTGTGGCTGCCAAGGGGTCTATCCACCAATGTTATAACACAAATTAGGATAACTCGGATTCGTTTGATAGGTATAACCAGGTCGCAGTTGTGACATCCCATAAAATGGTAAACCATTTTGTGAATAGATAATTTCGGATACAGGTTGTTGTAAATTAACCAAATTATTTGGAGTCTGTGGACCCAACATTTGAGGATATTGAGTTGAAGGACCCACTTGATAAGGTTGTACAACATTTTGATTCTGTAATAGGGGTAAAGATGTATTAACGAGTGGTAATGATGTGGGTGTAATAGGTTGAACTGGTTGATATGATTTTATAACAGTTTGTGGTTGGATAGGTAGAGTGGGCTGCCATTGAAAAAAAATCATTTCAACATTAGATTCACAAAAAAGTGACAGAGTCATATCATATTTGGTGACCAAAGGTTTCCCCCCAGCATGAGGACGATAATAAGACGAAAAATATTGCTCTCCAAATGTTGGGAGTCCAGTTGATATGGTACTTGAAGCAATAGACGTAGAAGGACCAGCTTAATATTGCCCTGAAGATGTGTATAATGAATCAAGTCATTCAGTACTTACTATAGGATTACTAGTTAAAATACCGGATGATGACATTGGTAAATTCCATGGGTTTGAAGGTGCACCAGAGAAAATTCTAGATAATTATTTGTAACCTGATGGGACCAAAGGGCCACCATGAAAATATGACTCTGGTGAAGTTGTAAACATCGACGGGGTAGCTAGGGCAGGAGTTGACGTAATTGGAACAGATGGCCCAACCGAAGATGTTGGTTCAGTCATGGTTACTTGACCAAATGTATACCCTTTTGAATCAATGAGAATTTGAAGAGGTGCAGGATCAAAAAAAGCAGATGGTGTCGATTGAGAAAAAGACTCGTACAGGTAAAGGTCCTCCCAAAAATGGGTTGGAGTTAAAGGTGTATCATCTTGTGGAATTTATTAAATCGCAATAAACCAGGGGGATGTATTTCACCGTCATGCCCAAAGTATATTTCAGGTGGTTGACTGTGTGATATGGGAGATTGAATAGCTACAAAAATTTGTGGGATGACCAAGGTAGGAACAACTTCTGGTTGTACAACTTTAGGATTCAAATTTTCTGGCAAAGAAGAGACAGGATCTGGATCAATTTATGGTTGAACAACGTTGAGTCTAGGAGGTATGGTCTCACTGATTGGATGGATCGTGACCACGAGTAACTGTGAAGACTCTGTTTCGAAAATAGTAGAAGAACCAGGATGTGTAGAAAAAACTTGAGCTAACTCTGGTTTATGGAAAGATGATGTTTCACCAGAGGTACGAATTGTACTTGATTCAGTAGATTGTGATTGCCTTCACCTACTAGAAGTAACTTCTGGTGGTAAAGGTGGTTTTTATGCTAGTTTACACGAACAATGGGGGAAAGGATTTTGTTCTTCCACGATTACTGATTTATTTTAACCAAATAAAAAATAAAAAAAATAAAAGGGTAATGCTAGGAAAAAAGGTTTACCAAGAAACTGTGAACTACAAAATACCTCCTGGCGAACCAAGAAGTACAAGCAGGAAATCTCTCCGAATGTTGTGTTCAGTGTATCACAATTTACAAGGCGGCCGACTCGGTTCACTATGGATGGATAAAACCTAAAATTTTTCCTCCGAAATATACCCGAAGTTACGTGGAGGCCCAAGTCTGTATTAGCACTTTCTGATCCGAAACCACACTGTGAGAACACCCTTTATACTTATCGTACTATAACACCACCCGATATACCCGAAAGTATGTGGATGAGCTACGATATGCTTACATACGTGGAGTGAGGTATCACACTTGGAATTTATCGTAGACAAGTTAACGACAATTGCTATGTTTTACGACGCAGGAACACATCTCTAGCCTAGACCTTCTAAATTTTATTGTTATGGTTCCAATGCTTTGTTAGGTAAATTGAGATTAATTTTATGTTGATCTTGCTTAACAATTTTCCTTTCAAAGGTTCACCGTGATGATGTATTGGAAAATTCCTAAAATGCAACTAAGAATCATAAGAAATCTTTCACTTTTAGTTTTTCAATGAAAATCCTAGCCACTAGAGGGAAAGAGCAAACAAATTAGAGAACACAAACTAAATGCAGATTTCCTAATTGTTCCTTTTTGCAAAATACACAAACTACTACATGCAAATGTAGATTTTTCTTTTCATTCCCTTTAATGTTATGAATGCAAAAAGAAACTAAGTGCACTAAATCAAAAAAATCAAATGCCTTTTACTTTTGAGAAATGAGGAATACAAACAACAATTTCTCTTTTGAAGGAAAAATGAGGAATGAAACAACAATTTCTCCTATCAGGAAACGAATATTTTACGACAATTTCCTTTTTCAAAAGAAAATGGATCTAATGCGAAAATAAAAATAATTTGAAATTAACTTGCCAATGATAAAGAAAAATGCTTTAAACAAACATTGACCAAATTTTATTTCAAGAGAGGAAGAGGTAGATGAATTCATTGGTCAATATGAGGCTCAGGCTTTTCAAAACACATCAGCAAACAAACTGCAAAGGCAAATTCAAGGGAATTTGGATGGCTCTAGGAGGCAACATAGTCTCTAAACAGAGAAAGTGCTTTACAGTGCATTCCTGAAAGGGAGATAGTGTTATGCAAAGCACTGTGTCCTATCAAAGAGTGAGTTGGGCACAGTTTCAAAGGAAAAACACAGCTATTTAACACACTTCTTTTGCAAATTTGGATCTTAAAAAACCTAATATTTGTGAGTAACAACTACTGGGTGAATAAACAAAGAAAATTAGAGGCTACAACAACTAGGATAAAGAGTAATCTCCCCAGTGGAGTCGCCAATTTGTTGGAGAGAATTGTGAATTACGGATAAAACACACTTCCCTAGATAGGTGCTAATCTAGAACAATAGGTTAAAGACTATATGACTACTTTTCCTAGCTAAGAACAGACACACAGAATGGATTAGATGCTTACTTGGAATCCAAGCGCTTCCAAATGATTCCTTCTGTCGCTTCCGTTGTAGCTTCAAATTCCAACCGGCTCTGCAAAATATTTCCTGCAAGAATGAACACTAAATAGAAAAAGATAGCAATAATAAAGATGTTTATTCAAGTTAGTTTGTTAAATCAGTAATGCATAAACCATATACATCAACTAAGATCTTGCAATATGGAAAATCAGAGCTAATACAGATGCATATAGGGAAAAGTAAGTTGTATTCTTTATTAATGATAGAAGGGGAGGTGACAACCAAATGAATGATTTAGTGTCACCATATCCAGTAGCATCCCAACCTCATCAAAATGCAGATATCTCCAACAAATTTTCACTCAAATCAATCTCCTCAATGAAAAATCCACCAACATTTCTCTACACAAATTCTTACTTATCAAACACTAAGATCTGTGCTCAATTTATAGAGATGTTGAGGTAGTTTTACAATCAATGACTTTCCAATAATATGCGAGATATGTTCCCAATCTTGTAGATGTCAAATGGACACATGGATTCGAAGTTTGACACATGTGAACTCTTCTAGAAGGCATTGTCCAAGTGGAGATTCTGGAACAATGATAATTTCGCTCCCAATATGACCAACGCACCCATAGATGTCGAGAAGTGCTTTGTAGAGAAGCCTTGCATGGGGATCCCTACATATGCAATGCACTTATTCCCTTTAGAGGCAGTGTTGGTGAGCTCTCATATGATATATTATAAACTTCAAACCTTGGAAACCTTTGCAGATGAAATTCTTTGATTTATCTGTCTTGTTCTTTGTCTTAGGGCATATAGCAATTGAAATGTTAGGGGATCATAGACCCTATAAATTGGTCCTGGATATGATGCCCAGTTAACCAGGTCATTGGGAATGATGCCCAAATTGACCTATAATAGCCTTCTTTATTTAGGGCAGCTAACACCTATCATTTTATTGATATGGATGCCTATAAAACATAAAAATTTCCTAACATTTTTTTAAATTTTTCATTCTTTTGCATGCATATCCTACCTTAACATTTTAAAAATTATTTGACTAATTATGCTAAATTATCAAAACTAGATAATGTTACAACATCAGCTCCATCTGGGGACTGCTTCCCCCTGTGGGATGCAGAGAACAAGAATATCCATAAGCCTTCTCCTCGGGCTATGGAGTCTTTGCTGAAATAGATACTCACTTGAAGTTTTTCAAAAACAAATAAAATCTTAGAATATTTACAGATGTTGAATGAATGAAGAATCAATACTGAATATAATGTTTCAAGTACTTCCAATTGACTAGAAATGAGGAATACTCTCCTTCCAAATTATGTAGAATTAATGTGTTTTTCCCTTTGAATTCTGCAATATTGAATGGACCCAACCATAGGTTATCAAATTTCTCATGGTTTCCTTTGTCTTCTCTCCTTGTATCTCATCTGAGAACAAGGTCATATTTCTTAAAATTTCTTTCTCTTGATTTTCTGTTGAACAGTTATTTCATCTTGTTATGGTGTTTTCTTAGCTGATACTGAATCTCATCCCTGTCTTCATTCAACTCAATAATTTGATTAATCCTTCTTGAGAAATCATCTTTTTATTCATAATATTCTTGGAGAAATATCATAATAGGTAAAGCTAAATGCGTAGGAAAAGTTGTTTCCTTATCATAAAATAATTAGAAAGGAGACTTGCCTATTGAACTCCTAGGATAAACTCTGTTTTCCCAAATAGCATGGATTAAGTGGCTATCCCAAATCTTTTTATGATCTTCAAGAGTCTTCTTAATGAACTTAACTAAGCTCTTGTTGGAATATTCTGCAAGTCCATTACCGTGAGGATAATATGGTGTAGAATGATGTAGTAGGATTGAATATTTTTGACAGAACTCGATCATTTTAACACTGTTGAAGGCTATTGTATTATTCGTTAAAATTTGTTTAGGACATCCAAATTTTGATAAGATATCCTCTTCAAGGAATTTAATTACAACAGTATCAGTTGAATTTTTAACAGGTATGTCTTCTACTCATTTGGTAAAATAATCAGTAGCAGTTAGAATCCATCTGTGTTGATTACTTGATTGTGGATGAATTTCCCCAATAAATTCCAATCCCCTTTGTAGAAAAGGAGCATCAATTGATACTGGAACTAGAGGAAGTGCTGACAATATTTTTTTTTCCTGCAAATAATTGACATTGTACACAACTTCTTACTCTTGCTCCAACTTATTTGAAAAGTGAGGGCCAGTAAAAACCTATTTTCCAGATTTTGTAGGTTGTTGCTCTCCAGGCATAGTGTCCACCACAAAATCCTGCATGGAATTGATCTATAATTCCCTCTGTCTCATTTTCAGTTAAAAAAATAAGAAGAATATTTAGAGGGTCTTTCCAGTATATATTAGCATTGAGAATACAATATTTTATTGATTTGAGCTTTATATATTTTCACCGCTTCAAATTAAGATCAACTGGACATTGAAAAGATCTGAAAAACTGCACAATATCAGAATACCAATCAAAGATTAGATACTTCTGATCTATGTGAACAAGAATGGATTGATCTGAAGGAAGAGTTTCTTATGGGTTCTCTCCTTCCATAAGACTCAAGAGAAGGAGGTTCTTGTGGATTCTCCTCTGATATTGAGGAAGGTCCTTGTGGATTCTCCCTTGATGTTGAAGGAGGTTCATGTGGATTCTCCCTTAGTGACATTTCATCAAACATATTTATGCATAATACTTTGCAGTTGGATTCAAATAATAATTTGGCTAGGCCTTGGCCTTTTACTAGCTTTGTGGTTTTAATTTCAAGATCAAATTCATGGATTTTAGAAATCCATCTTCCTCTCTTTCCATCAGTATCGGGCTTGGTTAAAACAGTTTTGACAACATGATTTGGAACATAGGCAGTAATGTGTGAATGCATGACATAGGTTCTAAAGGCTTTGAGGGCTTGAATTAGGGCATAAGATTTATTTTCCATAATATCATACCTAAGTTCAACATTCCTCATAACCTTGGAAAAAAAGGCTATATGTTGGTCATCACCATTGGAGTTATTTTGTAAAAGTACAACAACTAAGGTTGTCTCAGATGCAAAAGAAAATATGCTAAAAGGTAAAGAATAAATAGGACTAGCTAATGTAGGGGCTTCAGATATTGCCTTTTTTATTTGATCGAAAGCATACCTAGCTGGAAATGTCCATTTGACGTCATTTTTTTCCTTTAGCATATCAGTTATGTCCTTTACTATATCTGCATTATTGGGGATGAACCTTATGAGAAAAATGATTTTTCCAAGGAAGGTTTGTATCTCTTTCTTATTCCTTGGTAGAGATAGAGTCTGAATGGCTGGTACTCTTTTTGGGTCAATTATAACTCCATTATTAGAGATTATATGCCCTAGTAATTTCCCTTCCTTTATAGCAAATAAAGATTTCTTCGGATTGATGGATATACCAAATTTCCTGCACCTGTTAAAAACCTTGCTCAAGTGTTTTAGATGATTTTCATCAGAATTAGAGAAAAAATTTAAATCATCCAAATAAATAATAGTAAATTGAACAGTTTTACCTACAAACGCTAGATCCATTGCTCTCTAAAAAGTGGCTCCAGTATTAGTTAACCCAAATGGAATCCTGGCATACATGAATGTACCTCAAGGAGTGGTGAAAGAATTTTTCTCTTGATCAGCATGACTTACCATGATCTGGTTGTAACCTGAAAATCCATCTAGCATAGAAATCCTACTTGATCCTGAATCTTTCTGAAGTAAATAATCCATTTTAGGAAATGGATAATTATCTTTTAAGGATTCTTTGTTCATGTTTCAGAAATCTACACATAACCTAATCTCACCATTTTTCTTCCTGACTGGAACTAGGTTAGCTACCAAATTATAATACCTTAATGGTAAAATGATATGAGCATTAAGCAACTTTTTAAGTTCTTTTTCAATGGTTGGAAGTAGTATGGGATTAATTCTTCTTAATTTCTGTAAGAAGGGTTTTGCCTTTGGTTTTAAAGGAATCTTATGCTCTATTAAAGTTGTATCATAAGTTTTTAATTCTTTATAAGACCATACAAACACATCTTTGTAATTTTTAAGAAGATTCAAGTATTTGAGTTTCACATGCAAAGGCAACGTTGATGATAGCTTAACATTTCTTACATCATCTAAAGTCCCAATATTGCAATCTTCAATTTATTCTTCAGGTGATTTAGACAAAGGATTTTTAGAGACATCATTATCATCGAATAGTTTTTCCAATGGATTTAATCCTTTAGGAATAAAATTATTAGATAAGTGAATGATATCATGATCAAGAATGTTATGATTAAATGATTTTTGTGGATTTTGGTGATTTAATTCTTGAATATCTCTTTGGCCTTCTTCAATTTGCATGTTTGATAATTCATCGATGACTTGAAGGAAAGACTTTAATTGTTTGTCATCTTCAAAAATATTCCAATTTTTAAGGTTATCAGGGATTGATGGTCTGTATTTAACCTGAATTTGGTATTCTAAAGATACTGGTTGTTATGCGGAATTATGAATTACAGATAAATCATTCTTCCCTAGACAGGTGCTAATCTAGAACAACGGGTCAAAGACTTTACGACTATCTTTCCTAACTGTAAACAGACACACATAATTAAATAAGAAGCTTACTTGGATTCCAAGCGCTTCCAAAATCTCCTTCTGTCGCTTTTGTTGTAGCTTCAAATTCCAGGTGGCTGTGCAAAATATTTCCTGCAAGAATGAACACTAAACAACAAGAGATATCAATAATACATATGTCTATTCAATTTATTCAGCTAAATCAATAAATCATAAACCATATACATCAACTAAGAGATCATGATATTGAAAATCAAAGTTTATACAGATGCATATAGGGAAAAAAAAGCAATGATCTTTAATGATGATATAAGGGGAGATTACAACCCAGTGATTGATTTAGTGTCACCATCCCCAGGAGCATCCCAGGCTCATCAACATGTAGATATCTCCAGCAATATGTCACTCAAATCAATCTCCTCAATTGAAATTCCACTAGCATTTCTCTACACAAATTATTCCTTATCAAACACTGAGATCTGTGCTCAATTTATAGAGGAGCTGAAGGTAGTTTTATAGTCAATGACTTTCCAATAATAGGAAAGACATGTTCCCAATCGTGTAGATGTCAAATGGACACTTGGATTCGAAGCTTGACACATGTGAACTCTTCTAGAAGGCATTGGCCAAGTGGAGATTCCGGAACAATGAGAATTTCGATCCCAATGTGACCAACACACCCTTGGATGTCGGGAAGTGCTTTGTAGAGCAGCCTTGCATAGGTCTACCTGCATATGCAATGCACTTAGTCCCTTGAGAGGCAGGGTTGGTGAGCTCTCATATGATATATTATAAACTTCAAATCTTGGAAACCTTTGCAGATGAAAGTCTTTGATTGATTTGTATTGTTCTTTGTCTTAGGGCATGTAGCAACTAAAATGATAAGGGATGATAGAACCTATTCATTGGTCTTGGATATGATGCCCAGTTAACCAGGTCATTGGAAATGGTGCCCAAATTTACCTATAACAATTTCCCCCTAAAGTATGAAGTCAGAATAATAATAACAATATTTTGACTGAGATGATTTACATTGTGATGGGCTGGAGATGAAGCAGAGTGGCGGCCTGCATCAATATTACAATACATTACGTCATGATATCTCCTCTTGATCATAATTTCTGAAGTTAGGCTTTCCCATGTTCAACACATAAACAAAATAATAACATGTACATAATTCAGAAAGTCATCTACATTTGAATGTTTCCAAATACAGACATGCCTACATATATGACCATGTTTGGATGACGATCAGTATGTAAGATCACTGTACAGATGATGTGTACAACAATCCTGAAATTGCAGCTTGGATGGCTGAAACTAGATCTGGGGTCTTCTTATCTCATTCACTTGATCATTCAAGTACAAGTCTAGCCATGCGAATATATGATTTGTAGTCAAACATGGAAAGACATCGTTTGATTACTAGCCAATGATGTGAGTTGTTAACAAACTTTAGAGAACCACCATTAATATCAATGGACCTCAAGGTACTGCAGTACATTTCGTAAGGCATGAATAGATGATTTGATGTCGAACGACAAACAAAATCTTTCGGTCAAAAACCTGGAAGCGAGGATCTTGTCGATGCTATAACAAGCCTCATGGTACTGGAATCAGATTTTTCTAAGTGAACTTACTGGACAATGATTTTTCATCGACAGGAAGCCACCTTATTGCGAAAGGGGAGTTACTGATTTTAGAGACAAGGGTATGACTTAATATAGAAATTTTCAGGGATGACGTTCATGAGAATGAAGGTTTATGAGTATTGCAGATGGATGAGTTATTCACTAGATGACTTCTCTTGAGCATATTGACGACACTGTGATGAGTTGGCAGCATTGACCCAAAACCGAAGTGAAGGTATGATGAACCATAGGTATGAATGAATCGTCAAGATGATTACCCAACCCAAACAGTCACAGACATGTAGTGAAGGAAGTGTCATGTTCAAGATAGACATGCTACCATAAATAATTCTGCTCACTTTTCCAAAATTTCCCAGTCATTTCTTGACCAGTACCTCTTTATTTTTTAACAAGCTTGAGGAGGATAACATTTTCTTGATCTATAATTAAACCCTTCAGGCGAATAATGTATCGCTATTTAATAATTTAACGAGTCTAGTGATGAATGAAACTCGATTCTTGCCATGATCGACAAGCACGTCGCTATTTTATGTTTTAACGAGCTTAATGACAGTGATAGCCCGGTCCTTTTTCATATTTAGAGAGTTTGAAAAAGAGGATGAAAGAAAACTCCATAAGTACTTTTTTGTAAAGTTGTCACTCAGATCTGAAAAAGTGTAAAATAATATCAACGAGAACCTCTTTAGCCATGTTTGACCAAGGTATTTCTTTTTTGTAAATAATCTATCTCAACCCAGAAAAGGGTTAAACTTATATTGAGTAGATATCAATTCATTTTACTTTTATGAGCTCGAAAAGACAAGTGCTTGGCAATATTTTCACATTATCAGAGTATGAAAAGAGCTGAAAGAAGACTCCAAGGGTTCCTTTTTCGCTGTTATCAAAGCTTGAAAAAGAGATAAAAGTGTGCTTCAAATGCTTTTTCATTTTTAACAAAGCTCGAAAAATAAGGAGAAAAGGTATGCTTTGTGGTCAAATCATTCTTGAAATAAATCTGCACGACTAATCTATTCATTAGTTGTAAGACCTATTCAAAACAACATCAAATGGATTAAAAATGCATGTTTCATGATAAAAACATATAATAAAACCATAGTCATAGAAATAAATTAAATTTTCAAATAATTAAATGACTATTAAAATTAATTTCACTATTCATTTTTACCATTCCATAGTTACCATTTGCATTTTGGAGATCTGAACCTAATTTTTCCCCCGATCTTCAGCTGCTGATTGCGATTGTTTCTGTGGATGGATTTCGTTTCCATTTGATCTAGGTTAGTGATATGAACCTCCTCTTTCCTTTAGTATTCATTTCATTTCCATTCTGCAATTTTTCATTGTTTTAAGGCCCCTTGGGTAATTTTTTCCCAAAAAGAGGGAAACGCACCCCTGAATGTTGAAACTTGCATTGCATAGAAAGTACAGTGAAGGTTACTTGCATACACAACGCACTGTCTCTTGTTAGGGAGTGCGTTGGGCGCAATCTAGATTTTTGTTTCTCACATTATGCCCAAAAACTACCTAGTGTTTTGGATTGATTGGAATCTAATGGATCTTATGGTTGTATTTCAGGTTTCCATCATATTACAATGAAGATTACATGGAGGGAAATAGAACATGAAGAACAAGATATGATTGCCTTAAATGATTCGGGTATAGTAAGAGCCCTAAGAGATTGTGGACTGCTTAAGTACTTCAAATTGTCAAGGGTAAGGAAACAAATAGAACTATTGGAGTTCTTAGTTTGAGAATGGGATATAGCTATCGAGGCATTTCATATTAAGAACCAAGTGGTTCCCATAATATTCGAGGATGTATACTTTCTTACAGGTTTGTCGAGGAGACTCTTTCCTATTTCGCTCTCAGGGTCTGTTGTTGGAGGAGAGATAGTGAGAGATTATGTTTTGCAAAATTATTATCCAGGGGCAGAGCCAAGAAAAGATGTAAATATAAACATTTGGGATGCTAGAGATTTTCCTTTGAGAAATATCCTTTTCACGATCGCAAAACTTGCTGACACCGTTACACTACATGTATCAAATAGATCATATATGCAGTACGCACTAGAGTGTATGGAGCCAACAGTCTTCAATTGGCCCGAAGTTGTTCTATCTCATATAAAGGAACAACTGAACAAAGAAAAGGGAGGAAGGAAGAAGAATTTCAGTTATGGTTCTATCCTTATATCCTTTGCCTTAGAACGAATTCCACTGATGCAGCCACAACATGTGACACTGGATGTGTCTAATCCTAGAGATCCGTGGGTGCAGAGATGGGTGGAACTCATGGGTAAGCATGTAGGACAATCTACCATTATGTTCTCTACTACGTTCTTCGCCTGGTTCCGGCGACAGATTTTTGCCATCGATGATTATGCATATGCAGGTGTAGATTTCCGAGGAGATCCAAATTCAGCATTACCAGAAGGTGCTTAGTGGGGTGCAATGGGTAAGATGTTTTGACCATGTTTTTTTATTTTCCTAACTTTTATACAATTTTTTTGTATTTTTTATGTTTTCCCAAGACTAAACTAAATTTTTTATGTAATGCACATGTTGGTCGTGTTCAACCAGTAGTGGAACCGGAGCGTGAAGCAGATGTGCCAGCAGAGAGGGTTGTCAGGAGAGCATTCCTTGAGGATCTTGATATGGCTAAGACTCTAGTTGAGATTCAGAAGCACATAGAGGGTTTAACCTTCGGGATTCTAGATTGTCAGATCAAAGAATTACCCATGCGACTGCAGTGACACACTATTGGGGTTCCTAACCGCTGGATGTGGTTACTATGTAGGATAGCTAGATCTAAAGCATGTTACCATAAGCACCACTAGTTTACTTGTGAAATTTTTCATAAATTTTGAAGTCAGATGACCAATGTGTCTTGGGCACAAATTTTGTAAAATCCTATAACTATCTATCTATATGATTTCAGTGTTTTCCTATGTTTATTGTGCAATCCTATTCAATGATGTGAATGTTTTCTTTACATATGTTGCAAATGTCTGTCTAAAACTTGGTTAGCTAATGAATCAGTCAATGTGTTCAAATTTATGGAAATGTGTTGATATTGAATAAAATCAAAATGTCTTTCCAAAAGTCAAACTCTTACGAACAATCTAAGAAATGTTGGATTTCTAACAGTATAAACACTAGTAAGTTGTAATACCACAAGTTGTGAGTCTAACCTTATGATGATATGGTTAATACCAAATGAAATGGAATCACAGAGAAGCTCGATCAATGTGCTATACTCAACGATATTGTTTTTCAATCTACCAACAAAAATCCCTTGAAAACTCACTAACTCGCCGTTTGGAGCAAAAATGGCCCACACTGCAGAGGATAGATTCTTTGTACTATGACTAGCACCATCAGCATATCCAACAAAGGGTTCTGAAGATTAAGACATCTACGATGAAATGTAAAGCGGATTACTAACGTCAAGAAAACTATAAAAACAAACTAAGATAGTGAATGCAAATCAACAGCATATATATATAATATAATACAAATAATTACTATGTTCATGATTAAGCATAGTAGCGTTTCAAATAAAACCCATTTCTAGGTTGCGCCAATGGAATTCCATCATAATCAACCAACTCATAGGCGCCCTTAGCAAGAATTATTTTGACAATATAGGGACCATGCCATAATGGCTCAAACTTTCCTGTACCTATGACATCAGCTTCTTGATCGTAAAGAAGGACCAAGTCGCCCTCTGAGAAAATGCGAGGCTGGACATTTTTGTTGTATTTCACATTTATACATCTCTTATGTGCTTCATTGGCCAATTGGGATTCACGACGTGTTTCATCAAGATGGATGAGGTTAAGGAGATGTGCTTCTTCTTCTGAGGTGTCAGGTAACAAGTCGATTGTGAGTTTTAATGACAGTATTTCACATTGGATTGGTAATATAGCTTCCAGACCATACACTAATTGAAAAGGAGTAAATCCAGTCGCGTTTCTCACCAAGGTTCGATATGCCCACAAGGCGAAGTACAGGATCAAATGCAAATTTCTTTTACGAACTCCTATCATTCATTGAAGCATACGTTTAAGAAAAATTTTGATAGCTTCAACTTGTCCATTTGATTTCGGATAATAAGGAGTAGAATTATCATGTGACAATCCTAACTTGGCATTCAATTTAGCCATCATGTGATTGTGAAAATGATTTCCATGATCTATAACTATATCCTGTGAGACCCCAAACCGTGCAATAACATGATTAAAGAAAAACAATGCAATCGACTATCTTGTGTTGTTGAATGTAGGCATCGCTTCGACCCATTTGATAAAGTAGTCGATTGCAACAATAATATAACCATGACCCCCAGACGAACGAGGGTTATAGGTCATGAAGTCAAAACCCCATTCCAAAAATGGTCCCACAAAGAAAACATGATGCATTGGCGCTGGCGGTTTGTGGATTTTTCGATCAAAAATCTGGCATGCATGAAAAATTCTGACCGCGAGGATGCAGTCTCGAAAAATTGTAGGCCAAAAGTAACCAGCGCGAGTATCTTCTGTGCGGTAGCATATTTAGATAAATTTCCACAACAAGCCCCAACAGGACAATCATTTAACACTTTTTCGGCCTCCTCATGAGTGAGGCACCTCCTTAAAATGGTATCGACACCACGATGATAAAGTATATCACTGATGATCAGACAATTTTTGGCTTGGTATCGAATACGTCACTGTCGAGAGTGAGAGGTATCAGGTCAAAAGATTTGAGTTTGGAGATAAATAATGAAATCCCCATACCAGGGATCAGATGATCCGATCATAAATAAAGACTCGTCAGGAATTGATGGTTCTAACGTAGTTGCAGTACTATCAGAGGGAAGGTCACAGAGAAGCTCAACCAAAACTAAAGACTTCTTTGACTTGGATTTGATGAATTCCAAATCAAAGTCCTGCAAAATTACAATCCATTTTGAATATTTCTCCCCCAGCAATTGACGTGATAAGATATAAGTCATGGGGTTGCAATCCGAAACGATAGTGGTTTTTCAGAGCAAGAAATAGTGGCGAAATATTTGGATAGCTTGAACAGCTACCAAGGAAATATTTTCTATGTATGAATACTTAACTTTCATATCATTAAGATTATAACTCAAATAATAGATTAGATGCTCAATTCCATCTTCTACTTGGACCAATACTATAGCAATGATCATTTCAGTCGCGACGATATATAGGAAATAATAATTTTGATAATTAGGGGGATACATTAATGATGCTCGGACAAGAGTATCCTTGACAGCATCAAAATAATCTTGCGCAACTTGGTCCCAATGGAAGGAAATCCCCTTTTTCAATAGTTGAGTAAATCCTTTAGCCATTTCGGTGTAATTTGGAATGAACCTTCTTAGGAAATTAGCCTTTCCTTGAAGTTTATGTATCTAAATTAAATTTGATGGCGCAGGAAAATCAATAATGGCCTGTACCTTCAATGTGTCGATTCGAATTCCTTCTTTTGAGACTACGAATCCAAGTAAACGACCAAAACCAACACAAAACACACATTTATGTGGATTGAGGCGTATTTTGTAGTGTCGGCAACGTAAGAAAATGGCTCTCAAATGCATCGGGTGATCAATTCGATTTCATGAATGCACTGGTAAATCATCTAGATAAGGTTGAAAAATGTGCTTGATGTCATTGAAAGCATAGTCCATTGCTCTCTGAAAATTTTCCCTAGCTTTCTTTAAACCAAACGGTAGTTTCCTATAAGTGAATGTGCACCAGGGATAGATGAATGTTGTCTTATGTTGATATTCTGGGTGGATATTAATTTTATTGTAGCCAAAAAATCCATCCATGAATGAAAATATTTCACATCCAGCACAATCATCAATAATCTGATCAATAAAGGGAGTAGGATAGTTGTCTTTTGGACAAACAATATTGAAATTCCGATAGTCGACGCACACTCTAATGGTTCCTTGCTTTTTCATGATCAGAACGATATTGGAAACCCACTCAGTTAGAGGAAAAAAGTATATGAAACCAGCATGCAAAAATTTTTCAACTTCTACTTTGATGGCAGTGAATTTCTTTGGATGAACAGGACGAAGTTGTTGACGCACCAGTTTGAGATCAGGATACATATTAATAGTGTGTTCAACAATACTAGTATCTATTCCCGACATTTTCTCGTAAGACCAAGAAAATACATCACATAATTCATGAAATAGAGAGCTATATGAATCAAGTTCTGATGGAGAAAAAGATACATCGACATGAATATTTTTTACAATGCCTGGTTTGGTCGAAATATCGATAGAAATGGTTTCTTCAATATTTAACATATTTCGCTCGGAATCGATTGCATTAATAGGTAAAGAATTCGAAAAGAAATTTTTGATTGATGGGTGATATAGTTCACTAAGATAATTTTACTTATAATCAGGAATAAGGGAATGATGATGATAATATTCCCATGGTTATCCTTCTGACATCGTGACTTCTAAAATATTCTCATCTATCAAGAACTTTGAGGAAAAAGGATCAGATGGAGTACCAAAAATCTAAGGAACGATCAACCCAAACACTCGACGACACTGATTTCGGATTTGTCGCCCAAGCCAAATAGATTGATTGTTATGCCAGCTCAATAGGGTTGGGTGGAAGAAACTCATCCAATGTAGTAATTTCAGAATCACCCGTACTCTCCCTTAAGCCAGATAGAGTGGAAGAGATCATGTAGCAGGTATCTATACTTGCAATTTATGCTGACGTCGCGGGCGACGGTAATGCAAAGGTTCCTATAAGAGTGGAATCCTTTAAGAGTCCTACACCAATGTTATAAAGTTATAGTTGGGGTATGTAAACGAATGGAATGCTTCGAGTTACCTACGAAGCAAAGGAAAAGAAGGATAGCTAATTAATGACTGTGATAGTACCTTTATGTGGAAATGCAATCATTCTAAAATATGTAGAAACAATTGCATTCATTGCATATACCCATGGCCTTCCAAGTAGATTATTATAGTCAAGGGGTCCATTAACAACCTCGAAATCAACATTCATTATTTTTCCCCCAGTTAAACATTTAGGTTATTAATAATACCACAAGGTTTATATGTACGTCCATCAAATTCCTTCATCGTCATTGATGATTGTGATAAGCACGGCGAGCCAAGTGACTTCCAACAATTTAGAGACATAATGCATGTAGATGCTCCCTCATCAATAATAGTTTTATGAACAAGGTGATTGAGAACATTTATTTGAATGGAGAATGCTAATTCTGCTAGTAGTTGTGGCACATATCCCGTATGATTAAATACAAAAATATTAGAATCAGTCAAATCAATTCCACTAATAGTCGATAATAAAGTTTGTTTTTGGGAGGGGAAATTTTGTAATACCTCACGAGAAGACATAGCTGAAGGAGATTGAGCCAAATCTTCAACTATATTATAATTCTTTGCAGCTCTTATGCGAGGATTATATGTCGATTTGTGAATTACTCCCTTTGGTGGCTTGATTGTCAATTTAGGAATAGCAGTAGGCAGTACTGATTTCGTAGACGGATTCGTTGTCGAGTTAGAAGGTTGATTAGTGGCCTGACTACCATAATCTCTATTATGCGCTGAAACCAAAATATCTATTGAAGGTTTTGTGGATAACATTAACACTTGGGAACTAGGAGCTGGATCCGTAGAAACCATGTTTGTGTCCAGATTTGAAAATGGTTCTTTCAACACAGTTGACACATGGGAAGTCTTGATGATTTTTGAGACTTTAGCATAGTGAGGACAATACTTAACAGATTGTTCCTCATTACATATTATGAATGGATAACAAGGTTTTCTAGGTCCAGACGATTGATCAGATGATCTTTCCTACGGGTTAGAAGTTTTCTTTTTCATAGATTTCCCCTTTTTCTTACTTCCAGGTTGCTTTTCACTTTTTCCTTTATCAAATGACATGGAATTAATTTCGGAAGAAGGTTCAGGATCAGATGCAGTTGTGTTATGTGTTCTTGTAGTTCCAATCAAGTTGTCTCCTACATGAGAGTGCTTTAATTGAGGAACAATAAAATTTGATCTCGGCACGTTAGGAATTTTTTCATAGATCGTGCTAGAATGAGTGTAAATCAAGTCTAAATATTGTGCACGAGTGATAAATTTCTCTTCTGTGACGACTCCATCCTTAGCCACATCCTCAGTTATAGATGGTAACAGGGACTTAATGAACCATTCAACGAGGAGCTGATCCGAAAAAAATGTCTTAACCATTCTACGAAGATGATGCCACTCATGAATATGATCAGAGATGTGAGTAGCATTATTTTGCTTGAAATTGGTCAAGAGTTCCATTCTAGTTTCATATCTGATGGGTAACTGGAAATGAGTCAAAAATATAGTAGCTAGGGTAGTGAAATTATCAAAAGAAGTTCTAGGTAATTCAATGTACCATTTTGCAGCCGGACCTGTGAGTGTACACTGGAAAATACGTAGTTGAACGGAATCATAATTCAGGGAGTTTGATGAACATCAAAAATGATAAGTCATAACATGAGTTGACGAATCTTCTCAAGGGTTTCCATTGAACTTAGGAATATCTGAGGGTAATTTGTGAGGTATCGCCAGCCACCAAGGAGCATAGTTAATTGGATCATTAATCAGCTGATTTAAATCCGTTAACTCTAAAGTTGCGACAAAGGGAAACTGTCTATTAAGGTGAGGTTGAGCATAGCTAGGGTAAGAAGGAATTTCTTGAGAAACAAGCCTTAGAGAACCAACATAAGGAATATGTTGCTGGTAACCAAGATAGGGGTTGTTTTGATAAGAAAACGCTTGAGGATTATGTTGACCAAAACCTGGATATGATACTTGTTGAAATGAAGTTTGAGGCATTTGCGCCTGTGACTGCCAAGGGGTCTATGCACCAATGTTATAACCCAAATTAGGATAACTTGGATTCGGTTGATAGGTATAACTAGGTTGCGGTTGTGACATCCTATAAAATCGTAAACCAGCTTATGAATAAATGATTACGGATACAGGTTTTTGTAAATTAACTGAAGAATTTGGAGTCTGTGGACCCAACATTTGATGGTATTGAGTTGAAGGATCCACTTGATAAGGTTGTTGTACAAAATTTTGATTTTGTAATAGGGGTAAATATGTATTGACAAGTGGAAATGATGTGGGTGTAATAGATTAAAATGGTTGATACGAGTGTACAACCGTTTGTGGTTGGATAGGAAGAGTAGGCTGCCATTGAAAAACATTCATTTCGACATTAGGTTGACCGAAAAGTGACGGAGTATTGTGATATTGGGTGACCAAAGGTTGCCCCCTAGAATTAGGAGGATAATAAGACGGAAAATATTTCTCTCCAAATTTTGGGAGTCTAGTTAATATGGTACTTGAAGGAATAGACCCAGAAGGACTGGCTTGATATTTCCCTAAAGATGTGTATAAAGAATCAAGTCATTCAATACTCACTATAGGATTACCAGTTAAAATACCGGATGATGACATTGGTAAAGTCCATGGATTTGAAGATGCACCAGAGAAAATTCCAGATAATGATTTGTAACTTGATGGGACCATAGGGCCAACATGAAAATATGACTATGGTGAATTTGTAAACGTCGACGGGGTAGCAAGGGAAGGAGCTACGTAATTGGAACAAATATCCCAACCGAAGATGTTGGTTTAGGCATGATTACTTGACCAAACATATACCCTTTTGAATCAATGGGAGTTTGAATAGGAACAGGATCAACAAAAGCAGATGGTAATGATAGAGGAAAATACTTGTACTGGTAAAGTTCCTCCCCAAAATGGGTTGCAATTAAAGTTGTCTCGTCTTGTGGGATTTCTTCAATCGCAATTAAACCAGGTGGAAGTATTTCACCGTCAGGACCAAAGTATATCTTAGGTGGTTGATTGTGTGATATAGGAGACTCAATGGCTACAGATATTTGTGGGATGACCAAGGTAGGAATAACTTTCAGTTGTACGACTTTAGGATTCAGATGTTCTAGCAAAGAAGAGACAGGATCTGAATCAATTTCTATTTGAACAACGTCGGGTCCAAGAGGTATGGTCTCACAGATTGGATGGATCGTGACCACGGGTAGTTGTGAAGACTCCATTTCGACAACAGTAGATGAACCGGGATGTGTAGAAACAACTTGAGCTAACTCTAGGTTATGGGAAAATGATGTTTCACGAGAGGTACAAATTGTACTTGATTCGAAAATCGTGATCGCCTTCGCCTACCAGAAGTAACTTCTGGTGGTAAATGTGGTTTTTAACGCTAGTCTACACGAATGACAGGGGAAAGGATTTTTTTTTCCATGATTACTGATTTATTTTAACCAAAAACAAATAAAAAAATAAAAGGGTAATGCTAGGAAAAAGTGTTTACCAAGAAACTGTGAACTATAGAATACCTCCTGGCAAACCAAGAAGTACGGGCAGGCAATCTCACCGAATGTTGTGTTTGGTGTATCACAATTTACAAGGTGGCTGACTCGGTTCACTATGGATGGATAACATCTAAAATTTGTCCTCCCAAATATACCTGAAGGTATGTGGAGGCCCAAGTCCATATTAGCACTGTCTGATGTGAAACCGCACAGTGAGAGCACCCATTTATACTTATCGTACAATAACACCGCCTGATATACCCGAGAGTACGTGGATGAGCTACGATACTTATGTACATGGAGTTAGGTATCACACTCAGAATGTATCGCAGACAAGTTAACGACAGCTACTATGTTTAACGACGTCGGAACACATCTCTAGCCTAGACCTTCTAAATGTTATCGTTATGGTTCCAATGCTTTGTTAGGTAAATTGAGATAAATTTTATATTGATCTTTTTTAACAAATTTCCTTTCAAAGGTTCACTATGATGATGTATTGGAAATTCCTAAAATACAAACTAAGAATGATAAGCAATTTTTCACTTTTAGTTTTTCCATGAAAATCCTAGCTACTAGAGGGAAAGAGCAATCAATTTGCAAGCAAACAAATCAAAGAAAAAAAACTAAATGCAGATTTCCTAATTGTTCCTTTTGCAAATCACACAAAACACTACATGCAAATGCATATTTTTATTTTCAGTTCCTTTAATGTTATGAATGGAGAAAATAAACTAAGTGCACTAAATCAACAAAATCAAATGCTTTTTACTTTGGAGAAATGAGGAATACAAACAACAATTTTTCTTTTGAAGGAAAAATGAGGAATTAAACAAAAATTTCTCCTATCAGGAAACAAGAATTTACGACAATTTCCTTTTTTCAAAAGAAAATGGATCTAATGCGACAATGAAAATACTTTGAAATCAATTTGTCAATGATAAAGAAAAATGTGTTAAACAAACATTGAACAAATTTTCTTTCAAAGGAGGAAGAGGTAGATGAATTCGCTGGTCAAAATGAGGCTCAGGATTTTCAAAACATAGCAGCAAACAAACTGAAACAAAATGCAAAGACAAATTTAAGGGAATTTGGATAGTTTCAGGAGGCAATGCAGTCTCCAAAGAGAGACAGTGCTTTGCAACGCATGCTTGAAAGGGAGACAGTGCTATGCAAAGCACTGTGTCATGTTCAAGAGTGTGTTGGGCACAGTGTAAAGGAAAAACACAACTGTTTAACACACTTATTTTGCAAATTTGGATCTCAAAAAATCTAATATTTGTGAGTAACAACTATTGGGTGAATAAACAGAGAAAATCATAGGCTAAAACACCTAGGATAAAGAGTAATTTCTCCAGCGGAGTCGCCAATTTGTTATGCGGAATTATGAATTACGAATAAATCATTCTTCCCTAGACAGGTGCTAATCTAGAACAATAGGTCAAATACTTTACAACTATCTTTCCTAACTTTAAACAGACACACTAAATGAAATACGAAGCTTACTTGGATTCCACACGCTTCCAAAATCTCCTTCTGTCACATTTGTTGTAGCTTCAAATTCCAGCTGGTTGTGAAAAATATTTCCTACAAGAATGAACACTAAACAGAAAGAGATAGCAATAATATAGATGTCTATTCAAGTTTTAGCTAAATCAATAAAGCATAAACCATATACATCAACTAAGAGATCATTATATTGAAAATCAAAGCTTATATAGATGCATATAGGGAAAAATAAGCAGTAATCTTTATTGATGATAGAAGGGGAGGCTACAACCCAGTGATTGATTTAGTGTCACCATCTCCAACAGCATCCCAGCCTCATCACAATGCAGATATCTCCAGCAATATGTCACTCAATTAAATCTCCTCAATTGAAATCCCACCAAGATGTCTCTACACAAATTCTTCCTTATCAAACACTAAGATCTGTGCTCAATTTATAGAGGAGCTGAAGGTAGTTTTATAATCAATGAATTTCCAATAATAGGCAAGACATGTTCCCAATATTTTATATGTCAAATGGACACTTAGATTCGAATCTTGACACATGTGAACTCTTCTAGAAGGCACTATCCAAGTGGAGATTCTGGAACAATGAGAATTTCACTCCCATTGTCACCAACGCACCCTTGGATGTCGGGAAGTGCTTTGCAGAGTAGACTTGCATAGGGATACCTGCATATGAAATGCACTTAGTCCCTTGAGAGGTAGGGTTGGTGAGCTCTCATATGATATATTATAAACTTAAAATCTTGGAAACCTTTGTAGATGAAACTATTTTATTGTTTGGTCTTGTTCTTTGTCTTAGGGCATGTAGCAACTGAAATGATAGGGGGTGATAGAACCTATTCATTGGTCCTGGAGATGATGCCCAGTTAACCAGGTCATTTGGAATGGTGCCCAAATTGACCTATAACACTGGTTGAGGTATTTTAAAAGAGCTTGCTGAAACATCAAGTGAATCAGCACGCATATTTTCATATCTGGGAATAGAAGTTGTGTTAAATACAAGAAAAGAGTTTTCGATGGTATCCCAAACTTCATTTCTATAGGAACTAAGCCTTGGGTGTTTATTTTGGCACATGTTTCTAATTTTCTTGACTATAAGCTCAGAATCAGAGAAAACACTCAAGTTTTTAACCTTTAAACTTTTTGCCAGCTCAAGACCAAGAAGACAAGCCTCATACTCAGCCATGTTATTGGTAACCTCAAATTCAAGTTTACATGACTGAGTGATGTTTTCTTTATTTGGTGAAATTAAAACCATTCCTGCTCCTACTCCTGTTCCTTCCTTTGAGCAAGACCCATCAAAATAAAGTTTTTAGATATCTGGTTCTACAATATTTGGTTTAGAAACTATATTTTCAATGGCAAGTTGAGTGTTTGATGATTTTTGGGAAGATAACTGAAAGAAACTGAAATCCTGATCTACTACATAGATAGGGTGGTTTTTTCTTACTCAGCTCTTCAAATAGTGTGAAGGAATCTGAATTCTCTATATAACCTGAAATGCTCACCTCCATAGACTGGAATAGTAGCGAAAGACATGTCCATATGAAGTGATACCAATTTTAGCACAACATTATTTAGATAGAAGAATTCAAAATTTGGGTGGAATAGCAATAAAAAAAATTTCTAATACTATACTCTTGACATTTATTTGTGCTAAGGACACAACTAGATCTTCCTTCAATCCTAGACATGGTACTTTCTTTGAATCAAATGTGTAAAGATCATGATAGGAACAAGTAAGTTGTAATTGAAGTTGGTCCATAATTACCTTTGGCATAAGGTTGTGTGAAGCACTAGAATCAAGCATAAAGTTATACAGTAAACATTTATGAGTCTTAAAGGTCACATAAAATGGTGGAACAATCTCATCGATCATATTAGAACTAGGGCCAAACACTACTGAGGGTTTTTCATCTTGTAAACTGATAATATCTCCCTCAACATCTACACTAGAAGGTTGTATCCATTTAGACACTTGATTTTTATAACTAGGATTTTTGGAAAGTTGTGATAAAGGTATAGGAACCTTGACCCTTTCAAATTCCTTTTCAATATTAAAATTTTTAAAAATGATTTTATCAGATGAAACAGTTTTGTGGATGACTATGTATTCTGAGGTGTTGGAGTTTGTGTTTGAATGGATTTTATTGTAGGTTCGATGGTTATGGTATATTTTGGAGGTATACCTGGGCCTAATATTGGTCTTAGATCATATCTTTTATTTAACTCTGCAATAAGAAATTCAAAAAATGCTTGGTATTTTGAAAGTTGAGTATCTTCTTGTTCTTGTTCTAAAGACTGTGACGAAGATGAAGGGACTATGGCCATCTGCTCTACTGAAGAATCAAAATTATTGATATCTGTTGTGATTACAAGGCCAGTATCCTGTGGTTGTTGATCATCAATCAACAAATGAGGTTTAATGTTTTGATCTGGTCTCTAAAGAATTTGAAGTTGAGGAGCTCTCCGTGATTGATTTTGATTTTGATTTTGAGGCCTGACAACAATTTTTTGAGAAGTTCTAGGTTGTGTTTCAATCTTAGAGATTCTGTTGGAAAGGTTTCTAAGTAAAGATGTGATTTCATCAATTTTATGATATTCAAGTTTATATTTGGAAGAGGATGATTCATTAAGCTTAGCTTTTAATTTTCTTTGTTCCTTCTCTTCTTTAGCTTTAATTTTAAGATAAGTTGACCTATTGGCTTCTACCTCAATAGAATTAGTCTACATGTCTTGTAATGTGTTAGAAAATATTTCTGTTAGCATAACTGCAAAGACATCATCAAATGCTTTAGAAAAATCTAACCTTTGCAGCTGCCACTCAAGGCTTACAATCAACAAGAATTTTGTGGTATATTTTGTTAAATATTTTAATAAATTTAGCAACTGGTTCACCAGGATTACTCTTTAACTCTTCAAATTCAGTGAAAAAATAGACAACCTCTTTCTTTACGTCCCATTGGTTTTTAAATATAGTTATAAGTTCATAAAATGTATGAATATAATCATATCTAAGTTGCCTAAACCAGATCCTAACATTTCCTTCTAAATATTGCCCAAATAATCTCATGTAAACATCTTCATGCTCGATGTTCATATTATCAGCGAAATCTAAGGAGGCTACTATATGATCCTCTAGTGAGGGACCTGTTCCTCAATTAAATCTTGGTAAATTTTTAAGATATCCATCAGGAAAGTTTGCCAAGTTATTAAGAACGAGAGCAACATACCTTGCTTGTATAATGGGTTGAGAAGCCATAGATGATTATGAAGATGATGTTGATGAAGATGTAGGTGAATGAGTATTAGAGGATGGAGGAGAGTGTGAAGGAGGAGGAGGAAGTGAGGATTTCAAAGGAATTTTAGCAATCAAATTTTGAGCTGATGGTGTTAAATATTCTTCCATATATTCAAAAAATGGATTAGAATAGATAGAAAATGTCTCTTATTTTTTAGTAGAGGTTGATGGAATATAATAATAAACTGGAGTGACAAAATATATAGGCTTAAACTCATGTAAATGTAAGCCTAATTCTGTCTCAGATGTAGGTGAGTCTAAAGGGAAGGATGGAACTTGATATGACTCAAGTGATTCAGTTAACAAGGCTGAGTGAAGATATACTCCTCTTGAATAAATCTCTAAAACTCTAGGAGGTACTTGAGTCGAGTCAGGATGAGATGATACTACTGAAAAGGGATTTACAGATGAAATTTCTTCAGGTTGTAAAGCTTAAGAGAAAGAATATTTTTTATGTTTTCTTATCAAAGAGGCTTCCCTAATAAGTTTTTCTGGATCTGGTAAAGGGTTAACAACCTCAAATTCAGAATGTGATTTAGTGTGCTTAAAGGGAGCGAGCTTGAACCAGTGGAATCACTAGGTGAAAGATTTTGATCAATATCCTTATCCTTTATTTACCTTAAAGGAAAGGGGAAAATCATTGCCCTAGGGAAATTTAGCTTTGAATTATTCATCTCCCTGACAACAATGCTAATCTGATGTTTTCCTTTGAGGTAACCTAAGGTCGATAAGTTATGCCAAAGCATATAAAATATTTGTTGTTTTTGAATAGTTGGATGACCAGTGAACAATTTTCTGAAACAGGTGATTTAACTTAGAAAGATCCTTGATAAAATAAAAGGTTGTTATTTAAATACATATGGTTAATTTGATTTTTAAGTGGGATGGATAATAATAATGTGGAGAAGTATAAATTATTTAATATTCAGATAGAGTATTTCACCAGTTATAAGAATAAATTATGAAAACTATGTTTTCATAATCAACAAAATATAATCAAGTCATAACAGGAACCTTTGTGTAATTAAATTTCAAGAGGAATTTACAATAACAGATAAATTTTAAATTAATCTCTTAATCCAACTACAACTTCACAATGAATCGAAAATGAAACTGAGATTCAATTAATTTTCCAAATGGATAACTGTTAATGAATTAAATTATATGAAAAATAAATAATGAAAAACACAATAGAAATAAACAATAGGAATACAAGCCATATGAAGTAAATCCAAAATACTTTATTATATCAAAAATGCTCCAGCTATTACAAATCTGTCTGATAACTAGCTCAAGGGTTCAACCTTGAATACTTCCATGGATGAAGTATTTAAACAAAATATAAAATTACAATAAATTCCTGAGTGACAAGGAAAGCTATATTTACTCAAAATAAACTGAAAGGAAAGGAATTCGATCCAAAGGAATGAGTCTACATGTCTGGCCCTGTTTTAATGGAAAAATGTTACTGAGTGGCCACTATTCTGGTGTTGCAATGACAAAATTGACCTGTCTTCTATTCCTGATATTCGCAAAGCTTTTCCCACCGCTCTTGATCTGGAAATGAAACTTTAATAACCCTGCAATAGATTTCATCTACATCAATATACTTTGAAAAAGTGGGTTTTACAGTGAAAATATGTTTTATCTCATGATGAATAAAAATGATATTTTCAATAGCTTTATAAAATGCTTTGCCTACCATAGAACCTTTAATAGAAGACATGGATGCATAAATTATTGTTTCTTTGAGCTTCTTCATATAATCCT
This sequence comes from Pinus albicaulis, assembly GCA_034641835.2. Lineage (NCBI taxonomy): Eukaryota > Viridiplantae > Streptophyta > Pinopsida > Pinales > Pinaceae > Pinus > Pinus albicaulis. Next base: position 719,988,500 of record CM076582.1, read on the forward strand.
CCTGGGGCATTAATTTATCATTTATTAAAAACAGTGAGGTCAGACCTTTTTTAATCAATGCATCAATCCTTGGGAGAAATTTTTTGATTGCAACATCAAGAGTGTGACACTTCTCTGTCAACTGCACTACTAAGTTCTTTTTTATCAAAAATTTCTTTACTTCAAGAATGGTCTTAGTCCTTTCATGTACCCCTAGATCATCTAGTTCTTGGATGTATTTAGAATTTAGAAACTTTATAATTTTGTTGGATGTATTAGGCGTTTCTCCCAGTTGAGTATTTATATCAGAAATTGCCTGGTTTGCCTTTTCCACTAACTCCTTTTGCTCAAAGATGACCTTGATACATGGCCAGATTTCACTCATTTCCTCAATGATGTTGTTCCAAATAATTTATTTGGCATTACCAAGAATTTAGCCAATATAAGCTTCAATTGTTGATTTCTTACATATTTTTACTTGATTCTGAGCTCTTTGAAGCTCTGATGCATGGAAAGTGTCATACTTCTTTTGCTGATTCTCTACAAGTCTCACTTGGTCTAGTAACTTCTTTATTTCTTCAGTCTGAAATGTCATATTTTGGAGTGTAGTAGCCAACTGGTTTGAAACATCTCCTGTACTGGTGGTAGCAGATACAGTAGTAGGAATAGCTGTAATAGGAAGTTCTTCTATAGGAGCAACTTGGTTGGTTTGTTTATTTCTTTTTTTAATCCACATCTCCATCTATGTTTCCATTTTCTTCAACTATGTTCTCTATTCTAAACTGAGCTTCATCATGTATGCATTTTGTGTCTCTGTCTCTTCAATCTCCTTAGGTAAAGGATATTTTGTTGCTGGTAGTTTTAACTACTTCCTTAATGTTGCAATATTTTCATTCTTTTTCTTAATCAGTTCTTTTGCAGCATTAACATTTTTAGGATCATAACCCAGTTTGATCACCAAATCTTCCAAGGTTTTAATCCTAATATCTTTCGCAAAGGCTGAAACTTTTTCCATGTTGAGCTGTGAGCGGATATTTTCTAGTGTGACCTGTAATTTTGACAAAGTCATGACAGTGTTAGTTACAGTGGAGAAAATCATCTCCCCAGTCTTTTTATGCATCTCCATTTGGTCAATGTGATGTATGTCCTTAACATAAAACTCCAGAGATGTATTCTTATAATCTTATTCTCCTTTGGGTTGGGGAACTTGTGCTTGAAGAAATTCCATTAGCATTTTTCCTTTCTCTAAGTCGAAGGCTGAAAATAGTCTGCTTTGAGCACCTGAGGTTTGTTTCCAAAATTGATTGTATGTGTTTATCTTCAAGGCTTCATTTTTTAGTTTTATTTCCTTGAATATATACATGGTGATTTTCTATGTCTCGCTTGAAGTAGATGTACCTGTGTGCATAATCTATTTCTTTCTCTTCTCCAGTCATGGAAGTGGTAGGAAACTATGTAGAATGCTCACCTACTAGTGAAGATACAAGAGGTTCACTAGTATTGATAGGAGTCTGCTGCTCTGAATATTTTCTAAGGCTTAATATGGAAATATGCTTAGCCGTCTTTCTGTACATGATTTTAAATCCCTTGCTGAAGATATCTTTCTCTGAAGGGGATCCTTCTTCTCTGTTCCTTTTGGTTGTTTTCTCTTGGTTTGTAGGAGTTTGTACTATTAATGAAGAGACTTTTTGTTCTTCTGCCTCATTTAATGTATTCTCTATCCACTCTGGTTTATTCTTATACTTCTCTATTTCTGGCCTAGGTGTGTTAAAATAAGGAGTATATTTGGTTTCTACCCTTAATTTAGAAACTAACCCTAATGGATCATATGAACAAGTGAAGCTAAGATAAAAATGCATTTTCTTCAATCATTGGTCTACTTCTGCTCTTGATTTCTTGTTGTTGCATATGAATGGGCCAACCTGCGTTTTTAGCTTAAACTGAGACTTTTTCTTGGTAGCAAAAAAATGGACCTGATCCATGTTGATCATCTACCTGATGAATTCTAAGGAAAAAATCTTCATTGGGAGGAATTTTGGAAACTTATATGCTTGCATCTCACATACAAAAATTCTTATCTCTGTGTAGTTTTCATATAAGTATCAATATACTGTTTGTACCTATTCTGACAGCTACAAAATCTTTCGGATTTCTTCATTAATCCTTGGTTATTATCTGCTAATAAGAAGGCCTATGGCTAGGTGAAAAAACATCTCAATGATCTGTTTATATGTGAACTCATTGTGATCTTTCATAACCAAGGTGGTCCAGAAAATGATCAACTACTAGTCTCCTTTCTCATTCAATTTCTGCAATGATAAATTCATGTTTTCCCCCTAAAAGTATATGAACATGCACAATAAAATAGAAGTATACTTAAATACCTCCTCTGTGTCAATATTAACCAACTGCTAATAAATAGAATTTGAAATTAAATGACTAAAAATGAACACAATTGAAGTTTTGGCATCATTAGAAAATATTGATAAAAATCCTATAATGGCCTCATCTACATATTAATCAGAGTAGTATCCAAGAAGGTAAGATATAATAGTGGTTATCTACTTGGTTCTCTCAGAGAATAGGGATGAAGGATAAGGTGGATTTTTATTTGGAAATGAAGCATCTTGTGCTAAGAACAATTCTAGAGTTTGGGTTCTCTTAGCAAGGTCTAATTTCTGGTATATTTCAACCAGGGCTTCATGAGAAAATGGGGTACCATTGTTGACTGTGTGGGATAGCATTATTTCATCAATAGCCTGAGGGGTTATGGTAAACAAAACTTGTCCATTAGAATTGGTTATGGTCCTTTGGCTTGGAAAATATGAGGCATGGAATTTTCTAATGAAATCGGGAGTGTTGTGGGTAGGAGGAAAGATATAACAAGATAGGTTTGACTCCCAGAGTTGGATTTAATCTGATTTCTCAATCCATTTATCTTCGATCCAACAATAAATCTTGAGAATATCAAGCTCAGAGAGTGTTTCATGAATCCTATAGTATCTATCATCCATAGGGACATGATGAAGGTCTACAGGAGGAAAAATCATATGATTGATGTGTTGGAAATACTGAGAGGGGGGGTGAATCAGTATTTCTTTCAATTAGAGCATTAGTTAATCTTCAATTATTATCAGTGTTTGTACAATGATAGTAGCAAACAAGAGGAACACAAATGCACATAGTTTTTATGGTGGAAACCCACTCCAGGACAAAAACCACCTAATGCTTTTCTAATAATTCTTTTCAACTCCAATTGAAAATAAAGCTCCAACTTCCTAGAATCTAGAAAAGCATTCTTCTCCAACTCCCACTGGATGGATGCTCCAACTCTTGAGATTCTTCAGTAGTCACCGAAAAAATTCCCCAACACCCAATGAGCTACAACTCACCCTAGCACCACCCTACCACCCTATAGAAGAATAAAATAAGAATGGACTCCCGCACCAGGGAAAATGGTCCACTTTACAATGATATAGAATGATGTAGAAGAATAAGATATACTAGACCATAACCCCAACTTTGACACAACCACCTAATGATGATCCTAGACCTCCCAACACTGCCTCTTCAACCCTTGGCAGATAGACACTAGTACAATTTGTACAATAATGTATTTACAATGAATAAGTACAATGATACCTTTACAATGATTGTATGCAGTGTTGCCCATTTGAAGACTTCATATGATGAACTTCTTGCTGTTGTTATGCACCTTGGTTACTTATCTTGTCATGCTACCCTCTGCTGCAGCTTTTTTTGCTTTTCTGCCGTAGAAAGTTTGGTCCTTTGCAATCCTTGACAACACATGATCTAGCTTTTTCTTGCCTTCTAGGAGCTCGATATTGAATCTAGTGTATCTATATTATTTCAGATCCTCAATATCTGATTTTTGGTCCTATAGTAGTCCTCTAAGTCTTCTTTCCAATGCCACAGGTCTGACCCAATTTGGATTCTTCAATAGAGATTTATTCCCAATTTCTCACACTACCCTAATTATGGACTGTTTCAGCAGAGCACACTTGTACGACATGCCACGTGTCACTTTTTCTTCATTTTCCTCTGAAATTGATAGATAAAAAACTAAAAACTGTCCGATATCTACTGCTTTTTACAGAATTCCAATCCGATATTCAAAGAGAGAGTTATGACGATTTTACCAAGGTCACTTCTTTGAGATGAATTTCAGGAGCCTGCAAAAACCCTTACTTCCACAGATCATATCTCAACAAATTTTGTGCAAATTGACCTGAAATTTTTACTATAGCTTCTTAGAAAAAAAGTTAGAGCGAAAATTCCATGATGACCTGTTTCATATGGTCAAATCCCATGCATAAGGAGGAAATGAAGATCACAATTTATATGAATGATTAAGTTGAGAGGGGCTTCAAAAAGTGAACGTGGGATGGATCTTAAGAGCTTAAAAAATATTAATTATGACTTTTCAATGACCCATGCCCTAACCCCATGGGGTTTTAGCCCACTAAATGGGGGTACAAACTTCAAACATGAATATCTCTCAAACCGTGAAGAATTACATGGCATGCCATATATCAATGGAACATCTCGACAAGTAGAAACCATCAAAATAATTATTGATCCATAATATATTAATTTGGTAGGTCAAAATTCCCATGCAATATTGGGTTAGCCCCTGGTGCTGCTTAGGTTGACATCAATGACAACCGCTGATCAACATGATGTTTTTCTCTGGTCCCTTGTCCTTGGGAGGCATCATGGCTAGGTTTGAAAGTGAAATTTGATAGGAATACAGAAAATTTCTTAGGCATACATTGAATTTTGGATAGGGAATAGAAAGAACAATTGAAGAAAACAGATGCTGGAAGTTTGACAATGTCAGATTTATGGGGAGAAACCTGCAAATATAAAATATTGTAACCAATAAACGAATAAAAGAAGATTAATATAGAAATCCAGGCTTTCTTTGGTGGCACGAGTTAAACGGTTAATTTAATTAAATGCTTTAACAGACTGATAATGGAGATATGAAGTTTAACAGGTAGATGAGAAGATGAGGTGGCAAAAACGGAATGGAGGATGCTTCAACGGTCAAGTAAGTGGTATAAGAAATCAGCTTTCGAAGGGGGGGTTTAGTGGTTTCTAGTTTCGCCCATGGGGGGTCTGAAAGGCTGAGGTGATACCACATATCGATGGTGTGGTTTGACTTACCACTAAGTTCGGACCACCCCCACCCCCCCCACCAAGTGATAAGGTTTGGTTCGTGAAGGGGGGTTGAAAGGCTGTGAGAGTTGTCAGATGTGAGAATATGTGGGACGACCATCAGATATGGAGATATGGGAGGATGATCGAAAGTGATGATGTGGAAAGTGGGGTCAGGTGTTGTTTAAATAAAGTGTCGGGAAATGAAAATGAAAGGGATGCATGGTAGGGTGATTTAATATGGTTTTAAAACTTAGGATATGGGTAAAAATGCTTAGGATAGTGTTCAAACCATATAAATCATTCTTCTTTTCATGGCGCATTTAGTCTAGTAGACTATGCAATTTTTAAAACATCAATGAATCTTTCCTTTTCTTTTGATTCCCTAACATTTTATTTTGCTTTGCCTTCTTTATTTATGGAAACTAATGCCTATCATTTTATTGACATGGATGCCTAAAAAACATAAAAAATTTCCTAACATTTTTTTAACTTTTTCATTCTTTTGCATCCATATCCTACCTTAATATTTTCAAAATTATTTGACTAATTATGCTAACTTATCAAAACTAGATAATGTTACAACAAGTTTTAACTCATATTTAGGGTTGAAGCGATCAAATTTAACCCCTAGTTGGCTATCTGGTTCTGTTATAATCAAGCCACTAGGAGGAAAAGGGGTTCCATTCTATTCAAGTGCATTTTTTTCCATATATGAGCATAGTAGTTAAGACTGGATAAGGGAGAGAAGAAAAGATAGGGTTTGTGTACTATATCAACCCATGGGCCATATGTCTCACTCCTTTTTACTTGCATACATTTTCATCCAGATAAAGAGAGAGTAGAGCAACCTCACCTTCCAAATGATTTTTTTCCTATAAGGGTTCCCCAGATCACATCTTATGTTCATTGTGGTTTGTGAATTTTATTTTTTTGTTCTCTATTTTTCAAATTTTATCTTTTTCATGCATAATAATAACACAATAATTAGTGAATCCATAAATATAAGGATGAATTAACTCTCATAGTGTAGGTTTCATTTTTTTAAATATATTTTAGTAAATAATTTGTGAGAAATTGTCTAGTGGAATATCCATGAAAATTTACAGATCATTCTACATAGGCGTATATATTGTATCATGCTCCAAATTTCAACTTGTGACCTCTATATTTACTAACCTTTTTGAGTTCTAGAAAGCTCCTTGCTAAATGTATTTTTATTGATATTAAAACTCCATTCTAAATTGATTCAATGTCTTTAACCAATGCTCCCCATGTTTGAATACAGTGTGAAGAATTGGAAATAAGAGTGTATGTATAGAACAAATATCAAGTCAATTATTGTTATATTTAGTGAATGAGGGATAAATTTAAAAATTTAAATATCTAATTAATGAGAAATAGAAATAGTAAAGGGGAAATTTTCAAGGGAAACTTTGGAGAAACAATTTCATTAAGTTGCCATTGGGAGGATGGGAATTTGTGTTATTTTATGTTTAAGTGAGAAGTCATGGGTTCATTTGATAGAGTATTTTTTGTTTATGAAGCATCAACACCTTGTTCACATATATTTTATTTTGGTATTGGTGAACATTATCGAAATTCCTCTAACGTAAATGAAGAGTTATATTTTTCACCAAGTGAGTAGTTCAGTTATAGTGCAAGTAATAAGATTAAGCATGTTGATGAAATAATTCCTAAATTTGAGGAATTCCAAGACACCATTAATGGAAGGTAATATTATGATGGTAATCATTCTTCTAAGAAATTTTATGAGACCATCAATGATATGTATAATACTCAAGATCTACCTCTAAGCAATTTTTTGATGGTAGTTTAAATGAGAGGGGTGATAACTTTACTTTATGTGATGAGTTTAATGGAGATAATAATGCATATTTTAATGATATCATAATTGTATAGAAAAGGATGTGGAGATTTAAAAATATTATGGCATTAATAATGATGTATATTTTCCTCTACATGGAGAATTCAAAGAAGTCAATGAAGATGAATAATATTTTCTCCCACTGGGAATTGTAAAAGAATCAATGAGGACTATGAATTTTTTCATCCAAGAGTGAATTTTAATAGTAGTGAAGATGAAGATCATATTCTAGTTCATTCGAGTGCATCAATTCAAGATGTTAAACAATGTTATTGAGTCTCCTAACAATCTTGAGAATGATTAAAGTAAGGATGATATTCCTCCTAGTGATGAGGATATTTCTTCTAGCAGGGATGATGAAATCCCCACAAACATAATGGAGACAATGAAAAGAAGCATTGTATCTGTGAAAAGGACTAGGAACAAGACTAGAATATTTTATCTCAATCCAAATAATTCATGTCCTACAAGGTGTAGTAAATAATTTATCCTGAGCTCAAGTTCTATTAGTGATTTTATTTAAGGTTAACATTGTTATAGAATTATTTGAAGTGTATACACTGCATGTATGCCTAGGAAAAAAGGAAGACATACCTGTCTAAATAAAAGCATGAAAAATTCATATTTAGTGGGGTGCATGATATGTACAAAGATAGGTTATGATTGGCACATTGGAAATATTTTACTCTAGAGAAGGGAAAATAAAAAAACTCACTCAAATCATAATCTTCAGCTATCAAGAATCCAAACAAGACTAAAAAAGGAATAAATAGTTTATTCGAAAGCACATCATGGATGATATATGATCCATTAACATACTAAATAATATCATGGATGCATGACTTATTTTCAATGCATGGAGAGTGTATGCAGGATACATACATATTACATATTCAAGATAAAACTTGAAAGTGGGAAATTTACAACCTATTCAAAGAACATGTTAAAGGTGCTGAAGGAAATAATAACTTTATTGTATATGCATATTTTACAAGAATACATAATAAATAATTCAACATTTTTCATATTCCTAAGCATTCATGGATGGGGGTTTGCATTACACATACCTTTCTTAAATCAAGAAGGCATAAATTTGAAGGGGTAAAAAGATGAATCTCTACAAAAATATTTATTCAAATTGGATATTATCAATTGAGAAAAATGTTATCAATATTTTCATTTTATGTTATAACACATATTTCATTAAATTTGAAGTCATATAGTGGATCTAAAGTTTACAACTTTAGGTAGATTGAGTTTTTTTTTTTTTTAAATGAGTAATTAGAAATCGTTAAGTTCACTACTTTGAATATATATATTCATCAGTTTTCATGATAAAATTATTATGATAAACTATATAAATAAAATTTCCATAAACTTATAGCAGCGAATCTTTCAATTCTTAGTCTTGAATTCCTTACATTGTTTATGGTAATATTATCTATGATTTGTATTAAGAGTTAAGTTGATTATGGTTATTTAACAATAAAAATATTTTGTATGTTACTATAATTAATTAATTTAATTGTCAATTGGGGTTATCCTAGGTGGTTGGGAGGAAGGAACGGAGTCCTCCTCACACACGTTCAGTTCCAGAAAGTGACATCATAGATGTTTATAGTGTTGAAATTATACATATACTCTTCATATGGAATAAACAACATTATTTTTGAAAAAAAGGAAAAATAAACCAATTTAATTATAATTTGATCTAATTACTACCGTGTATATGTTGAGTTATTATACTACTAGAACGTTGGCACAATTTTAGAGTGACATATATATAATACTAGATTGGAGGTTTATGTGGTGTATTTTTTCAGATATAAAACTCGGAATATCCACAGTCATCTTTTTTATTCTACGTTTCGAGTCTAAATCAATACTCATCTTCAGGACAACCAGCTAAGAAGAGAGAAGATTAGGGTTAATAAATAGTGGAAAGAAGAACAATGAAAGGGCTGACCAACTCTTAAAAATACGTTCGAACGTCCTGTGGTTGTGTTTGTTTAATGACATAATACCAATATGTTTTTTACTATAACAAATTTAATTCTAGACCCAATAAGTAATTTTGTTTCTGTTGAGTAACGGGTTTTATTATATTAGGAGTTTGATAACATTTTATAGTTGACAAGGGGAAATGATATATAATACTTGTATGTTTAATTTTATTCTTTTTGGAAATTATAACAACATAATTTATTTCTATTATTATTAGTGATATTTTCCCATTAAAATTTAAGTTGATCAAGGACTACACCATGAATAATAATAAATTGTAAGAATATTTTTACATGTTGATAATTAATGTTTATTGCTATTATTAACCTTAATTTTAGTTATATTTTTATATTATAACATCTATTGTCTCTAGATTGAGTTACTTTAGTCAGTGTAGGAGATGGAGCCATTTAGAGTAATTTATAAAATTATTAAATAGCATAATACCAACATGTTTGTTATCACAACGATTTTAATTATTGTTATAGTAAAAAAAAAATTCATGTTGATATTAAATGAAATACATCCTCATATCATATCCTCCTCATTGAAATAAGTACAAGTAGTTCTCCCATTGAAATAAATACCATGAATAAGGATATTATGTATAAAAACAAGTTAAAAAACATAGAAGACAAATAATTTTCTAAAATTTCTTGTAAATCTAGCGAAAACCACATTTGGCTCAAGAAAAGATAGCATAAGGATGCATATTCATAGCTAGACCACTGGGGATAAAGGAGGAGATCATTTTCTAGAATAAAAAAATATTAAAAGTATTATTACATCAAAATTAGGATAAATTGTGGGGTGATAAGGAGTTGGAAGAAAAGGGAAACTAAGGTATTATATTAAGGAGGTGATCAACTGAAGTCCTGAAAACCAAAAATATCTTTCTATATTAACTAGTTTAAAGAAGAAAATATGTTTTTATAAAGAAAAAACAAACTCTCATGAGCTCCATAGTGATATTGGGCATTGGTCAATTCCAAAAATATCATGGATGGAACGAATCTATCACTTTTGTGACACTAAGAGGGTTGAAGATATTTTTTTTCTCTTATATTCTCCAACTTATACTCAGATTAGATCTACACTTACAACTATTTATGACACTATGAATCTTCTTAACCTTTTAACTCAACACAACTATGGTGATCTTGGAACACTTCTCTTAATGCTTTTCAATCATAGAAATATAATTCTAAATAATTTTAAGTAATCTATTTATACCTTCTTAAAGCATGATAAAAAATTCAGTTTTAAAGGATGTTAATCATCAGCATCATCATCATTATATTTTATTATAGAAATTTTGTTCCACTCTAGAGTTGATAAGAAAAAAATTTCAATTCTAATTTTTATCCTTGTGATGGTCAAAATAAATTATAAATTAGAATAACAACATAATATATTATTATTATTATTATTATTATTATTATGTGTAAATTTTCCCCTTAAACTAAGTTGTTTAAGAATTACTTCATGAATAATAATAAGACATTAATGTGTGAGGAATTTCTTACCTATAAAGTTATTTTACGACATCGATGCCAGTAATGTATCAAATATATATTGTTAATCATTTTAACAATAAAAATAAAATATGAATTAGAATAACAACAAAATATTGTAGTTTTATTTATTTTTAAATACAAGAAGAAAGAGAGAATGGCTAAACTAGCTATTACAAATCCCCAATATTCATTCTTATAGTTTTTGAAGATATTATATTGAATGGATATATATATAACTTGGATTTCCTTACATTATTTATATTATTTTGAATTAAAACCAAGTTCAAGTTCTTCTTATTTGACTCATAAATAATAGATTTCGTAAGAAAGTTTTTACCTACAAAGTTATTTAAAAACATATTAATATTGATTTTTTTATTATTATTAACCATTTTAATATTGATACTAACTACTTTTTCTATGTTTATTACAAGTTTTTATACTATACAATGTTGTCACCACTTAAGAGTTTACAAGAGAAAATATTTTATAAGTTTAATCGTGTCATTGAATGACCAAAATTATTTTTTTTATGGTTGTAATGAAACATACTAATCAAAATTTTGTGAATTAGAATGCATCACAATAGTACATTTTGAATTATATCAAATATAATAAGAATATGGTGGAAAACTCACTTCAAATTTATTACAAGTGTTTAACATTATTCATATTTTTTATATTGAATATAATATTAATTAATTATTACAATATAGTTTTAATAGACAAAATCTACCATACATTGTCTTTAAGTGCATTGTTAAATTTGATTTTTCACATTTGATATAATAAGAAAATTGTCTGGTAATTTACTTACATAAATTGTGTGACATTTATTATCAATTTGGAATTTGTGAACTTGTGAAATGAAAACATTGTATATGTAGAATTAGATGATTTTTAGTATGATCAACATTTGTAATATTATATATTTTCGTAAACATAAAATGCATTCTAATGCTAACATGAAATAAAAACATACTACATCCAAAACTAGAGATTTAAAGAAAATATTAGGAAATTTATTCTACTCCATCATGAAATGAACATATGCTCCAAGAGTTCTCCTTTTGGAATGGAGTGAGTACTTTTGATTATAAAAAAACTAATATAACAAATAACAAATTCAAATCCACATATATTTCATGTGGTTACAATAATTTGCTAATAATTAGCAAGTAATATCTCTAAAATTATTCTCACAAATCTCTTTAAAATATTTGATAACAAATATTGCATGATTCTTCTCCATCCAAGATACTTGACTGATCCTCCCAAATCCTCATAAAATATTGAAGGGTTGAAGAGGAAATTTGAATTTTGACATTAGTAGTAAACATATGCATTGTTGTAATCTCCAAATATACCTTTAACTATCCCGAAACTCACCCAACTTTCATAGTAAGTGACAAAAAATGTTTTATAGTATTTAGTCATAAGCTCACTTAAAATACTAAAATAAATGCATTGGACAATATTGAGTCTAATGATACATATAAGCATAAAATTGGAGTAAAACAAGGTTATGGAAGAGGCAGGAAAGGATAAAAGTCAAGGGAAAGATAATGAAAAAACAATTGAAAAAATGTCTCATGTCCTCATGCAACCTTGCATCTAATTTTTCTGAACTATGCGATGAGGTCTTCCTTCTCTAAAAAGTATTTGAGTGGCAGCCATGTTTGTTTTAGTTGGTTCTTATATGGAAATTGGAAGTGATGGTTCTTTTATAGTAGCACCTACCTATTTCCCACTGCAAAAAATAATCCTCCCCCTTTTTCTTCACTAGAAAATAATAAAATTGGAAATTCAATCATGTGCATGCATTTAGAATAATGACATAATAATTTGTACATAAACCAAATCTCTTATTCCTTTCTCATACTTTGACACATCATATCAAACTTGAAATCAAGTTTATGAAGTAACTTTCAAATTGTGTGTCACTAACATATAGTTGACTCTCAGTTTTATCATGAGATAGGAATATCTTTATTAAAATTCAAACAGGTTCTATAGGCATCGAACCATATTATGAAGTTTTCACAGAAAACCCATTTATTTTATTTTTGTTTAAGGTTGTGCTAGTATGAAAATGAATAAATGGTTATGGGATCCCTATAATATTTCTTATAGTAGACTTGATGATCCATTTTATCTTAAAGTACAAATGGTTTTTCCATAAAAGTTGGGGGGTATGCTAGTAATACTTTATGATTTAGCACATCAAAAGATGTAGCCAATGGATGCACACATCTTGTGAAAAATGAAAAATGGCTATATATATACACTAGAAAATTTGGCCCAATTTCCGACGGCCACTTCGTCGTTATTCTGACACATAGTCGTCACAAGAGCGACAGTTCGAGGGTGTACAAAATGTGGTTAGCCATTACGTCGCAATTCCGACGCCTTGAAAAAGTGTCGCAATACCGACACTTTTTCCGTCACTTCCAAACAAGCGTTGCTCTTCCGACATTTCCCAAGCCATCGCTCTTCCAACGTTTGTAGACTGTCGCAATTCCGACGAAATGTGGTCCGACATTTTGAGCGTCGCTCTTTCGACGTTTTCATACTAATGCTCTTCCGAAGTTTGTAAAATGTCGCAATTCCGATGCCTTACAAAAGTGTCGCAAGACCGACGCATTGAAAAAGTGTCAAAAGACAGACGCTTTCCAGAAGCGTCGCAATACCGACACTTTGCAAAATCATCACAATACCAATCCCAGGAAGAACTGTCACAATATCAACGGACGTCGCAAGACCGGCGAAGATGGAAATCATTGAAAATGTCGAAAGAACGATGCTTATAAGGCATCAGTATACCGACGCGTATAAGGCGTCGGAAGAGCGACGCTTACAAAGTGTCGGTATACCGACGATGGGTTCAATTTAAAAAAAAAAATGAAACTTTAAAACAGGACAGTAAATCTCCAATATTTGTTATGAATTGTGGGTGTTCCAATTTCCTGTCACAACTGTAAAGTTGTTGTACTACAGAATAAACAAATTTGAACTCCAATAACACGACATCCAAGGAAAATACATTTTTCTTCTACGAGACAATTCCACTAGCTTATATGTATTTTGGTGCCATGTGGCATATTACAAATGTGTATCAAAATTCACTGACTGCCATGTGTAATCTTACTAAATCCCTCGATAAATGTGTGGTCCTCCTATTGAACATGAGGAAGTGTATCTAGTCAAGAGCTCTATGATGGGGTAAAACCCACAGTCCACATTTAACTCAAAATTTCATAGCTATGTATAAAGTGCCTTCAAATTTATTTTCCCAAACTATTCCACAGTTTGGAAAACTCCCAAAGTTATAACTTTATGAATTGCCTATTTAAATAGGTTTGTGCGGAAACTAAATCACTTTTTCTCCAAGGTTATGAAACCTCTTTGTGCATATTAAAAGTTCATCCTCGAATTTCATCCCCATACAATCCTTATGCATATAAGCTTCTATAGGCGGAAGTTTTGTATTAAATTGGGTCTATGGTTATGGGGTCATATTATAGGACCCATCGTGTTGTATTAACACTCAATAATAAATTGAGTTGACCTACAAAGCTGGACTATTTCCCACGGCTTACCATATCGCATACCAACATTCTCCAACTCAGATGTTACAATATAACCTTGTGGCAATTCAACGCACATTATACACATTGTATTGCGCCTCCAAGGTGACCCTTTTTGTTATGGGAATTCATATAAACGACAAACCTTAGTTGGAGTGACACTAACCAACACATATTAGAGTTGGACCCCACACATATACAATCCGTTGTTTTATATGGAGATTTGTCCATATATATATAACTCAGAATTTATTAAACTACCAGATGCCCATATACAACCATGGTTGGCCTGGCACTAACGTGCATTCACATCCAACGGTGGATGATCTATCGCTCCGGTCGGGATGATCCGACGATATTCGTGAGCTTTTGCGTTATTTTTGATGCCGAGCATTAACGCTCAAAATTTACGTGAAATTCGTTGTTTTTTGAAACCACCCTTGGCTTACGTGTCAACCAACGGGCAATATCGCGTTATTTTTTTGAAAACAACTTTCCACTCTTTCAATCTCACGAATACCACTCATTCCAAATCCAGTTTTCCTTGTAATTCAAGGTTCCACGCTGCCCTTGGCTCAGGGCTTCGTCCAACTTTGCCTTGTTCCATTCTTCTAATTGCTCGTTACTCTCCTTTCATGGTTCCAATTGGTTTAAGAGTCCCAGGTTCTGCTTCCTTCGAACTGAAGTTTCCACACGGTATTCAATTCAATCTATAGCATGCTCTACATGGTGGCTTTGCATAAGATTGATGTCCCTTGACACAGTCACAGTTCCTCTCGACCAGTCACAATTTCCACAACGGGATTCTGAACCAATAACCATCCTCCACAACTAGATTTTATGGGAACGTCTGACTCAACGAAGTTCGAGGAACAAACTGGGTTCTCCACAGAGGGGTCAATAACTAAAATTTATACAGAGAACCATGAATGCATTCGGAGAACACAAATACACAGAAACACATTCTTTACACAGTAGGCACATAAATCCAAGCTATTGTCATTCCTTTAACACAGAGTTCTAACACATAAATATGCAGGAAGACTCTTAACGAATTACAGAATCTTGCTCATATTAGATTCATGGGTATTCAAGACATATGCACACAGCATTTTATCCTAAAAATTCACAAAAATTCCGAAACAATTCTTCATTATACATAGTGAAATTACTTACAAATTCCTGGCCAGATCTTCGATCACTTAGACCTTCTGTACCCCTACTCTGCCTCCTTTGCCTTCTAACCCTATGCAGGTCTATACAGTCTTTGCAGGTATACCTATTATGCCTGTCAGGCTTATTTTTATACATATTGGGAATCAATCGATTCATTTTCCTACAATCATTCGACAGATTCCTCAATCCTAATTTTAGCCTAACCCTCTAATGGACTGAAACAGACTATCACTTCCTATGCCCACTAATCATTCGGGCAGTTACATTTTCTCTAAAATTAACTAAAAATAACCCAATTATGAATAATTACGTAGGGGAAACAAAACATGAGACTCCCCTTATGTTTATTTATGTGAAAAAATTGTCTTGGGCCTAATGCCCCTGCATCACTCTACCAGGGATTTTTCGGTTGTTTTGGGAAGGTGAAAATACACCTTATAGCAGTTGTTTCTCCTAAGAGTACCATAGAGGCTTTAACACAAATAATCTTCTTTGTAGCCTGTGTCATCTTCATTAGTTTAAGTGAAGTGTTATAGATACTTACCCAATTCCAGTTAACCATATGGGTGATGGCATTTAGGGTAATTCCAGTTAAGCAGATGGACGATGACATTTAATTTATATAGAGACCTACCCAATTCCTATTAAGAAAATGGACGATTGCATTTAATTTATATGATTGTCCTACTTTACTAGGAGGATGTTGTAACTAAAGTCTTATGCATTCTTACCCAATTCGAGTCACGTAAATTGAGGGTCTATACTGTATTGGAATACATAATACAAAAAGTATTGGAATACTGTAATATGTCTTAGCATGGACTTTATTGCATGGAATTATTGCCTTATACTGCTGATAATGGTGGAAGGAAATTACTGTAATAAAAATAACTATAAGTTTCCCCAAAAGGTGCAAAGAGAGGCCGATAGGTTTATCTGACTTATTACGCACCAAGAGGGATAAAAAACCTACAGAGGATCACACCTCTCAGAGCTTAACAAATCTGGTGCTAAAAAATATGTATGCTACTCTAGATCTATCGATATATATATATAACCTTTTTATGCTAGACAAACTTAACGAGAGACCACGATCTCCCCCAACCCGCATTGTAGAGATCCTACTTCTCTCAAGAGCCACCAGGCATCTGTCTTTTGCCTTCATAAAGGGATTTTTATCACAATATAGAAGATAATACCAACTAAGCATTTACACAAACTACGATGTAATAACCTTGAGTATTCTAATAAAATGGGTCCAGTGATTTGAATCTCCTCTAAAAATAATTAAATCCATTTCTATTAACATCAAGTATTCCAACAAAAAGTGTATGCCATGCTTGTCAAAATCCAAGAACTGACAAGAAGCTAAATCAGGCATTCTTATTCAGTAATATCAATTCCTCTGAATTCCTTGAAGGGAAACATTGGATTTTGCAGCCCTGCCTTTAAAAACCAGGGTAGATAGGTCAGAGTCTGCCTGGCTATCACATCATTTCTATATCTTTCTATTTGGAAAACTTGAAATCTATACATGTATTTGGAACCCCGAATTGACATCCTTCCCTAGAAATAGGGGAGGGAAAAATAAAAGTGACTATGAATATTTTCATGGAACTACCTGCCGAGTAGACTTGTAGAAGAGCTGTTTCTAAATGATTTACAATCAACCCATATTAATTACGGAGGGCTAAATTTAAGGGCATAAGCATCCAATTTATGGAAAATATTGTTAGGGGATTGAATCATTGAACAACTCATGCCAAGCAGCAAACCCGTCTGAATCATTACGCAATACATCAGCAACCAATTCACTCTGAATCACTATCTAAAATTTCCATGGCCTTTAGCCCCCTTGGTTTTTGCAACAACAAAAGATGGTTCAGCCAATTGAAACGAATCCTAAATATTGATTTAAGCATAATTTTAAAGCGAGACATTGGCAAATATTACTAAATCATGGCAAAACATAGCAATGTCACAACAGTTGACAAGAAACCCTGCTTGAAGAGAATATACCTTCTTTATGCATTTATTTTCTCTAACCTCATATCGAGCTCTAGTAAGATCAGACAACCAATTCCCAGGAAAGCAATACTGCACAACAAAGGATAAACACATTAGGTACAAATCACACCCCTTTTTATTATTCTCAGATACATGCCAGCAAGCTAGACAACTAAACAAGGAAAAATACATTTTACAACACAGTAGTCCAAGTCCTCCCTTTCTGATCTACAATTATCACACAATCAGGAGCAAGGATGACAAAACTCAACATTTCTCTTGATCTCTAGTACGAAAATTGTGAAAGACTGATATGATAACATTTCGTTGCCTCATCAGGACCTCGCTTGAAAGGCACTTGTTTCTTACATTTGCACCATTTCCTGAAGCAGAAGGATCTTCTGAATTTCTGTAAGTCGCCAAACCCAAGGTCAATTACACAAACCTGCTTGCAAACATAGAGTTTTGAAATATATTTACAAGAAAAAAAGGAATCCTAGATAAAATATCAAACCAAAAACATGTTGTTTAAACAGGGCATGTAAGGATCATGGACAGGAGTACAAGGTCTTAATGATGTGCTTCATGAGTCAGCTGCTAATTGGGCTTGAGTAGATGGAGTCTGTTGGTCATGCCTTCCATTCTGTCTATCGATCCGAATAGTTTTCTTAGCTTGAATAGAACACAGCAATAACGATAGGGTTCCTACAACACCCTGTCACAGGTCTCACAAGAATTCCCCAGGCCCTTCGATAGTCGAGACTGGGGCCTCTGGTTTAAGAAAACCACTCTAGCACTGTTGGTGATGTAGGCTTGCAACACAAAACATTAACATTATAATCAGTACCTAATTACAGTCATTTAACCTACATTTTAAAATTACCGATATGCGTGACAACTTACCTGTACCAGAGAATAGTCTATTAGCTTCTGCATGTCCTGAAGCCGAATAACATCATGGTAGACATACCTTCGAACCTGGAACATAAAACTCTTTTAGGACATCATAAAGCTCATTTGATGCAGTAATTCATGCCAATTAAGGACCGACCTTTACAAGATTTTGCAGATTACCTATAGAAGGCGATGTGAACAATGGGAATAGAGACAATGTTGACAAATGTTGGCACTGCAATCCATGCAAAAGATGTTGACTTCATTCTTCTTGTGCTCCAAATGAATGGAAAAAGGTGTAAAGAATTAGTATGTTAACAGAGCCTCCAGCCATGCCGGTTTTTGTGGAACAACGGAGAGAGCATATCCAACCTGCAAAGGAGTCAGAAAGCTCAATCCTTCCAGAATTTACTATATTTGAGGAGCCAGGAAAAACGGTGGAAATCTCCTATAAAATCCTCATAATTTATCAATTTATGGAATTCGGGTAATTATCAATTTATTACCCCTCGACCTCAGCATATTCAACCCCCTTAAGCTAGAGATGTGGAACACAACAGCGCACATTTCCTCAAAAAATGAACTTAAATAAGGCTGAGCTTTTCAAGAAGCTGACTGTTTGTTCTGGAAATTTAACTCAAAACCGAGCTTGCCCCTCAAACTTTGAAAGAATAACACAAATCATAACACATCAAAGCTAATCTTGACAAGCTATTTTCCAATTTGAAAAATTAACTCAAATTCGAAATAAAAGATATGGGAAACCTGAGTTCCCGATCCTGCACGCAGGAGACAAAGATTGGAAGAGCCTCCATCTCCATCACGAATATCATAAATATTAATTGTCTTTTGGGCACTGGCAGTAGATACCATAAGAGGCCCACATGGCCTGTACCACCAATGTTGATTCTCTGGCACAACATTTTCAAAGCCAAAATTTCTCCTCGAGACATCCCTCTCTGCCAAAACTGGAGAGATGGTACTGGATGTTGAAGTGAAGGCCTCTGATTCAGTATGGAATGCCATAATTTATTTATTATAAAAGTCCCATGAACAAAAACCTGAGTCCAATGTACAACCTGCAGATGCTGCCACAACATATTTACCAGAGCGACCGTCTGAACCAGTTGCTCTGATCAACCAACAATCACCCCACATGTTTGGGGTAAGCCCATATGGAGCTTTATATTCAACCTTCTCTTGGAGATTGGAAAAAAAAAATACTGAGTATTACTCATACATCAACTGCCCTTTATGTTAAGGGAAAATTTAAAGAGTGCATAAATATTCTTGAAATCCCAATCATAGTTTCTAGAAAATTTCAACAGTTTTTGAAATGAACTACATCAAATATTTAGGCAAATTATTTTTTTAAATAGAAATTGGTGAATTTTATTTCAAATATAGAAATTTAAACCATGAGAATAATCTAACCCCTAGGATTTTCCCTATTTCTAATAGAAAATCCCAAAATGTATAAATTATAACACCCATAAACCCCAAAATTAAGTATAATAATTAAAACCTCCTAGAGAGGAAGTGCCTAGAGAGACTTGACCATAAGCGTTTAATTGATTTTTTCAGAGACCTGACCATAGAATCAAATGAATCCTACAAATCCTGCAAAATAATAAACAATAGTAAGGCCATTATTTATTGGTTTGAAATAATAAACAACATGAAACAAACCCACATAATTAGTAAATTATTTAAAGACAATAATTCCTACATATTAAAATATAAAGTTATAACATACCAGCTCATACTCGAACATAACATCTGTATCAATATTCTTCTTCTGTATCTTCTTGATCTTCATCCAACTAATCGACATCTATATCAACATCTGATTCCGAAACGGTGTTGAAATGATCGACCATGTCATCATCATCATCAATTATGTCATTTTCAATAATATCCTCATCGACATCATCATCAATAATTGTTTCCTCATCTCCTATGCCTGGTTCATCTTCTAAGATATCTTCTTCGTCTGTCAATGCATCTTCCTGCTCATCTGCCACTGCATCATCTTCTTCTTGATCAATATCATCTTCTTCCTCTACAGTATACTCTATTGGCCTTCCTCTTGGATCATATCTAATAGCAAATGACCATTCATTCTCACCTGGAACCTCTGAGTAAAAGACTTGTTCGCATTGGCTTGGAAAAACATAACGATATTTTCCTGCTTCAAATTGCGATGTTTTAACCATTGGAAATCCATTGTCATGTTGAATAAGTGTTCTATCATCATCACGTGCATTCATTCGTAGCCTATACCATTTGACGTCAAACAAAACTATTTTGAAGGAATTAAAGTCACACTCAACTATATCATCTAAGAACCCATAATATCTATTTTCAGATTCACGAGGATGTCTGTCACTCCTGGAGAAAACATTAGTGACCTGGAATACTGCAGTTATCCCACTATCAGAATTTTTCCTATTATCATCCAATTGTTTAATGCGAAATTTATGACCATTGCACCACATAGCCTTGTGGTGTTTCAACTGCAATATGCCAAACATGAAAAATATGCATTCTCAATTAATAATTAATCATATAATTTACACAGCATGAAAATTAACTGAAAAATCAAACTTGTTGTCACAATATAAATATAGTATAAAATAAGTAATGAATAAAATAGGTGCATTAATTGCGTATCTTTCTATCTTTCAAACCATATGCTAAATCTATTTCCCTGTCCGTAACGTTTCCATCTCCACTACGATACGCTTCTCTAATCAATTCAGACAGTAGTTGCCATGATAACCTACCGTCGTTACGTGCTTTACATGTTTCAATCCATTCACTCATCCACTCAAGATTGTTTTCAATGTATAAAAGTAGTGCCTCATAATCTTGAGCACCTGAATAAAAAAACAATAATTCACCAATATTAATAAATATTACTTATAACCATGGTAAATTATATTAATTAATAAAATATGAAAGAATAAGACCTAAATTAATATAATGATCATATACATGATGTAAAAAAATGAAACATTATATGTATTATACATAATAAATTTTTTACCTCTCACTTTCTTCATTCTACCTTTTCCCAATAGGTGCTCCACTTCAAATTTTTTGATGGAGTTCACATCCCAAATGCAATCCACCGCCTTCATAGCTAGCGTAGCTAATATAGGAAGATAATGACTAATATACACCATGGATTTGTATACCACATATCCCTCCACCATAGAACCCTCAGGTCGTGCTCTTTGTCTAACCAAATCCTTCAAGGATTTCAGGTGCCTCTCAACCATCCACATTGACTTTGTGTGTACTGGTCCACACATTTCAATCTCCTCAACTTGGTGTATCAAGTAGTGTTCTTGTGCATTGAAAAATGTTGGAGGTAGATACTTTTGCATTTCACACCTTAGCCGAGGAATTTCTCTCTTCCAATACTTTATTTCATCTTGATGGATTTCTTTCAATGACAACCATCTGCAAATCATTACACAAGGTTATTTCAATGAAACATAATATATATTTCATTACAAGTAAATTAATACATCATTTCATCAAGTAAGAAAAGAAATTGTAGCAATTAGATTTTGCATATAAATCAAAACTACTTACCTCATGTATTTACTAAGACCATATATAACTTGTTTGACATTGTTGTCGAAGTCGTTTGGGAGAGATACAGGTAGAACATACTATAAAAATAAAAAATGAATCATTATTGGTTTCCAAAATAAAAGAAAAAATGAAAATTTAAAATATTTATTCAAGCAATAACATACAAAAACGTATACCAAAAAAATTACCTTAACAAAGGTATGCCAATCATGTGTTTTCACCCCACTGAAGTCACCTTTCTTCGTTAAGATATTATTTATGTTTGAAGCAAAACCTGTTGGAAATTTAATTCTTCTAACGAACTCTTTTACATCATTGCTTTGTTGTTTTGTTAATAACCATGGAACATTATTATAATTTCGACCTCCATTGTTATTTGATCTTCCGATCACACTTTTCATTGCATGATTCGATTTCTCAATGTCAGCACAAATTTTGTCAATTTTATCTCTATCATGTGCACCATCTATGGTTCGCCATAACGTTTCTGTCACATTATTCCCGACATGCATTGTATCAAACAAATGAGCTATTTTTAGGTCCTCATAGTAGGGCAACCTTGCGAATTGAGAAGGATAACATTTCATTCCAGGTGGAAGCACAATATTAGTACCTTCACCGCGACGATGACCTTGATATCAAAGAATAAAATAAATCAGAACAATATTAATTATAGAATACAATAAAATAAATTCATTAGTTAAAACAAAAATTCCAAAAATTACATAAACAAATAATATATATATATATATATATATATATATATATATATACACACACACACACACACAAATTACGTACCAGCTGCTTGACGATTATTAATTCTGTTATATTCCAACATCCACAACTGAGGTGTCATTCTTTGTTGTTTTAATCCAATTTCTTCTTTATCATTGAAAAGATGTTTTTCAGTAGTACGATACTTATGGTTCCTAGAGAGGAAGTGCCTAAACTCATCAAACACCATCTTTCTTAAGTCTGGCGAATGACGATACTTCATCTTAGGGCCACAAACTGGACATGCAAATCTACCCTTTGTTTGAAGACCTGCAATAGATGGATCAATAACAATTAATATACTATGAGATAATTTTTAAAACATGCAGTATGGTATATCTAATTTAGATAATTATGTATTATATTAAAGTGCAACGAAATATTAGATACCACAAACATGTGTTAATCCTGGGGCATCATGAATTGTCCATACAAGCATTCCACGACATTGAAATCTCTTCTTCTTGATTGGTTTAGTGATGTCATACATAGTGATGCCATGCCATAACTGTATTAGCTCATCGATAAGAGGCTCAATATATACATTCATATATTTGACCTGGTACTTACCTAATTGTTCAAAATTACGATACATAATAATTACTACCATGATATATGGATATATAAGTAAGTAAATAAATAAAATATATATTTATGCAAAAAACAAGAGAAATGAAAATGCCACATTCAAAAAAATAATGCATCAAATACTTGGAATAATCATAGTCAACATTATGTGCTCCCTCTTTATTGACATCCAAGGAGGAATGTTATTGTTGATAACGAAAATAGGCCACACTGAGTAAGTAGATCTAAGCTCTCCAAATGGATTAACACCATCGGCTGCCAATGAAAGCCTGACATTACGAGGTTCATTTTTAAAATCTACATATTTTTCCTCGATTTCTCTAAATGCAGAACCATCTGCAGGCATTCGAAGAACACCATCTCCACTTCTATTCTTTGAATGGTAATCCATAAACCGTGTTATGCTGTTACACCTGAACATTCGCTGCAAACGTGGAATTATGGGAATATGACGAAGAACCTTTTGAGGCACCTTTTTGGTTAGTTGATCTGTTCGATATCTACTGGTACCACATTTCAGACATTCTGTTTTCAACGCATGTTCTCCGTAATATATAATATGATCTTTAGGACATGCATATATAGTGTTATATTCCATTCCAAAGTGTTTCATAATAGCACGTAGATCTCGATATGTTTGAGGTAAAGTATTTGGCGATGGTAACAAATATTCACCCAACAATCTACAACATAAACAAAAACTAGTTAATGTAAGATTTGCAACATAAACATAATTATTTTTTAATTAAAAAAAAAAAACTATTTTTAAGATTTGCAACCATGATTCCAAGCCAATAGAGACAAAATATGAAAAATTTTCTCATTTATATACCATGTAAAG
Organism: Pinus albicaulis; assembly: GCA_034641835.2. Lineage (NCBI taxonomy): Eukaryota > Viridiplantae > Streptophyta > Pinopsida > Pinales > Pinaceae > Pinus > Pinus albicaulis. Next base: position 720,012,545 of record CM076582.1, read on the forward strand.
GTGATGAATATATCAAAATGGCACCAAGTGCAATACATATCATCGAAAAATACATAAGCAAACTTGTTGAAGTAATGTATCAGGTTTCTCTTATATTATTCACTGTGTTTTATTGCTGAGTTAATATTATAATATACAATATGTCCCTACTCAGATCTATTATCAATTCATTGTATCAGCCTTAAAGACAATTCTGGGTTCAGTATATATATATATATATATATATATATATATATATATATATATCATACCAGCATTTTGAAGATCTTGTATTCTTCATTATCTATGTTTGCTTGGCAATAAATTTCTAGAAAAACATCTACAACACTTAGAGGTATTGAATTGGTTTATGAAACCCACTATTAGTGCTATTTGTAACAAGTTGAGAGAGCATTACAACTTCAGCAGTCTACTCACAATGTGTTTGATGAAATTTATCACTAAAAATATTCATTAAAACCCAGAAAAATCAGTGGCCAGTTTAGTGCATTTCCAAGCAGGAATTTTCTAGTGGTCAATTTATTATTTCCACTCACATTTTTGTTAGGTTGTATGTTGTTGTCCCTTGTGTTAGAGTCAGTCTTTACATCCCTCCGTCAGAGATCATTTCTCTTTTTGCATTTCATTTTTAGGTGTCTCATTCCGCTCATTCATCTGCATTTCGTTAGGTGCATGCCATTATCCGATGGAAGGGATTTTTTCTCTCATTTTCCCTCATGTTTGTACCTGCTGGGTTGGTCAAAATTTATCAAAATTCATCAAAGTTGAGTTCATGTCATTTACAGTCATAGATGGTATTTTGGTCAAAAAGAGTCATTTCACTTTCTAGGTCGAGGGTTTGGTCTTCAGAAATGTTAAATAATGCCCACAGGCCATGAGGATGTCTTCAATAAGTTTTTATTTCAAGATTTTCATCGTCAATAATGCTCGAGGATGTTTCTTCTTCAAAACTCTGTTTTGGAGAAGAAATCGTCAAATTATTTGTTTGTAATAAATATGTATTTTAAATTTTTTTCGCCATGAAGTACTTCAAAAGAAGACTCTGGTCTTCCTTTGCCAAAGTCTAACGCCACCATCCCTGCAAAAATAAACCAAGAAAAGCCATCATTTCAAGCCAAAAATCAAAAGGAAAATTGAAAAACAGAGTTATATTAAAAGTGAAAAATGTCAATTTTAAAACATTATGAAATGGGTTTTGAGAAGCAAAAATTAAATCCATGTCTATATGAGATATTTCTCAAAGTTATTAATCCATTTGCATCAAGAGATATTGGGAAAAATCCAGGAGAGAAGTTGAGTTGGAGTTGAAAGACCAAAGCTGTGATTTTAGAAGGGCCGACTGTGTGTTGGAATTGAGCGCGGCGCATTGGGACAGGGCACGACGCATAGAGCCGGAGCTCATAGTGTAATTTCCAACGGGCGCGGCGCACCCACACGACGCGGCGCATTGGGTTTGTGCGCAGCGCATAGAGCCCCCAAGCCAAAAATTTATCACCGCTTCATCATTTTGTTAAAACGACTTCAACACCTTTGCTCAAGTAAGTTTACACAGTTGCTCCTGCTTGTATTTGGTGTGGTTTCAGACATATGTTTGGAGAATTGGGTTGGTGAAACATAAACCCTATTTATTTTGCCAAAATCGCTCCTTGGGGTTTGAAAACAAAGTTTAAAATTTTTTTGGTGCAATATTATTGCCGTTGACCACCATATTTTCCCTTTCCTCACTGTCATGCTATCATATCATAATCCCCTCTCCTATTCCCGCTGTCCCATATCCCTTATACCCTTTGTCCCGTGTTTTAAATCCTCAAACCCTATCACTTGCCATCACTTCCCTCCATTGACAAAATCCTAATTTCCAGAACATTCAGGGACTGTCTCTATATCCTTGAATTCACTTAACCCAGGTATATTTTGTCATTTCACTTACTCCTATTCCTAAAAACTACCCCCATCACTATCACTCATTCCCATATCACTTATAAATTGTCCAAATCCCGAAGTTCCCCAAGCAGTAAGTGACAGTCCTTCCACTCCAAATTCACTTGACAGTCTATTGTATTCATTGTGATATTTCCTCACCGCCTCTCATTACATATGTGGCGCACTTGGTATTGAAAAACAAACTCTTGTTTTCTCCATACATATATCAGCATATACTTGTCAAACACCTTGTTTTCAACATCATGTCAGAGACAAATTCATCATATGAGCAGGGATATGAGTAGGACAGTGACTCAACCACCGAGCTAAATGTACCAAGGAGGTCTCATAAAAGTCGCAGGCACATCAAGGAGGAGCCCACTTCTTTGGCTCAATTGCAGGCCTGCCCGCTTGCAATGACATGCTTTCAGTAACATTCATGTTTTCGGTATTATGAGCTGATATCTCAGATTCAACACCATCAGGAGTTGGTTCGCTTATTTGTCCTACATTTGCGTGATGGTCATGTAAACCTTGCTGGAGTGAACTTCACCTTGACACCAGAGACCATTTCTGAGGCAACCAGGATACCAAACATAGGTGAGGAGTGGAACAAGAGACAACAGCTGGATAGAGAAAATTATGAAACTTACATCAGGCCTGGATATTTGAGGCAGTTGAGCAGAGTATTTCCATTCTGGTTTCTGAAGGAGTCCTATGCGCCATTAATGAAACTCATCATTAGATACTTTAGATGTGAGGGTAGATTCTCATGCCTTTATGCATACCATATCAGAATTTTGATGCATTTCACGAAAGTGCGACTGATGAATATTCCATACTTCATGTGCCGAAACATAGAGCGGATGACTACCCTTGTGCAGAAAAAGACTCCAGAGCAGCAAAATAACAGCATTTATCACTATGCGCTCATTAAAATCATTGTAGTACATCAGCTTGGATTGCAGGGCATTACATGGGAGGAGTTCATTTCCCGTGACTTCTTTACAGCCCCTCAGCCTCCTCCAGAGATTGTACATGATTCAGGTGAGCCTTCGCATCAGTTTGAGGTTCCTGAGACAGAGCCTATCAGTGTTCCAGTGTGTGTTACCTATCAGAGAGGTACCAGAGCCTTATTTGCAGCAGCACGACGAGTACTATCTCTGCCCAGGGTGGAAGGGGTCTCGTTATCTTCGACAGCAGCGCGAGTACTATCTCCATATGGCAGGGAAGGGGTCTCTCCTTCTACATCAGCACAGGTACAGGATAGAGGCAAGAAGCCTATGCACGATGAGGGCCCTTCAGGAGGCCAAGACACTAATTTTATACTCATCGATGTTGATTTGAGCTCTCCCAGCTCAAAGCTAAAAGAGATCATCCAGGAGCAGAAAGCTGAGATCGACATGCTGACCAAGAAATTGCAGAGAGCTCAGTGGGTTATAAATTACTTGGAGCAGTGGAATAAACAGTTGGAGGATCAGCAGACACTCATAGAGTTGCGGAAAATCCGTGAAGACCGGGAATTAGCCTGGAAGAGACCAGGTGACATGACACCATTTGAGCGAGAGACTTGCCTTACTAGAGTCAACATTCATCTGGAGAAGCTGTTGGTGAAGGCCAATAGGGACAAAGACATGCTCAGACACATGAATAATCACTATTGGGCCCGCACACACGTTTGCAAAGATAGGATGAAGATCCTGAAGGCGAGGTTGAGGAGAGCACTGAAACGTCGGAAAAGGCCTGATCCACTCTGAATCTTGGCCGAAGCATCCTTGGCTAAGCATGAGACATGATGGGAGACCTTCACTCCAAATTTTAGCAAATTTGGAGAATATTTTGTCATTTTTGAAATTTTTGGTTGCAAAACAGGTTTTTTCCGCCCGACGCGCGCTTATGATTGGGACATATTATGGAGGAAAACTTGATATTTTTGGGTTTGTTATGGTAAATTATGTATGCTCAGGAATGGCTGAGAGATTTCATGAAGTTCTGGGTGGTCTTAAAGGTCAAAAACACTCCAAAAATGGCCTTTCTACCACTTTTTGCACCAACAGGAACCAATCTTGGGAGATTGCAGTTGTGGAGGGGCAAATGACATCCAAATTGAAAAATTCCACTTGGGTTGGATATCAGACACCCAGGGCTTTCCAACAAGCTATCATGAGATCAATTTGGAATTCAGGAAGTGCCCTAAAAATAGGCTCAAAGTGGCACGGCACATTGAGTTTTCTGGCGCGGCGCATAGAGGAATTTTGCCCAATTTTCACTTTTCAGCTCATAAATTCGGCCAGTTTAACTAGTTTCACTTTTGGATGTAATTATTAATCTATCTTGATGTAATTTTGTAGCTATGATGTAAATTTGGCATGTTTTTACTTGTTCTATAGAATTCATTCACTAAAAAGTGAAAATTAAGTGAATGGATCAGTTTCCTAGCATATAGAGGCAAGTTGTTTAGCTGCCTAGATTTTAGTTCCATGTTTAGAATTGGTTGAAACAACCCCTAGAAAGATGAGCTTGACCCCTAGATGCATGGGAAGGGGTTAGTATGGTCTATATATTGCATTTTCTGAGACATTTTCAAGGTTGGATACTTGGGAAAAGTTTGGCACCTCATTGTATACTCATTTCAGATTTTTGGCAAAGGAAAGACCAGAGTTTTGCAGCACTTGTTGGGATCCTTGTGGCTCTGAGTTTTGATGATGTTTTTCTTCATTTTATTTTAAGTTTCATTAATGTTATATGTATGCAATTTCCCTTCTCTTTTCTTCTGAATTAAACAAATGAGTAATTGAGGTAGAATTCATTAGTTTGTTGGTGCTCTGCCTTAAACTTTTGTTTAGTTTTACATGTTTCTCATCAGTTTGAAGAGGATATTTGCACTCTCTTGCCCTCTTCAGCTCCTCAGCAGTCTTTTCAATTCATTCATTTGATCTAAGACGTCAAATTCATTGCCTTCCCTGCCCCAATTTGAACTCTGCAAGAATTTGGCCTCATCCCTAAGCCCAAAAATTGTCTTTCCCCTTTTTCCAACAAAATCCAAAAAAATCAAAATCAAACCCTCCTATTTGTTTATCTAGCCTAAGATCAGTTGTTTTTTTAGTCATCTCAAGCCCCTTTGAATATTTTCATTGAGATTGACCCGGAGAGAGCCCTCTCCTGTCCTCGTAGGGTTAGCTACGAGGTTGAGCGTGGTTTGGTGTTACCCTGAATCTCGCCTTTCTTCAGCCTAAGGTGGATTTGGGCTATAACACCTTAAGTGGCGTCAGACCATTTGCATTAGTCTTAATGCCATGATCAAATTGACTGTATGTTGTGTGAAAGGTTTTGTATTTATGCTGTTGCTATGTGTGAGCAGAGAGAGAGGGTCTGACAGTTCCTAGCTAAGTGTGAAATAAGGTTGCTGCTAATTGTTTTGAGAAAAGAAATTGTCATTAAGTACACTTGATGAGTTGCATGCTGCTAGGGTTTTTATGCTATCCAGCCTTGTATTTATCAGTCATCATGTGTATTGTTGCTGCTATAAGATGTTGAGTATGAGTTATTAGACAAGTTTGTTGCTAGTATAATAGAGGAATTTGCAGCTAATGGAGGAGCACCTAACCGGCCAGTTAAGTACGGAACCGGTCGGTTTATGCATAAATTGTTCGGTTCCGTATTTAACCAGCTGGTTAGGTCCGATTAACCAGCCAAAATAGGTGAGAAGAGGCTATTGACCGGGTTGCAAGGCCGGTTCCAACCGGCAGCCCTCCTTACCGGTTTAAGTTGAATGGCACGCTCAAACTCGCTGTTTCAACCGGCTTGATAACTATGATATATATATATATATATATATATATATATATATATATATATATATATATATATATATATATATATATATATATATATATATATATATATATATATAAGTTATTATTTTACACATTTATTACAACTAAAAAAGGGAAAATAATCAACATTTACATATATGTGATCATATATACATATTGCATACCTTAGGAGTTGTGTCATACATCTGTTCGACAAATTATTCATAACCTTTAAGTTCACCAGCAACAATGTCGCAGAGAGAAGAGTTGCATTTTAGTGTTCAAAAAGTCGTTCACTTGACCTTTCAATCAGAGGTACATCATAAATACTGTCACTGCTATCTCCACCATCATAATCTGACTCACCATACAAGTCTTGGAGCATTTGATTTGTCCCATCATTAATGTGAACTGTCTCATTACTGTCATCATGATCTACCTCCATGGGATCATTAAAATTACCTTCATCATTTGCTTCATGTTCTTCACCTTGTACAACATCATTTCCAATACTAATATTTGCTGCAATATTCTCTTGTACTGGTGCAACATCATCTAATCTACTACTATTTAGTTGTGGAAGCTGGTTGATCATCTACAAAAATTTGGGGGGCAATTGTGCCTTTATGAAAATTACAAACATTAATAATTAAACATTAGTGCGTATATAAAAAATATTAAAATAATATAAAATTTTACGATATAATCAAAATGAAGATAGATAATTAATTACCACAGGACGATAGTCATTCGATCCACCATCAATGTGCCCATATTTCCTACAATGCATTGTTGTTGTTGCTATTAAAACTCTAACATTATTTCTCATACAACATTTTTTGCAAGGGCAATAAACTCTACCATCACCCCTTTCACCCTTTTGAATTTTTTTTTCCACCTCTAATGTTTTCTTCCATTGATGCAAATTATCCTATAAAGAAAATAATAAATCTCTCTCAATGGTGTAGAAAACCCAAGACTTGTTGAACTCAATGGGAGCTCAATATATAAGCAAAAAGAAAATAAAAGTGGGCTTTTTACAAATTGTGAGATTTTTACAAAATGTGGGCTTTTTACAAAATTGTGGGCCTTTTACAAATTGTGGGCTTTTTCCAAAATTGTTTATATTTTTAATAAAATGTGGGCTTTTTACAAAATTGTGGGCTTTTAACAAATTGTGGGCTTTTTACAAAATTGTGGCCAATTCAATCAAAATCCATCATTATCTATACAATAAATACAAGTAATTGATGTAGTATTTTTTACTCTAAGATGCATTCTTATGATAATGTTAGAACATATGTTGAAAATGTCAAAACATACCTGAATAAGCTCCTCTTCGTTTCAAGAACAATTTATTGGAGTCGCATGAACTTAGAACAAGCCTCCCACGATCTGAAAGAGTAGCAACTAAGTCAACAGTGACTTTTTTGTTGCTACACTGGATCGAGGGAGGTTTGCTCCAAGATTAAATCGCTCTAATAAATTATTCTCTACTAAACAGGGCCAACCATGTGAAGGTGGAAGCTCTTATGGCCCCTCCCCCCCCCGCACATCACTCTCAATTCCCCAATACCCAATCTATATTTCATTTTTTACTTTCATGAGCATAAAAAAAAAAATTCAATAACTAATAAAAAAACAATTCAACAAAAAGTACGCAAGGAAACATTGCAATTAATGCTTGACATAAAAATAGTATGATAAATGAGTTTTTTATATAACGCAAAAAACGTTCCAAGTATGGTAACGTTTGTCTTATAATAATACAATATTTTACATTATCGATTTTTCTTTTTCTTCTTCCTATTTCTAAAGCTCCTAATTACATCATCAATATCATCATGCTCTGCTCCTGTTTCGTGCCTTTCGACCCGCACTGCTGACCTAGTTGCGTAGTCACGATGTATGGTCTCATCTAGTGACGGGGCATCGCCTACAAAAACAGATAATATTAAATTTTAATTGTCAGTTTTTAAATATCATTGAACTAGTTCGGTAATATTAATAAAAAAAATTGCAATGAGATTATTTACCTGGTGCACCAGTTGTCGCCGTTGGGACTGTTGCCTTGTCTTCCTCTCTGGTGGTAAGATCCTCAAGGGAAACATTCTTTGTCATTTAAACAAAAAACATTATAAGGACAACCATAAAGGTATAATTAGAAAAAATTATAAGTGGAAATTAATTACCATCACGGCCCTCACTGATAGTAGCATTGTCGGCCTAGTCCCCACTACAATGATCAGGTTGCACATGAGGAACATCTACATCTGGCTCTACAACTGGGTTATTTTCTTCGTCAGCAGTGTTGCTCCCCTGATTTAAACAAAATTTTTAGACATTAAATTTATGGACGAAAACAAACATATTGAAAGGTTAATGTTTTACCTTATCAGGCATTCTGGATCTTGGGACCTGCCTCAAGCTTCTGCGACGTTCAACTACGGCTTGATAGCCGAAATGGAAGGCGATATTTTTATCTTCCTCTGTAGTTTCTGTTCCAAAGTCATCACCCTACATTACATATGATTTTGTATTTTTAATCATATTTGATAGGATTACAAAAATGTTGGAAGGCGATACAATTAATTATAAGATGTTTAGCTACTTACAATTATTGCGGCTAATTTCAAGTAGCCGCCCTGGCCTAGCTTGTGATGGCCCTTTTTTTCAATCCTAGCTTTGGTTGCCTTCGAGGTGTCAGGAAACCTATCATCAAAAGATTGAAGTCAGATATGACGTAGCACATTTTTATTTTAGACATAGAGAAAATTAAAGCTATTGAATTAAAATTGTAATTTACCTTGCAGGTGCAGTTGGCATTTTTCCTTCTTTCTTTGCCCTTTTCTCTTTTCCATCATGGATGAGTGCTCTCCACTCACTCTCTGGAACTATGAGAGGATGCTCGTATCTAGGGTTAAATTGCAATTGCGTCCTATAGGTGTCCTTGGTATATTTCAAATATTTTCCGGCTACCCAAGCCACCGTTGTTTTATCAAATGTGCCGACCCCAAAAAGGGCTTCTAGATAATCTAGAAGTTCCTTTTTCAGGTTGGAATTATGGGAATTCCACCTTGTGCGTATGGTTGGGCCAAAAATTAGCAATGCATGGCTCTCCAAAAACCTGTAGAACTCATTGTTTCCTACACAGAAAAAAATATATTATCATTAATTTAAAAATAAAAATCATGATAAAATATGTTTTAGATAGAGTACATGAAATAGTTAAAATATTAAAATTTACCTGGGAGTTGTATGTGCTTGATAGGGACACCTTCATCGTTCACCAACAACATGCCATTAATGGTCCCCGTGGAGCTGACACGTGTAGCTTAATGTAGTTGGCCATATCAGCCTCATCATTGCCAACACGTTCAGTGGTTGGCTGGGTATCTGCTTGGGCAGGGTGTGTTTCTTGGCTAGCACCTAAAGGAGTAGAAGGTGTATGATAGGGTTGCTAGGTAATCTCTTGCCCTTGTGTCCCACTACCACCAACACCGGGTTCAGCAAGTGTCATAAAACACTACATACAAAAGAAATTTTTGTTAGTTTAGTCAATGTAAAAATTAAAAATCAAAATATCACAATTCATCTCATACAGAACAAAAAAAATATCCTTTTGACTTTTTATTATTACCTGATATGTTTTTGGCTGGGTCATAAGTTGTTTTATCCTCTCTTCTGTTTCAGGTGTTTGAGGCACGTCTACCAAAGTATCAAATTCCAACCTTGCTTTTCCCGCCTTTTTTCGCAACAAGAGCACTGGAGATAGAGATGAAGAAAGCTATTCCTCATAGAGGGAATCATCAAGTGTACCATGGCCAGGTGTCTGCATATTTGAACAAAATTAATATTATTTCAATTATGTAAATAACTAAAATACCTGAAGATAGAGAAATGCTGGCACTTTACATGTTCTTCCGCTGGCCTATTTCCGTGATCATCTCATCTCGTGGTTGTTCCTGTACTACCCTGATCATTCTGCCACATTGCAATAAAATTATAAATGTAAAAACTTGAAAACAATATCTAACTTGAAAACACAAAATGAAAACTGAAATAATTTCTAATAAGACACCGGAAGATAGAGTTAGAGTTTCAAATATGCCTTGCATTGAATTCAGTCCTGGAAACATGACATTGCACATTAAGGCACCCAAAAAAGAGATGAGTTGAAAATGAGACTAAACTGGGTTATTTGTAGTGAAATTTTAAAATCTCAAAAGGTATATTAATTATCGAAACAAATCAGCTTCATAATTTCAGTATTATTGAGTCTGCAGTGTATAAATCACAAAAAAATTGAAACAAAACACTAGAAAAGCAATAGATTGAAATGTGTATATACTCCAACAGAACTCACATTAATAGGCTCTCATTATGGAGCACAAGACCACCTCTGTGTAAGATTATGTCAAGGCCTAAGGAAGCTTTACTATTGGAAAAAATAGTCTGGTGGCTAAAGATATACACTGCCTATTCCATGCCTCTTTAGATTCTTGCTACCAAAGCACACCTTGAGCAATGAGATCACTATTTTTAAGAGTGATTCTGGTTGGGTGATTTTCTTACCAGGTTCTTGCAGCAAAGACATGTATTCCTCGCCTATCAAGATAGTGGGAAAAAGGAGTGACATCAAATATGGTAGAAGTTCATTCAGCCCAGGAATTGATTGATTCTCTTCTAATTGCTGGATACAAGCTTGTTGTTTTAGATTTATACGCTCTTGGTTGTGGTGCCTGCAAATTTTTCCATCCTAAGGTATGTCGGAGGATTGAATTATTAACCAATTTTTAATATTGTTCTATCAAAACATTAATTTTTGAAGTAACTATTTTAGCTATTCCTAGTGAAACATGCCTTTTGATGTATTCCATTCAAAAAGCTTTCAAATGGGTTTCTCCTCTCTTTCCTGGAGATAATGTTCTCTAAAATATATTGTTTGAGCTGACAAAGTCTACATCTCCTTAACTGGCCCCATGTTCTCACCATGGCTGTGCTCCTTCCATTTTTTCTTTTATGGTCTATTATGGTTTTTCTTAGGGGGTCTGAGAGACTTGGGGTACTCGTTAGATCGTCCTCTTATTCTATTAAAAGAGTCTCTGCATCTATCCATCTGTGAGCTGACTTCGCGCTGCAAACCTTCTTAAAGAGTGTGTCTGCCTCACAAATTGTGAACCTTGTAGATATGAGTTATGGAAATTTTCCGGAAATCTCTAAACAGGTCCCTGATCCTTTGGTTACAATTGGAAAGGGCCAGATTGCATCTTTGATGAGAAACTGGATTATCCTTGTAAGCAGATTTATTATCCTTTTGAAAGTGTTATAACCACTAGGCATACTGATCGTATAGATATCTTCTTGTTACAAATGTTTACCATGAGTTTTATGATGAACTTATATGGTATCTCTCACTCAATGTTGCAATATAACTAAATTTAGTTGGCCCAGACAAAAATGTTGGATATATTTCATCATAACAACTATAATTCTGCATTTTTCAGTTACATGATTCTTACCTAACATGTGCTTTGCTAAGATTTAGGTCATGCTCTCTTTGGCAGTCACATAAATACTTGTATTTAATAAATTTTTTGCAACATGAATTTTGAGTTCGTACTCAATGGTGCTAACCATTATCATTGCAAATAAATATTACAGTAGTTCTGTCACTCTTGTCTTTATGCTCATATGTATGAGATGACATGGGTATATTACCTTGCTTTTTCTCTAATGGAATTTGTATGCAGGGTGCAGAGATTCCCTGCACAGAGATGTTTGGCACATTTTCACTAGAAGTGGGAGCCACGGTATGTGCAATTTCTTTACTTTAGCGGTTGGTATTAGATTTGGAACTAAATATTCAGAAAATAATGACTCCAAATGTGCTTTTATAGGTTGGAATAGAATACTGGGCTCACTGGGCTCACCAAGCTCTCTGGCATGCTTCGTTGTGGCATGTTGAATTATTATTTTCAACTGCCCTCTGTACAACAGCCGCCTTCTTTCTTTGTTTAAAAAAACCCCTGCATACAGTCACTTTCCAAATCAGTGAACAGTCAGATTCAATTTAAAATGTACAGTCCTGTGCAATGAGAAACAGAGCTTGTAAAGGAAAAGAAATCAGAGCGTTGAATGGCCGCTTTCCATTTCGCAGAACACTCACTGTATTTGAGAAAAATGCATCCAATCCTCTATATAGTTAAAACAGAGCAATGCTTATTTTATACACAGGAGGAGTTTATTTGCGAGCATGGGAGAGTTTTTTTTGAAGGAAAGTGGTCCCCAGACCACGTGGCGAAATCTGATTCGATCGGATTTTTTTATGCCAGTTTGCATTGCAGTTTTTCCGGACCTGAAAAATTTTAAGCCGGAATTAATTTGATTTTCGTGTCACAATTTTCCTCCGTACGCAAAGCCAAAAAATGGACCCGAATTTTTATAAGGCACATTGGATTGAGAATCCACGTTACATATTAGGCCGACGTCAGCATCCCATTTTGAAACGCGAATTTGTGATTGAAATCGGGTTTATTTTTTTGAAGTACAGACGTATAATATAGTTTTATTAATATTTTGTTATAAGTTTTTTTTCACCGCCCGATAGTTATTTAAACCATTGGCTCATATATAACATATGTGAAAATATTTCACTTTGGGCATTTGTAATGTGGGCCCCGAATATTTTAAATAGGTTTGGTTTAATAGTTTTTTGTTTTGTTATTATATGTAATGGCATATGTTTTAAAATAGCCTGAAGGCTAATGTAAAAGAAAAAAAAGGGGCGTATTATGTTATTTTAAAACATATACAATAGATAGTTTAAAAAGGTTTTGAATATTGCACAGCAGAGTGTTGTAAAGTTTTATAATACACACAGCAGTGTAATAGACAGAGTAGTGAAAAACACAACAGCGTGTTTTTAGAGACAGAGTGTGTTTCTGAGTGAAACAGTGAAGTCTTTGTGTGCATTGTATCATAGCAGCAGCCACCATTTTGAAATCCCTCTCAGTGAGGAAGAATTTGTAATAGGTTTTTTTGAAGGAATAGAAGTTTTGTTTTCAAAGTGTCGAACTCTGTCTCCTGTAAAGAAATTTTTATTTTTCTTTGTGTTAATAGAGGAGAGTATTACTCTCTCCTTTGTTGTTCTAGAATTTTCAAATATTCGAACAATATCCATGAGGTATAACTACAGTTTACAGAAAGGTGGACCAAGAATTACTTTAAAAAAAAAACAATCTAGCTGTAATATAGTAGATATGTTTTGCACTATGCAATCCCCTTTTGTTCCATTGATTACAGGACTATTGAGATGTTAGTTTTAGATTGTAATTGACAATCCATTTTCTTTGGGCAGTCTCATCATAGGCCAAGGGAGGGACCTTTTGAGTTGAATGAAGTGTTTTCCATTATCAACGCTGGTCCAGCCATTGCATTACTGGCTTATGGATTCTTTAACAAAGGCTTTATGCCAGGCCTTTGTTTTGGTGTTGTAAGTATTGGCCTCTGTTTTGACTGTTGCTACCATTGAAACTCACAGAAGTAATAAATTGACAGTATTCTTTAAAGAATGATGTGATCACTGTAAATTTAAACCAAGTTTGATTTAACAGCTATGTCAAGGTGATTTTCAATAGCAGTATGTTAGTCACTCTATTATCAACCTAGTGTGCATTTTGAAAAATTCCTCAGGGGCTTGGTATCACCGTTTTTTGGATGGCATTTATGTTTGTCCACGATGGTCTTGTTCATCGATGCTTTCTTGTTGGGCCTATTGTTGATGTTCTATATCTTATTAAGGTAGTAACTGCACATTAGGTTTGTTCCTAATTTCCTTATCATAGCTCTATAGATCGCTTCATTTATCTGTGAGTTAGACATAGATTTCTTTCCAGTAAGTAGCGGATCTCATACAGATTTGTTTAAATGCCACTGCAACTGCATCATGCAGACAAGTTTAATGGTGTACCATATGGTCTTTTCCTTGGACCAAAAGTGAGTTTTCTTCTTCCCTTATAACCTTTTGTATCTTTGTATTTCAAATGTGTTTAGATTTATTCATGTGTGGTCTTAGGTGAAGATGCATTGATAGTTTATTGATTTTTGAGTTTCACAGGAACTGGAAGAGGTTGGAGGCCGTGAAGAGCTAGAGAAATTGTATAATAGTAAAATAAAGGGCCTCCAAAAGCTTCAGTGAAGGCTCTGACTTTCATGCTTGTGTTATTTGGCACAAATTTTCCCATTTTATATCTATGCTCATAGGCAACTCCATTTTCCTAGAGAGCTAAATTTGTGCACACTATGAGAGTAATCTTTGGCATGAAAATTAGTATTTGAGACAAGAGTCTTAAAAAATAGGGGATTTTGTGTTGTCAAAGGGGATCCTTAACAGAAGGGTAGGTTAGAGCAATCCTAATCATCTAGCTCATGCAGATGAGAAAAATCCCCTACATGTATACTACATTAATTATATTTTTTAGCAGATCACATAATGGTCCAGTCCCTGTTTGCAAGGTTTGTAAACTTTGGTTGAACAAGCAATAACCAGTTTTGAAATAATGCCAGTGTATTACTAATGAGGATTTTTTTGTAAAGAACCTTTTTAAAATCAAATCACACATTAGAAGAAAACGTTGTAGCCTGTTTGGAAAGGACTTTTGGCTATTTATGTATTAGAAACAAGGGTAGCAGATCAAACCATTCATTATGCTTGGTTTTTGAAACTAGAAATAAGTTCAGAAATTATATTCATCATGAAATCAAGTCATTGATATTGAAGATGAAAGACGAGAATTATATTGTTGAGATATTTATGTCCATACTCGGTTTCATGAATACCTAAAAAATTGCTTTTATTTTGGATATTGGCATGTATGCTTCACATGTTAGAATTTTTACCCCAAAATTTCGAAAAGGTGCTTTTGAGGGACCATAGATGATCTTGGATAGATGGTACTATAGCGTTCTCTTTATCTAATAGAAACTATGTTCACCCTTTCATGTAGTCACTCCTCCTCCAAGAAACTCTTTATTTTATGTGGTTCCCTTGCACCTCCCGGTGCAATTGATAGTGTATGTTATACTTTGAATCTAGTACAAATTTCAGGATTTTTCATAATTGCTGACTCGAATCAGCTGGAAATTTTCAAACTTCTTATCTTGAAGACCTATACATTTGTTTTTTAAAATCTTGAGACTTCATACCAAAATTGCAGACCTTAGGCTGAGCTCAATTTTGGGGTAGTTCAGAAAAATTATAAAAGTTATCTCTTGCAAAATAGCGGATCTCAGTCACAACAGGAAGCTAGTCTTGAAGAAGTATTTGACCAGAAAATTTGGTCTCTTATTGAGCTCTTTTATTTGCAGACATCAAACCTCAAATTGTTACAGATTTTGGGCTAGTTGTTGCATATATTGCATCAAGGAGTTTGGATTTGTGCACTATTTGGAGATCCTCTTAATAGATCTATTTTTTTTAGTAGCCTTACCTTCAACAAGAAGAAGAACTTATTTGGAAGAAGACATTGGGCATGGTTGAAAATAGAGTTTGGTTCTTCTTGAAGCATACTTCAACTCATATTTATTAAAGATATTCCTTGCATTATTGCTAATCTGTGGATAAAAACATTATTAAAGGATTGCTAAAACAAAGGAGCAAGTAACCCTTGTTGAAGACCTTATTGAATATATTGTTGGAGCAGCTTCTAGTAAACTTGTTGTGAAGACCTTGGGGACATTTTTGGAGCAACATTGTTGAAGCTGATGGTATAGCATTGTTGGAGATGATCTTGAAGGGCCTTGAAGTGAAGCTTTTGGAGCAACTATTGAAAAATCCTTAGAGCATTTAAGTAAGGCACTTTCTATCTTCCATCACCTTTTTCCTTTCAATATCCTTTAAATGATTTTGTTGATATTTAATGTTTGAAATCACGTTATAATTCCTTTATTATATGTGTTTTTGGACTTTCCCTTTGAAATTACCCAAAATTACCCTGGCAATTTTATCTTCAGGATGCATGTCTGACCCTATTGTTCAATATTTTGATTGATGGTAGTAAACATAGAGAGTTAGGGGGCTCTTGACTTGGTTTGGTTGGGATATTAGATCCCTAACATCTACTAGGGAGAACCCCCCTTGAGTTGGAGGAGAGCTAGCCCGAAGTGAAAAGAGGTTGGTGAGGTGACAATGGGGCTATTGAATTACACACGGTATCACACTTTAGCTTTAGGACTTTATCTTGAGAAGTGTGAGATTTGGCTATATCAATTCTCAAATTTTTTACAACACTATTGTTAAGAACTAATAAGAAGTGATGTTGAGGGGCTTTTGGGTATAAGAAACAATACCATTTAAAAACTAGGGTTCTCAGTCCTTGGCATTCCTTCACCTGGGCCTAGGGGCACACTAGAATAATTTCACACTAAACCATGCAAAATTAAAAGTAACTTAACATATCCATAAAGTAATAATAATCATAATTCCTAATTTCCTATTGTACGATATGATGCAAATTATTCAAACATGAAGCAATGAAGACATGCAATGTCCGAATTTCAAGATTGATGAACCAATACAAGAATTTAGAAACTACAACTTTGATTCAATACTCTGTGTCCTAACTCCAGGAAGGAATCTAGTTTGTAGTACAGAACATGCATCGTGTATTATCAATTCTTAATCGACAACAACTAAAGGTCATCTACCTCATCAATTCCTTCCCATTTTGTGTTTTTATGTTATATTCCTTATAAAAGTGTCAAATTTCTCTCAAAGTAAGCAACCACCGAATAAAATAAAAAATAGTTGAGATATGATTGAGAAATGGTCATTTATTTCTTGAAAGGATCTTCACAATTTCTTTGGTTGTTTTTCATCTCAAGAAACAAGAAATGACCTAAGAAACTATCGTGATGTAATATAAGAAACAACACGGTGCAATGGCCATTTTCAAAGCCAAATGATGTCCATCGAGGACATGGCCTTTATTTGGTTCCTGTTTCATAGGAGTTTCGGGTAGAAATGGAACTTTGTTGTACCATTTCCAGTAGTAAAAAGGGAAAACCTTCTTTTTCCATGGGAAATAATTTACCTTTCCTTTTTCAAGATAATCTAAATCACAAAAAATATGAACTATACTGCACACATTCTTGGATAATGTGAAAGTGGAAAACGAATACCCTACACAAGTGATGCACACATGTACACTTGAACACTATTAGATTTTTGTAGTTGAAATGCAATGCTTGTTTTCATTTAAATGTAGGGTTTTTATAGCAGGGAGAAATAATGGCTGCCAATTTAATAAGCGTTTCTTTGGGAAAAATTTAAATCTTGTATTGGGTGATGAATATAATAGAGGGTATTGAATCTTGATTCTTGACATTGTGTTTAACTTGAATAACTCAAATGATTATAAATATCAGTGGATGAGTTCTTTTTTCAAGTATGTCACTCAAAACTCTTATGTTAAAGCATTGTATGATGGCTAGCATTTGCTTGTTTCCCTTTCTTCAGTTCAATGTAAAAAGTATATTAATATATTGGAGAACGAATGATAACTAGAATTGTTTTCTCTGTAGTATATTCAGCCCCAATATTATGAAAATTTTTCTCAAGTGGAGCTATTGGTTATTGATGAAGCAGTTGCAATTCCATTGCCTGTTGTAAAGGCTCTGCTCGGGCCATATTTAGTGTTTCTGTGCTCTACTGTAAATGGGTAATAATTATAAATGAGCCAACCACAATCACAAATTTTGTAACCATTTGGTTTCCATGGATAGTGATGATGATATTAACCCTATATATCAGTGACCTATATCTATATGAGAATGATCTCAACATTGACCTTGATATGGTTGTATGGATGTGACCTTTGGTATGTCATCAGAAAATCCCCAAATATCAGAAAATCCCCAAATCTAGAGAACTAAATCTCATCACTTTCGATCTGGAGTACTACCCTTGTGATAAAGTTGATGACTTTCGATCTCCCATTCTCTACCACTTTTCACTTCACCTTCAATATAGATTAGACCAAGGGAAATTCGTTACTGGGTGTTGAGATGGATGAGTTTGTCGAACTAAAATCCATAGCTTAAACTTCATGAAACTGGTGGAGTCAAATTCATGCAAGCACAAACACATCTTACACATCCTATTTGAAACTCATCCGAAAGAACATTGGAAGACATCTAGAGAGAACCCTATAGCCTAACACAATCCAATGGAATTGACCAAAAAAACCCAAATAGAGTCAACCCTACTATAGGAGGAAGGGCCTGCAGTAAGAACTTACCATTTTGTAAGAGCTAAGGGCGAATGCTGAGGGCGAATGGCGCTGTTCTGCAAGAGCTGAGGGCGAATGCTATTCTGCAAGAGCTAAGGGTGAATGCGCGCGTGATATCAGACGTTAATGTAGTTTTTAATAAAATAATTTTTATGTAGCGCACATTTGATTTTTGCATTTCAAATCATTTTTATATACATTTGATTTTTGCATTTCTAATACAAGTGACAAACAAATTTCTACAAGAGGTTGAAATTTTTACTAGAATAGCCATGAAAGACTAATTAAAATGGCTTAAAATGCAACTGGATCTTCAAAATAAATGTAATTGAAGGTTCTCCCCACTAAATTTTTGCAAAAGTGTTTACATTATTTAAGTTATCTAGGATATTTTTTTGTATTACACAATCTAAATTAAATAATGAAATAGTTGGGTAGTCTTATTGTTTCAAATTAGGTCACAATTTTCAAATGGTGATGAAGTTTCATGTGATGATTAACTGACAATCTTCCCCTTTCCTATCCTTGAAAAACTATACAAGGTTCCATGCTACCACATGAAACCCTAACTCACGTAGCAGCATCGGACCAGTCCTCCATTTTTCCCGTCATAAGGCATTTTGCATGTATTTGACGACTAGAATTTGCGGATTCTCGTTTTCCGTGACGTGCTAGGAAGGATAGAAGACTTAATTTTGACGTTTGAATTTTTTTCAAAAATGTTCTTACGCCCTTTAATTTCGACTTACCAATAATTTTGCAACACTAGTCCTCTTCGCAATTGCAAGGTTGTACTCAAAAAGTAAGGAAAGTTACTTTTTTGGCTCAGTCAAAATTAAAAATTTAATAAAGGAATTACCACTTATCATTATTGATATTTTAAAATTAGAATCAAGTTAGTTTTCCCCTTCCTATTACAGAAAGTTCACAAATCCTTTCTTTTACATAAAACACCAAAGAAAGAATAAAGCCCGTTGCCCTGCAAAATTCCAAGGTTGTGATTAGTGAAGCAGTGAGAAAGTACAACTATAGCACTAAAAAATTAGAATTCCAATTTTCCCCAACATGAAGTAGTGTTAATATAGCTGGTGGCTTGGCTTGATGGTCAAACAGTGAATTACACAAGCACAAAATAAAAGCTTTAGGCATCTAGTTCCTTACACTCGCACTCTCAAGGCATTCAGACTTAGGCCGAGCTCAAGATTGGCTCCGAGGAAACTAGATTGGCTCATTAACCTGCCATATTTTAATTTCATAAGGTATGTTAGAATTTTGAACTGCTAGGGTAATTTATTATTGTGAAATCATAGTTCTAAATTCCCTTATTCTGTGAGCAATGTAATCTATTAATTGTAATCAGATTCATTAAAAAAATTCAAACTGATTTTAGCATGAATGATGACAATGTAGAAATTTTATAACTGATATTTTATACACTGAGATTCTCTTGATCACACACTATTTTAACTTCATGCAAAATACATAATCTCTTCTACCATTGATCATTAATTGCGGAAATAAAAACAATCGCATGCACACATTAAAACCATAAACAATCACACATATGAACACAGTATTTTATGGGAAAGCTTAAAGTTGAAAACCCCAACTATCTGTATATTATATGTCATAGAGATCATGTAACAATCATCATACAAAGCTCCTCACAAGCTCTCAGTACAATCTCCAATTGCTACACACTAATCAGGTCCGATCTAGCAAAACACATGCTCCAATCTCTACCACTTGATAGCCTGCCTCTACTACGCAATCCCTGCTAAAGAATGGCTCACAATTAACTTCGAACCACCTGGCTTGTACTACGCAATCCTCATTGGCATCTCCATCAATGTGTGGTGTAAAATTCATGCACCAGTATAGTCACAACTGATAGTCACACTACTCTTTCACCTACCTCTTCACTGGTCTCCACTGAAACTATCCATGCACTGAAGTTAACTCATGTATTATTTATTTGATTAATGAGTTTATAATTAGTGAATTAATTAATAATTAATTCACACCACTCTCACTAGTGTATCAATCAGTTAGACTAGATACAACTAGCTCAACTATGTTTAGCTTAGTTAAACCGAACACAACTCCATTAACTTCCTCAATCAACTCCACCAAACTCTCTCACATGAGTTCTAACTGAAGTATCCATGCAATAGCTCCACTTAACCCTCAGGAATAGCATAATTCCTTATGTCAGCTCCTGTGCCACATCTATGCACTTAACTGAAGTGCTCCAAGAGAATAAGATAATGTTTAAAGTCCAAATATTATTAAGACCTAATAATATTCGACATATCTATTTTTAGACTAGCAATCTAAAAATAGATTCCGCCTAATATGTCTAAAAATAGAAGTCCATCTATTTTTCCAACTTGACCAATCATCCACAAACATCATCCTGCAACTCATAGAATATGATCAACATGTCTAAAAATAGACATGGTCTAAAAATAGACTTTTCACCAAAAATAGCCTACGGGCCCACTTAGTGAAGGCGACTTCTTTCCACTAAGCTCATCATCTTGTTGCAATATCAACAGACAATTTATATATTAATTGGTTTTTCAGAGTATTTTTATTATGTAGGAGCACTGGAAAGAAAAATCAAGACTTCATTTTCTGTTTTCCTTATTTTATTGGGTTGAGCTGGATAAAATTGAATATGAATAGTGAGTTAATTGTAATATCAATGGGCCAAGGCCATACATCAACATTGACCACAGTGGGGAAGTATAGGTGACTACTTATTGTACTTCTTCTTTATAAAGAAGAATTGGTATATAATTGTATTATTTGAAATCTATAACAAATCCAAGCAACAAAATTACAACAAGTAGAAAATTATGAAAAAAATTCACCAGGGCACTAATGTGTGGATACCCTATCATTTCTTAGATACTCATAATTTACCAACACCTACTATATTGGTATACACATAATATGGCATTTACCTGAAGTATTTCATATGTATCTTGAAGTAAATAAGTTGTATGACAATTGTTATGGTAGATATAAGATGTGTATTATAGTTTATATTTCAATTTTTCTTAAGTAGCATGCATGTGCGGTTCATATAGTGAATAAAATTACCAAATATATTTCAGTGAATATGTGAAGATGATCTCTCATTAGGTCCTAATTACTTAAAGAATCATTAATTAGCTTTCCAAATGAATAAAATATGTTAACAAATTAGTAAAAACTAGGAAAACAAATCATGCTTTAAAAAAAATATGGCACAATGAGTCACACCGTATTTATTAATTACTCATCAAGTGCTACAAAAACATATATATGATGACCATTACCATAGAAATGGGACATGTGACCATCATTTCTAATTTCGCCAATGACATTCCACATCATGAGCATCGTTTAGGGTTGATTGTGTTTATTTTTTTTAAACAAATCATTTATACATTTTATGGAAATTATAGACACAATTTATAATCACATTACAAGATCATGATGTATGGATATTCCTTATCATTTCTTAGATACTGACAACTTACCAACACCTAATATATTGATATACACATCAGATAGAATCTACCCCTAGAATGCCACACGTATCCTAAAACAAATTAGTTGTATGGAAATTTTTATGGTGCATATATGATGTGTCTTACAGTTTATCTTATAATTTTGTTGAAGTAGCATACAACAATTTACATAGTGATATGAGAACCACTCTCTAGAGTATACATCGATTTTGTACACATGGTTTTTCAGTTGCTTTTTAAGATATATCATTGGTGATGATCACATGATTATATAATGAACCATTAAGTTGAACTATGAAATTATTCCTCACAACACACACAAACACATATTGATGAATTAATAATTTTTCTCATATAATTTTTTTAATCTATTTTGAAAAAAAATAAAATTATATATAATTATTTCTAAGAAGAACAAGAGAGAATTCCTTACCATATCTTCGTAAAACATATAATTTTTGGAAAAATACTGAGAGGGGGGGTGAATCAGTATTTAGAGCTGATTGACAATTTTTTTTTAGTTTTCCTTTCTCTTAAAACCATATGTTACATCATTGCATCCAACTTGTATGTCCAGAGATATTATTATGTCTTTACTTAGATCATTACATCATTTATTCATCAGATAAGCAGTAAGCATGAACAGAAATAACAGAACAAACCATCAAACATAAGCAACACATATGAACACCAGGATTTAAGGTGGAAACCCAATTCGGGAGAAAACCACCGCTGTTGTTATCTCAGTCTTCAATATTTATTATAAAGAAAACTTCTTGCAATTTTATGCTAGCACAGACTTATACCAGCATGCAGGTACCCACATGCAGAAGGCTACAACCTTCTCTCGTTTACCAGCCTCTCCTGGAAGGGAGCTACAATCCTTTGCTCTCGTTTACCAGTTACTACTGGAAGGGAGCTTCAACCCCCTCACTGAAGACTTCGACCCTCAGTACTACTGCAGTCCACGTTTCATCCACTTCCACACAACATACCTTGCAGACTACCAGATTTATTCATTTTCTTTAGAGGTGCATCCTTAATTTAGATCTCTTAGCAATCTGTTACCCATTCCATACAGATATACTTAAGAGTGAAGTATTCATTCACAACCCTTACTCATGCATACATTCTTCGTGATTTTGTTAGTCGATTAAACCAGGAATTAATCATCATCTGATCTAGAGATGTTGATCAATCATCATATTCATAGGTGCACCATAGATTTAGATATATCATAGTTTATTCATTCATATATCTCTAAAAGAGATTCATTTATTATCAACCCTTTCGCACGCACACAGTTCTTCATGATTCTCATCACCTTATATAGTTTTCGCATTTATTAAAACCTTGGCTCAAAACCATTCAATTGCTAATGGTATTCGTGGACGGGGTCAAAATAGATAATCTAGCGGGGTCTCCATAACTCACACTGTTCTATTGATCTTGGTAATTAAATAATTAATTTAATACTTTTGAACTTAACTTTAGGATTAGGGTTAACCTTTCGCATTTTAATGCTTTCAAACAATATGATAAACCTTCGACCTCGGGCCCACAAATAGAGTCAATAGCCAATCAAATACGTGCACGGTACCATAAGTAAATTTTGCGCAAGTCCAACGTCAGATCACCGTTAGATTAGCAAGCTTCCAGATCAATGGCGTATATGCATATCGCTCAACCTCCGATGCCGAACGTTAACGTGCGATGGCCCGCCGTACCTGTGTTAATCTTCGCGCACCTTCAACAAATGTTGATTGTCCGATGACCCCTTCCCAGATCAACGGCGCTCAACGATATCGTTGGGCATCCTGGGTCGAACTATAACGCGTGATGGCGCACAGTGACAAGCGGTTTTCCGTGGGTCTCCTTGCCACGTGTCAAGTGATTTATGGAATCGCTCCCAACTCCTCAAATACCACTCACTCCGCATAGGTGGTGCGATGAAAACCATAAACCACCTTCACTGTTCACTTGGTCATGGTTTCGCTCTTCCATGCAGGGTTCCGTCGCCTTTTCAATGTATTATTATAATTAAGTTGCACTTTAAGGTTTTGCCTTTTATTACAGTTCCATTGCATGTTCAGAGTTCTATCCTGTCACAGTTCCGCTTCTATCTGCACACTCCAGTTTTTGATTCTGCAAGCTTATCACTGTACTATGGTCCATCGTAATTGTAATCTTTGCTACATTCATCATATCTCTTCAATCATTATTTCCTTTAATGGATTTCTTACTTATCACAGATTACCATTCACTTATTCTTTTCTATTCGATGGCCTTTTTCTCCTACTCTATCTCTGGACAATTCGGCTTCAATTATGCAGTCTACTATTGTCTCTGCGTTGTATGTTGCCTTAGTTCCTTATCTGCCTTACATCCTCTCTACTTCTTTGCTCTTTCTGCTGGTCTCTTTACTTCTCTCTTTGCCTTGTTGCTATTCAGAGGCTCCTTCTGTGCCACTTCCTTTGCCATCAATGACAACATTTCCAACAATAATAGCAAGAAAATTAATCTATTGAAATTTCATTTCCAAACATATTCATGGAGTAAAATGAAGATTAAAAGGAGATATTCATGGATTTACCTATAACATCACCTCATAAGAATTTAAATGTACAATATTGATGATACATAGGTTAGGAGAAAATTAATCTATTGAAATTTCATTTCCAAACATATTCATGGAGTAAAATGAGGATTAAAAAGAGATATTTATGAATTTACGTATAACATCACCTCATAAAAGTGTAAATGTACAATATTGCTAAAATTTATTTATATATGATAAATAATAAACCTTTATCTCACATGTATCATATAATCTTATAAACAAACACATTCTATAATATGCAATAAAAGTGAAATTACACAATCCACATGGAAATAAGACTTAGTTCAAGAAAAAGAAAATAAAAAATAAACCATAAGTGACATGGATTTTACAAAGAGACATATAAGTGTCTTTTATTGCATATAAGTGTCATTATACCGACGGCGGCCAAAGCGTCACTATTGCGACGGATGCCTCCAAACGTTGCAATTCCGACACTTAGACATTGTGTCACAATTGCGACGTTTGGAGACATCCGTCACAATAGCGACGCTTTGGGGCATAGTGTCGCAATTGCGACGTCTTCCTCCAAACATCGCAATTGCGACACTTTGTCTAAGTGTCGGTATTGCGACACTTTTCGCTAAACATCGGTATACCGACGGTTTCGGGCGGGATTTGAACAAGTTGAAAAAATTTGGGGAAATTTCCGACATTTGGTCAAAAGTGTTGGAACCAAGTGTAGGAATTTCCACCAAATGTACTAGTAATATGAGGGTTGTTAGTTTCTCAATAAATATAAATTGGTTTGACTTGAAATTTTTTGAGTTTATTGATCTTACCTTAATTCAATTTTTCTCCACATTTAATGCCCATAGGTAAGTTATTTTTTGTGCTTTTGAAATGTTTTTGTGTTGATTTTTATTTTTGTTCATGATGGAGTAAAAGAAGGCATACCTTATTGTTGAAACCACACACTCATTATTTTGACATAGTGATTTTCATAAACTTAAGTAAATGTGATCATCTCTTTAACCAATGTGCAAGATAACCCTAGTTTACAAGGCAATAAATTTCCTACTAGTTCTTCATCTTTAATAATTTCAAATCCAAATAATGCAACTACCTCTTCTAAAAATTGCTTCTAGGATAACCCCACACTTTCCCTATGATAACTAAAATAGTAGTTTTTTTTGTAAATTCACTAATGTAATCAACAAGTGGGAGGGAATAAGCTTCCGCCAATAGTAGTTACAAAGAATTCAAATTGAAATTGAAAGTGTAATTTGGTACCCATATATTATTTTAAATACGAAATAACTTGGCATTATTCAATCCATGAGAATCATACTGAACTTGCAATTGGATTTCACCATCCATCTCATGAGGATTGAAAGTATTAGGATAATTGATCAAATATTCATAATCTTCTTTCTTCATAGCGGATCAATCATGTACAACCTAATATTAATTCACGAGTGTGCTAGAGATGTTGTCGAGATGAACTCTTTTTGGTTTTTGACTTCTCCATATTGTATTAAAAACGACTTGATTTATTAATAAAATTATTCCTTCTAAATACTTTGGTTCCTTTTTGTAGTCGAGAAACACACTTAAAAGCAACTTCAAGATATGGAAACCCACAAATATTGTGTTCATTAAAAATATGTTCTTTACAAACCCTTAAATAATAAATCATGAGAAATAGTTCCATAGAAGTGAAAGTGACATTAAACAATATCTTAGAGGAAATATTCAAATTCAGAAGCTCCATGAACCATCTCGTAGTTGACAAAGACAAAAACTAAGCTGACATTAAAAATTATAGAAGATGGAAATTATGTAAGATATGTTTCCCTTCAAAGGAAATGTTTCTCTATCATTTTCATGTTAGAGTTTCGAATTTTTTAGACATTGGAAAAAACATTTGACGGCCATTATGCAAATATCGCATTAATGAATTAGATCCATTCTTTGGTTTATTAATAAATTCAGTAATACTTGGTAAAATATAGAATTCTAGCCTTTCGTCTTGTTTTGTGGGTTAATATATTTCTTTGACTTTTACTTTTGACTATTGGCTTATAAATATTTAATTGAAGAAAATCAACATTTAATAGGTGGTAAAATATTCCATGAGGAATTTTCCTTTATTTCAACCTTAATGCAATTTCAAAATTTTAATTTGATGGAGAAAATTACCTATTGTGCCAAATGACTTGAAAATTTTGACTTGTATATAGGAACAAAATTTTGAAATCAGCTATAAACACCACACCTTAACCTTAGTGAAGGTGTTCACTTACTAATACGACCTCCCTTGTGCAGTTAGAAAGATGGGATAATTTGTTTTCCTCCAACATTTGATATAAACATTATCATTGTGTTTATCTTGTTGAGACATTTTTGACTATAAGATTTCACCCCAATCCGAACTTTGGATCAAAATTTATGACCACAAGAAGGTCAGGTGAGTTAGATAGCGTCATGTCATCATTTCAACCATGTGGAAACCATGTAGATATACCCCCTGACTAATCTTCCAATGTCACTTAGCATGACATCATTGGTTTCCAACCCATTTAGGCATTTAGGCATGACCCTTGTAAATCACACATATATAAGGAAAACTCTGCCATGCCACGTGAAAAAAAGTTATATATATATATGTGTGTGTGTGTGTGTGTGTTTATATATATATATATATATATATATATATATCACCAGATTATTCTCTATTGCGGAACCTAGGGGGAGGAGCACTAGATTCTTATTGATTCTGGCACAGGTTAAAGGGGCGCGATAGCGATCACTAAAAGCTGCTATAGTGATAATGAGTATGGGTGAGGCAGGTGTGTGCGGTGATGGCCAGGCATGGGTGAGGGTGTGGTAGCGGCGATAAGGTCTTGTCTTTAAAGCGATTTATTAAGTTACTTATTGTGTGGTGACGATTTTCCATTTGTCAACAAATATTTTGTTACCCAGGCCTGTCATCTGCCACCAACTTCCTAGCCTTCTTACTTAGCGCCTCCGTGAATTACTCTACGAGATATCTTCTGAGATTGCATGTATCGTGGGTCCGGTATACATGAATGGGGAGAGAAGCTGATCTGAACCTGTATGTTCATTTGTTGTGTTAATTACAAGTCCATAATTATAATTTATTTGCTTCTTGTTTGCTTATGGTGCTTTAGTTTCTTTGGTGCAGGTGAGTGTCAAAACAGGAAATTGTCTTGTGTTTTATGTTGATGTTAATGACAAATAAAAAACATAAGTAAGAACTGAACAACAACATAAAAATGTACAACAACCCACAAACAAAGCCATCAACACAAGTTTTTGATGGAGTTCACCACTCCTGGACTACATCTCCTTGGTCCAGCTCCATAGCTTGGGCCTTTTGTATTAGCTCAAATTTTATAAAAGTGTTGTGTAAATTATTCAATTGCTCCTGAAACCTAATATGTTGTCTTCAAAACATAAAAATCATCTAAAAATGATTGTCCAATTACTAAAAACTGACTCTGGCTGGTCTAGACATGACCTCCTTCCCTGGTGGCCCTAGGCTCCCTTGAACTTCCCTGTAGCAAAATCACATGTAGAAGTAGTTTTAAGCCTTTGAAACCTATACCAGTGTTTCTAGAATGCCAAAATCATCTAAAATTGACTATTCATTTTCCCAATTTGGTTGAAATCTTCTTTCATTATGGAAAAAACAAAATTCTTGCAATTTCTCCACTAATTCTGGAAGAACTTCAGCTAACTCCGCCAATCTGGGGGTTCCCACTGGATTTGGCACACTCCGCCACAAGAGCTGCCATATTAAACTCCACTTAGTTTAATATAAGTATGTATTAAGTTTGGATTAAGTGGGGCTTAGCGTAATAAGTGTGTTTAGTCATTGGCTCCAACGCTGGTCATGGTGTAATGGTTATATGGTGGAGAGGATGGCCCACAGGCTGGCCCCTATGCGCTCTACTGGTCCCAACACGCAAGGCTTAAATATAAGTGAATGTATATGGTTAAATAAATACGGCCCACGACCCATTGGTAGGGCGCGGCCGTAGTGGGGCTGAGGTCTTGGGTTTAAACCTAACCCCACTCCCAATATAAAAATATTTACCATATGCAATTATACATGAACCTTAGCTTTTGAATGTGGAATGAACTTTGGTATTATTAAACCCATAGAACCATATAAATTGTAATTATTGGCATTTGGATTACATGGACTTTGCATGGAATAAAATTTGAAATGCAGATTTGACTATGGTTAAGGCTAACGTTTAATTAATATTTAAATATATATAATATGTTTTAAACATATAATATATTATATTATATTATATACATATATATATATATATATATTAAAATATAAATAAATAAAATATAAAAACTCAATTCCACTTTAGAATCATTAGGAAAATTTCACCCACACAGACTAAATCTGACGAATTAGAAAGTGCCACTTTTCACATGTTCATTGGCAGAAACTTGAAGAATATTCCCAAAAGATTCTTTTTTGCTGACTGCGCTGCCATGTCAACAACCTGTCACTATTATGCAATTTTTTTAGCTATTTGAGAAAACAGAAGACATGCCATAGCTTACTCATACGAACTTGGATTTTGATGAAACGAGTTGAGTTAGAATGCTGGTGACGAGCTCTACGCTGTCGTCCTAGTTTTGATCAATTCTGAAAATTTTGATTTTTGAGCTAAACATTGAGCACTTGATCATTCCTCCCCACTAGAAGCCTTTTGGACCCCAAAATCTCTCTTGATTACTGATTATGTGGATGAGGGTAGTGTTCCCTCACCCTTCCAGTCTCTATCCACTGAAATTTTCCCAATTTCATCATTTTGGAGCTTTTAATAAAAATTCAACTTTTTCCTCGATTATTGCGACCTTCTCTTACTGTCATTGACACCATCATGCTGCAATATTTCTAAAATTGCAGAACAGAAATTTATTCTTGCATAAACCATCTTGTTCCTACCATGTTCAGCAATCAAAGAAAACTTAGAAACACTCTCACCTTGCACACTGTCACCATGGCGATTTTTAGTTGATCTCGCTTTGTACTTGCATCAACTCTTGACCAAGTTTCTTCAGCATTGCCATGTAAATTTTGGAAACCATAAACCAGCATTTGTGGAACCCATGCCTTCTTTGCCAAGCTTCTTTGTCACTTTCTCCTTGATCTTCGTACCCTCTTGCACCAGCGTCCCGTTTCCAACACCGCTCCGCTCAACTACTGTTGACTGCTGCAAATGTTTTTCACCTTCTTTCAAAGGAAACCTGTTAATATCCTGAAACAACTCATTAAAAGCATAAAGATATTTATGAAAAGTGTGATTCAATACATCTCATTGTTTGATCATCAACAATGTCAAGATCTGACTTGCATTCACTATCCTCTTCATTTCACTTCCATGCATAAGAGACAAACTTGTCTTCTTCTTATGTTCTCTAATTTTGTACTCAATACCATCCTTAAACAAGTGAAACTTGTTCTCATGGCAATGAAATAAAACTTTCCTATCATACATATAAGGACTTCCCAATACAATACCAGATATTTCGAGAGGCACCACATCAAGGTCAACTTCATCAAGAAATTTTGAGTTAATGGCGAATCTTAGTAAGCACTTCCTTGTAACCTGCAATTTTTCATGCTTGCATATTCAACCCAAAGGATATGGTCTTGGATGTCTAATTGTTTCAAGGCCTAGCTACTTTACCAAATCTTCGGAAATCAAGTTAGCTTGTGACCCACTATCAAAAAATATATCAATCTTGGTATGTTTAGAGACAAATCTAATATGGAAAGGTTCTATTCTTGTATCTTCATCATGAAGATCATTTGAACTTTGAAGAACTAGTGCTTGCAACATGTTTACCTTTCAAACCCATGGCTATAATTTTTGTCTCATCTCTTGAATCTGACCCTAAGTATTGTTCATCTATAGCAACAATTTTTCCCTTCTCTTTGGCTTTCAGTCTATTTGGTTTCAATTCTAGATGAAGTTGCCAAAAATGGTCTTCATCATGGGCAATCATTGAATAGTTTTTGCATGTGAGTTTTTCCTTCTCTTTTTTTACAAAACTATTACTTTTTCCTCTTCCAAAAAACTTTCCTTTCCCTTTACCCTCACTTTCCTCTTTCTCCTCTATGCCTGTTTTTACCCTTGCCTCTAAAATTGTGGCTTGTACATAAACTTCATCTAAATTGCTTCGGTTAAAAATAAGAATTGTATGTTTCAAATAGGAATGTAAACCTCCAGTATATTTTAAGAGTGTGTCCAGGGATTGCAATTTTACACCTAAAAAAAAGATCTCTTTCTAAACTCCTGGGTATACCCTTGAACTGTTTGACTCTTGACTTGCTTAAAATTTTGCCAACTAATAATAGCTTTTTGCATGTAGGCTAATGGATAAAACTGTCTTTTAATGGCAGAAATAATGTTGATCCTTCTAGCCTCAATGAAGCCAACTAGATCTTTATTTCATCTTCATGAAGGTTTTGAATTCTGCAATACACATCCAATTGAAAAAACCAATTTTCCAACTTCTCTGCATTTACCTCACCACTGTACATGGGTAATTCAAACTTTATGTCCAATTTGAGTAATGGAGTTTTTCCTCTTATGGCTTTTGAGTGAGTGTGAGTGGTATTTGTGGTGGATGTGGAAGATGAAGCTAATGGTGATGACGAGGATGATGAAGATGGTGGCGATGGAGGTGGATTTCCTCTACTGCCCTTTGAACTCTTCTCTTCATCCTTCTTATCATTTGAAGTTCCTTTTCCATGCGGGAACTTAGAACCTTCTCCTACCATTCCAGCAGCGAATGCATAAAACATAATCTTGACCATCCTCTTCATGTCATTGAATTCTTTCTTGACATCCTCCTCTTCTGAGTGTCCTTCATCGTCTCCAACACCTGACATGATGGCTTCAGATTCAACTTCAGTTTATGGTGCAATTTAGACCTCCTTAATCTCAAAGGTGCTTCAGGTGCAACTGGGAGTGAAACTTCAGGTGGAGATGGTGGCCTTGTGCCTCTTCTTCTTCTAGTCCTAACCTCAGGACTAGCAACCAATAGTTTCCCTTCTCCTCTTTGCAATCTTAACCTTGTAAGCATCACAAAATTGCAACCATTAAAACTCTTTTGCACAAACTCTAGCAAAGAAATAAAATAACCTTAACAAAATTGATGCTCTTATACCACTTGATCTAAACCTGTATGTTAGTTTGTTTGTTCTAAGTACAAGTTTAGTATTTTAATTTATTTTCTTCTTGTTTTCTTATGGTGCTTTAGTTTCCTTGGTGCAGGTGAGTTTCAAAACAGGAAATTGTCTTATGTTTTATGTTGAAATTAATGACAAATAAAAAACATTAGTAAGAAATGAATAACAACATAAAAATGTACAACAAACCATAAACAGAGCCATCAACACAAGTTTTTGATGAAAGATTTCACCCCTCCTAGGCTACATCTCCTTGGTCCAGCTCAATAGCTTGGGCCTATTGTATTAGCTCAAATTTGGTAAAAGTGTTGTGTAAATTATTCAATTTCTCCTGAAACCTATTCTATTGTATTCAAAACATAGAAATCATCTAAAAATGACTGTCCAATTACTAAAAAATGACTCTGGCTGGTTTAGACTTGACCTCCTTCCCTAGTCGCCCTAGGATCCCTTGAACTTCCATGTATAAAATCACATGTAGAAGTCGTTTTTAGCCTCTAAAGCCTATACCATTGTCTCTGCAATTCCAAATTCATCTACAATTGACTATTCATTTTCCCAATTTGGTTGAAATATGCCTCCATTATGGCAAAAACACAATTCCTACAATTTCTCCACTAATTTTGGAGGAACTCCAACTAACTCTGCCAATATGGGGGTTCCCGCTGAATTTGGTGTGCTGTACTAAAAGAGCTGCCATATTAAACTCCACTTAGTTTAAGATAAGTATGGATTAAGTTTGGATTAATTGGGGCTTAGCGCAATAAGCGTGTTTAGATGTTGGCTCCAGCGCTGGTCATGGCGTAACAGTTATATGGTGGAGGGGCTGGCCCCTCCACACTCCGCTGGTCCCACCGCGCAAGGCTTAAATATAACTGGATGTGTATGGTTGAATTAATATGGCCCGCGACCCATTGGTAGGGCACA
Organism: Pinus albicaulis; assembly: GCA_034641835.2. NCBI lineage: Eukaryota > Viridiplantae > Streptophyta > Pinopsida > Pinales > Pinaceae > Pinus > Pinus albicaulis. The sequence continues at coordinate 720,044,836 of CM076582.1, forward strand.
ACCATAGTGGGGCAGAGGTCTAGGGTTCAAACCCGACCTCGCTCCCAATATACAAAACCTTTTACCATATGTAATTATACGTAAACCTTGGATTTTGATTGTGGAATGAACTTTGGTATTATTAAATCCATCGAACCATATGAGTTGTAACAGTTGGCATTTGGATTACACGGACTTTTCATTAAATAAAATTTGAAATGCAGATTTGACTATGGTTAAGGCTAACATTTAATTAATATTTAAATATATTTAGTATAAAATATATATAATATGTATTATATAATATAATATATATAATATGTTTTAAACATATATATATATATATATATTAAGTCATAAATAAATAAAATAAAAAAACATAATTCCACCTTCGAACCATTAGGAAAATTTCACCCACATAGAGTAAACTAGCGAATTAGAAAGTGCCACTTGTCACAGCCTCATTGGTAGAAACCTGAAGAATATTCCTATAAGATTATTTTTTGCTGACTGAGCTTCCATGTCAGCAACCTATCACAATTTTGCAATTTTTTTAGTTGTTTGAGAAAACGGACAACAGGTCATAACTTACTCATACAAACTCGAATTTTGATGAAATGAGTTTTGTTGGAATCTTGGTTATGAGATGTACATTGTCGTTCTGGTTTCGAGCAATTCTAAAAAATTTGATTTTTTAGCTAAATACTGAGCACCTGATCAAAAGCAGAACCACATTACTAACACCATTTTTTGACCCCTCACCACGTCACATTCTTTTCGACTTGTTCCTTTATTAACCAATAGGGGGGTCTCGTTACTGGGCTCGACCCATTTTCCATTAGCCTTTAGCCTTGTCTCAAATACCACTGCATCCTTCTGCTTGTCACCCCACTTCTCTTTTCATGCGCTTTAGTAAATATTTTGGGGTTTATTTTTTAGGCCAACCTATCAGGTAGATCCACCCCTCAACAAATAGTGAGACTTACAGGCTCGTGTGTCTCCCAACATGGCCTAGACTTATTTAATCCCTCTTGTTCCTTGTTTTATTCCTTTCAAGAATAACTTCTAGGTAAACTCTTACAGGTTTACTTATATCGGGGCCCACCCTACACCAATGTGATTACAACTAGAATCACGTGGATGAAACTATGTACCAACTCCACATCATCTTTCTCCGTCAAAGCGAGCTTCCCTATTGTATTTACGGGAAAATTTCCTTTGGGATGAGCTATAATGTGGCCTCCATTCTAACCAATGGGAAATTACTCCACTGTTGTGTTGTAATATTTGTTGGCTCGGTGCCCATTCATCACTGTTCTTATCCTCTATTTATCTACTTTTCACCTCTGGGATGGGATCTCTCGGACACGTCATCTCGATCACTACCAGCTCAATGAATCATATCGACAAATCCATTTTAAGTATCCAGGAAGAGACCTCTGGAAATAATCCTAGTGCTTGTCCCATTTATGATTGGGAGAAATATGAGTGTCCAATCCAAGGCTTCCATGGAAAGGTCTTCATCAGATTTATGGATACGAATTATTTCATTAAATCTATAACGGCAAGCCCAAATCCTAAGTCCAAAACAACACAACTCATTGCAGAAGTTCACCATGGTTAGATTAGGAAGGTCTTATCATAGAATAACCAATACTTCCCATCTTAAGTCTATTGGTTTTCATTACAGTTGGATTATTTCCTATGCACAACGTCATTCATGAGCCACCTTGGCTACAACCATTGTACAAATTGATGAAATCTTAGTTAAACTGAGAGGGGGGTGAATCAATTTAGTATATTCATGGACATTTAAAACTATTTTCATTCAACTAAATTACACCTTCAATTCATAATCAGCTTAATACATAATTAATCAACAAGCTTAATGTGTGTAGAGAAAGTAATTAAGTAGATGTAAATATCACATCAACACATAATCATCAAGCACATAGACAGTAGATATAAGTGGAAACCCATAAGGGAGAAAACCACATATTATTGTTTTTGTGATGAAAAGGCAAGCTCCAACTCTCTCTCACCATTGATTTTCTGTAGGCTACTACCTCAAATTCTCAAGCTACAACTTGCAAGGAAGCTCCAACTCCCATCTATTTTCTACAGGCTACAACCCACAGGAGGCTCCTACCTCAACCAGCTCCAACTGGACATCTACATAGATACAACTTGAAATGGAAGCACCAACTCCCATGTATTTTTCTGCAGGCTACAACCCATAGGAGGCTCCTACCTTAACCAGCTACAACTGGAAATTTATTAAGCTACTACTTGAAAAGAGACTACAATCCCCTCACTCATCATGAAACTAAAATGTTGATTTACCTATATATCAGCTCTGTTATACTCCTTTTCTACTGTTGCCTCTTCAACATTTACTTCATATCATCTCTCTCTCTTATTCTTCGACTCTCCAACCTTCTGCAACTCTATTACATTCTTCTACTCTTTTCAATTCTACATCTGTTTAACCTCTTCTGCACTTTTCAAATATGTTGCACCCTCTCGCTCTCTTGCTCATTTTTCGTAACCTTCTGCGCATGGAAATTACCTGTTTTATACATATAACTTTGTTATGCGGAATTATGAATTACGGATAAATTATTCTTCCCTAGACAGGTGCTAATCTAGAACAACAGGTCAAAGAATTTACGACTATCTTTTCTAACTGTAAACAGACACAGAATGAAATAAGGAACCTACTTGGGTTCCAAGCGCTTCCAAAGTCTCCTTCTGTCGCTTTTGTTGTAGCTTCAAATTCCAGCCAGCTGTGCAAAATATTTCCTGCAAGAATTAACACTAAACAACAAGAGATAACAATAATACATATGTATATTCAAGTTATTTAGCTAAATCAATAAAGCATAAACCATATACATAAACTAAGAAATCATGATATGGAGAATCAAAGCTTATACAAATGCATATAGGGAAAAATAAGCAATAATCTTTATTAATGATAGAAGGGGAGATTACAACCTAGTGATTGATTTATTGTCACTATCTCCAGTAGCATCCCAGCCTCATCACAATACAGATATCTCCAGCAATATTCATTAAAATCAACTCCTCAATTTAAATTCCACCAGCATTTCTCTGCTCAAATTCTTCCTTATCAAACACTAAGATATGTGCTCAATTTATAGAGGAGCTGAAGGTATTTTTACAATCAATGACTTTCCAATAATAGGCAAGACATGTTCCTAATATTGTAGATGTCAAATGGACACATGGATTCGAATTTTGACACATGTGAACTCTTCTAGAAGGCACTGGCCAAGTGGATATTCCATAACAATGATAATTTCGCTCCCAAAGTGACCAACGCACCCATGGATGTCAGGAAGTGCTTTGCAAAGCAGCCTTGCATGGCGCTACTTGCATATGCAATGCACTTAGTCCCTTTAGAGGCAACGTTGTTGAGCTCTCATATGATATATTATAAACTTCAAACTTTGAAAACCTTTGCAGATGAAAGTCTTTGATTGATTTGTCATGTCCTTTGTCTTGGGGCATGTAGCAATTGAAATGTTAGGGGATGATAGACCCTATACATTGGTCTTGGAGATGATGCCCAGTTAACCAGGTCATTGGGAATGATGCCGAAATTTACCTGTAACAATTCCCCCCTAAAGCATGAAGTCATAATAATAATTACAATATTTTGATTGATATGATTTACCCTGTGATGGGCTGTAGATGAAGCGGAGTGGCAACCTGCATCAATCTTACAATACATTACATCATGATATATCCTCTTGATCATAATTGTTGAGGGTAGGCATTCCCATGTTCAACACATAAAAAATCTAATAACATGTACATAATTCATAAAGTCATCATCATTGGAATGTTGCCCAATGTATACATGCCTACAGATATAGGCCCATGTTCGGATGACGACCTATATGTAATGTCACCGTAAAGATGATGTGTACAACAATCCTAAAATTGCAGCCTGGATGGCTGAAACTAGATCTGGGGTCTTCTTATCTCATTCACTCGGTCATTTAGGTACAAGTCTAGCCATCTGAATATATGATTTGTAGTCGAACATGGAAAGACATCATTTGATTACCAACCAATGATGTGAGTTGTTAACAAATGCAAGAGAACCACCATTGATGTCAATGGCCCTCAAGGTACTGCAGTACATTTCGTAAGGCGTGAATAGATGATTTGATGTCGAATGCCCAAAAAAAAAATTTCGGTCAAAAAGTCCAGAAGCGAGGATCTTGACGATGCTATAACAAGCCTTATGGTACTGGAATCTAATGTTTCTAAGTGAACTTCTTGGATAATGATTTGTCATCGACAGGAAGCCACCTTATTACGAAATGGGAATTTTTGATTTCGGATACAAAGGTATGACTTGACATAGAAATTTTCAGGGATGACGGTCATGAGAATGAAGGTTTACAAGTATTGCAGAAGGATGAGTTATTAATTGTATGACTTTTCTTGAACATATCAACAACACTGAGATGATTTGGTAGCATTGACCCAAAACACAAGTGAAGGTATGATGAACCATAGGTATGAATGAACCGTCAAGATGATTACCCAACCCAAACAATCACGGACATGGAGTGAAGGAAGTGTTATGTTCAAGAGCGACTTGCTACCATAAAGAATTCTGCTCACTTTTCCCAAATTTTCCCCGGTCATTTATCGACCGGTACCTCTTTATTTTTTAACAAGCTTGAGGAGGATAAAATTTTCTTGATCTATAATTCAACCCTTCGGGCAAATAAAGTATCGCTATTTAATAATTTAATGAGTCTAGTGATGAATGAAACTCGATTCTTGCCATGATCGACAAGCCCGTCGCTATTTTATGTTTTAATGAGCTTAACGACAGTGATAGCCCAATCCTTTTTCATATTTAGAGAGTTTGAAAAAAGAGGACAAAAGAAAACTCCATAAGTAATTTTTCGTAAAGTTTTCACTCAGATTCGAAAAAGTGTAAAATAATATTTGAGAGAACCTCTTTATTCATGTTCAACCAAGGTATTCCTTTTTCGTAAATAATATATCTCATTCCAAAAAAGGGTTAAACTTATACTGAGTAGATATCAATTGATTTACTTTTACGAGCTCAAAAAGACAAGTGCTCGGCAATATTTTCATATTATCAGAGTCTGAAAAGAGCTGAAAGAAAACTCCAGGGGTTCCTTTTCCGTTGTTATCAAAGCTCGAAAAAGAGATAAAAGTTTTCTTAAAATATTTTTTTGTTTTTAACAAAGCTCGAAAAATAAGGAGAAAAGGTATGCTTTGTGTTCAAATCATTCTTGAAATAAATATGCACGACTAATCTGTTCATCAGTTGTAAGACCTGTTCAGAACAACATCAAATGGATTAAAAATACCTGTTTCATGATAAAAATATAATAAAACTATAGCCATAGCAATAAATATTCATTGCAAAAAATTAAATGACTAAATAAAAAGATTTTTACTATTCATTTTTACCATTCAATAGTTACCATTTGCATTTTGGAGCTCTGAACCTGTTTCTACCCCCGAACTTCAGCAGTTGATTGTGTGCAATAGGTAAGAATGTTTTGAATGCCCCTTGTAAGAGCACATGTTGAACGCCCCCTGTAAGAGTAGGTTCTGCCCAAGCTTCATTTCATTCATCTAAGTAGATTACTAGTTACTGATAGCTAGATGGAATGAAGGTTCATTATAGGGGAGGATTTGTTTCATTTTTTAACGAACTTGACACAGGAAAAGAACTATGCTCATGACCTGTTTCATTTTTTAATGAGGTTGAAACAGTAAAAGAAATATCCTCATAGGCACTTGTTTCATTTTTAAATGAGGTTGACACAGGAAAAAAAGAAATATCCTCAATGAAACTTGTTTCATTTTTTTAATGAGGTTGACACAGTAAAAGAACCATCCTCATTGTGCAGTTGGACTAGTGAGTGTGCACTAGAAAAGATGTAGTCTAACAGATTCATCATTTAAGGAGCTTAATGAGCACCACAAATGATAAGTTATAACATGCGTTGACGGGTCTTCTCTAGGGTTTTCATTAAATTTTGGAATCTCAAAAGGTAATTTCTGTGGTATCACCGGCCACCAAGGAGAATAACTGATGGGATCAGCTTGATATTGCACTGAAGATGTAAATAAAGGATCAAGACATTCAGTACTCATAAGGGAGGAACCATATAGGATTCAAGATGATGACATGGGTGAAATCAATGGACAAAACATCGAAGATGAAGCAACAGTAGATTTTGTCACAGCTGAAATAGATGGTTCAGTCTGGGATGTTATCTCAGCCATGGTCAAATGACGCAATGTAAACCCTATAGAATCTACGGGAACTCGAAGTGAAACAAGATCAACAAAAGAGGAGGAAGGTGATTGAGGAAAAGGGTTGTACAGGTAAATCTCATACTGAAAATGAGTTGGAGTTAAAGGTGTCTTGTCTTGTGATATTTCTTTAATCGAAATCAAACCAAGTGGAAGAACTTTGTCGTCAGGCCCAAAGTATATTTCAGGTGGTTGACTGCATGATATGGGAGACTCAATGGCTACAATAGATTGTGGAGTGACCAATACAGAAATAACTTTCGGTTGTTCGACTTCGAGATCAAGATTTTCTCCACTTAGGGAATATAACAACTAAAATATAAGGGGATTATAGACCCTATTTCATTGGTCCTGGGGATGATGTCCAGTTTGACCAATAACAGCTGCCCCCTAAAGCACAATTGGATCTAGATCAACTTCCTGTTGAACAACGTCGGGTTCGTGAGGTATGGTCTCACTGATTGGATGGATCATGACCACGGGTAGCTATGAGGACTCCGTTTCGACAACAGTAGATGAACCAGAATGTGTAGAAACAACTTGAGCTAACTCTGGTATATGGAAAGATGGTGTTTCACCAGAGGTATGAATTGTACTTGAATCGACATATCGTGATCGCCTTCACCTACCAGAAGTAACTTCTGGAAGTAAAGGTGGTTTTAATGCTAGTCTACACAAACTACGGGGGAAAGTTTTTTGTTCTTCCACGATTACTGATTTATTTTAACCAAAAACAAATAAAAAAAATAAAAGGGTAATGCTAGGGAAAAGGGTTTACCAAGAAACTGTGAACCGCAAAATACATCCTGGCAAACCAAGAAGTACGGGCAGGCAATCTCCATGAATGTTGTGTTCGGTGTATCACAATTTACAAGGCGGCCGACTCAGTTCACTATGGATGGATAGCACCTAAAAGTTTTCCTCAAAAATATACCCAAAGTTATGTGGAGGCCCAAGTCCGTATTAGCATTGTCTGATGAAAAACCGCACAGTCGTACTGTAACACCGCCCGATATACACGAAAGTACGTGGACGAGCTACAATATGCTTATGTACGTGGAGTTAGGTATCACACTCGGAATGTATCGTAGACAAGTTAACGACAACTGCTATGTTTTATGATGCTGGAACACGTCTCTAGCCTAGGCCTTCTAAATGTTATCATTATGGTTCCAATGCTTTGTTAGGTAAATTGAGATAAATTTTATGTTGATCTTGTTTAACAATTTTCCTTTCAAAGGTTCACCGCGATGATGTATTGGAAATTCCTAAATTGAAACTAAGAATGATAATCAATCTTTTAATTTTAGTTTTTCAATGAAAATCCTAGCTACTAGAGGGAAAAAACAAACAATTTGCAAGAAAACAAATCAAAGAACACAAACTAAATGCATATTTCCTAATTGTTCCTTTTGCAAAACACACAAACCACTACATGCAACTGCAGATTTTTCTTTTCAGTTCCTTTAATGTTATGAATGCAGAAAATAAACTAAGTGCACTAAATCAACAAAACAAAATGCCTTTTACTTTTTGATAAATGAGGAATATAAACAACAATTTCTCTTTTGAAGGAAAATGAGGAATTAAACAAACATTTCTCCTATTAGGAAATAAATTTACGACAATTTCCTTTTTCAAAAGCAAATGGATCTAATGCAACAATAAAAATACTTTGAAATCAATCTGTCAATGATAAAGAAAAATGCTTTAAACAAACATTGAACAAATTTTCTTTCAAAGGAGGAAGAGGTAGATGAATTCACTGGTCAATATGAGGCTCGGGCTTTTGAAAATACAGTAGCAAACAAACTAAAACAAACAGAAAGACAAATTAAAGGGAATTTATATGGTTTCAGGAGGTAATGCAGTCTCTAAAGAGAGACAGATCTTTGCAACGTAGGCCTGAAAGGGGGACAGTGCTATGCAAAGCACCGTGTCCTATCCAATTGTGCGTTGGGTGCAGTGTAAAAGGAAAAACACAGTTGTTTAAGACACTTATTTTTCAAATTTGGGTCTCAAAAATCCTAATATTTGTGAGTAACAAATACTGGGTGAATAAACAGAGAAAATCAAAGGCTAAAACACCTAGGATAAAGAGTAATCTCCCCAGTGGAGACGCCAATTTGTTATGTGGAATTATAAATTACGGATAAATCATTCTTCCCTAGATAGGTGCTAATCTAGAATAACAAGTCAAAGACTTTACGACTATCTTTCCCAACTGTAAACAGACATACAAAATGAAATAAGGAACCTACTTGGGATCCAAGCGCTTCCAAATTCTCCTTTTGTCGCTTTTGTTGTAGCTTCAAATTCTAGCCGGTTGTGCAAAATATTTCCTGCAAGAATGAACACTAAACAACAAGAGATAGCAATAATAAAGATGTTTATTCAATTTATTTAGCTAAATCAATAAATAATAAACCATATACATCAACTAAGAAATCATGATATGGAGAATCAAAGCTTATATAGATGCATATAGGGAAAAATAAGCAGTAATATTTTTAATGATAGAAGGGGAGGTTACAACCCAGTGATTGATTTAGTGTCACCATCTCTAGTAGCATCCCAGCCTCATCAAAATGAATATTTATCTAGTAATATGTCACTCAAATCAACTCCTCAATTGAAATTCCACCAGAATTTCTCTACTCAAATTCTTCCTTATGAAACACTAAGATTTGTGCTCAATTTATAGAGAAGCTGAAGGTAGTTTTACAATCAATGACTTTCCAATAATAGGGAAGACATGTTCCCAATATTGTAGATGTCAAGTGGACACATGGATTTGAAGTTTGACACATGTGAACTCTTCTAGAAGGCATTGACCAAGTGGATATTCCGGAATAATGAGAATTTCACTCCCAATGTGACCAACGTGCCCATGGATGTCGGGAGTGATTTGCAGAGTAGCCTTGCATGGGGCTACCTACATATGCAACACACTTAGTCCCTTTAGAGGCAGCGTTGGTGAGCTCTCATATGATATATTATAAACTTCAAACTTTGAAAACCTTTGCAGATGAAATTCTTTGATTGATTTGTCTTGTTCTTTGTCTTAGGGCATGTAGCAATTGAAATGTTAGGGGATGATATACCCTATACATTGGTCCTGGAGATGATGCCCAATTAATCAGGTCATTGGGAATGATGCTCAAATTGACCTATCACAAACTTCATGATTGTTTGCATTCTCTATGGGAATATGAAGTGAATAGGCACGACTCTTTTCCTTCCACCCATTTTATTCTTCATTCTTTGGTTCAAGATATTACTTCAAAAGTAATCATTACAGTACTCATGGAGTTTTTCCTATGCCTATGGAGACTTGCCTTTTCATCAGAAACAATATAAAATAATCAGTGAATTTATATTTATAGTTACAATAGTATTTCAATTAATCCCTTTCAGCTTATTGCTTTTATGTTCATCTTGTCTTCCTTGCCTGTTGTCCCTTTGTCTTCTCTACTTGCTATTATATTTCCAACTGTACTACAACATTACTATCTTAGCCCGACTTGACCCATGCCTTTATGTTTTACACTGCCTCTGCCTATTGCATATCTTACCTGTGGCATTCTATTCTCTTCTCTGCTCATTTTATCTATGTCGGGTTACTTACCCAAGTCTCCTTCTGCCCATGTTCAGTCTTTGTTATAAAAATTCCGCAGCCGCATAACACCTCTGCATGAGTGTCGGGTCACTCTACCCGAGTCCATTCTCTTGCATTCAAATTTTCACTTGACTCACTGCCACAACTGCATACAACACTATTTTGCACGAGGTTGGGTCCTTGTACTTAACTGAGCCTTTTCTTGTTGTGTTCAGTCTTTACTTTGTTACTCGAGTCTTTTCTTCTGCATTCAGCCTTTCCGTTTAACTCACAGTCGCAACCGCATGACACTGTTCTGCATTTAGAGTCGGGTCTTACCCGAGTCTACTCCCGTTCAGAATTTTATTTATACACTCGAGTCTTTTGCCTGCATTCAGTATTTTCTTCATACACCAAGTCGTCCTCTGCTTCCAACGTTTTCTTCATAAAACCACATAGCCCTGGACTTCAAATACATCAGATCTTAACTTCGAACTTTATCGTGTCCAATCTCATATCACAGTTCAGCGTATCAAAGGTTTAACGTTATAATTCCCTTTTCCACATCTGATGCAATCTAACACAAGAAAGGCTCTGTTTACACACTTAACTTTGGTTGTAGGGTCCACAAGACTTTCCACCAATCACAAGAGATCGCACTTCGCACTTTATAATATATGCTTTCCCCGCAACTTCGCACTTCACTCACTTTACAATTTGACTTAGTGGTTAACCTCTATTTCATGTGATCTGCGATATTGTGTTGTGCTAATACATGTCCCTTATCCACTTCACATCACACACAAATAACTTACCCTGCAACGGCCTTAACACTTAAATGCTAAAATTTGCGATTTGCGCTTTCGATCTCCATCATTGGTCTTCGTTAGATCCAACAGTTCATGCTTATCTCCTTGCCAATCCACTTTGCATCGCAATTTAAATAACTTAACTTGAAATGTCTTAACTGTAATCACTATACCCTGCAATATGCGATGTCTTCACGGTTGCAATATGATCTTCCACCATTGATATACACAAGATCTACGGTCCTCGTTGCTTCTTGCAAATCTGATTGCTTTTTGCTATGTGATTAATAGGATATTCAATAAAACAGAGGATTATGTAAGATCTATGATCCTCGCTATGTCTTCCAAATTTGATTGCCTTCTGTTGTGCGCTAAAGCAATTTGCTTCGTCCTTTTTTAAAAGAATTGATCTCTCCTGAGATTTTTCTTCTATTTTTTATTCACTTCGACTTGGGATTATCATGCTTGTTGCATGTTCACGACTCTTCCCAACACGTTCACGATTCTGGCTTTGATTTTTTGCTACCTTTTCTCCTTTTCTGCCTTAACTTCCTTTGTTTCCTTTTCTTCTTAGCTGCCTTTGCCTTTTTGTTTCCTTTGCTCCTTTGGTTCTTTTGTTGATGGTCTAGTGCTACTCCTTGCCTCTCTTTTATGTTTTCTTACTGCATTATTGCCTCATCTTCTTCTTTGCCTTATTACTACTGCTTCTCTGCTCCTTTTCCTTAATGATAGTTCTGGTGATGGTCCTTTGTGCTCCTTTTCCATCAATGATAATATTTCCAACAGTCTCCCCCTTTGGCATTGATGGCAACACATCCACCAATACTCCAATGCTTCCTCCAAGACTTCCCCCCCTTTCATTATGAGAAGTGTCTTTCTTTCTCTACTTGCTTTTCAGAAGAGCCTTTATTCTTATGCTTTCTTTTACTCCCCCTTTGACATCAATGGAAAAGTGTTGCACATTTCCTAGTGTAGTTTCCATATTTGCATTATTTCTCTCTGAGTTGTGTATAGGCCTGCTTCTTCTGACTTTATACCTTTCTGCTCCAGACTGGTCTACAAGAGTTGTTGGGAGAAAACTTTGGGAATCACTGAACTTTTATGTATATACATAGTAAGCTGATACCATCCATAAGCACATACTTCTTTCACTTGTATAAAGTTGGAAGTGGTGATAAGGAAACTTCATAGAACAAATGGTACCAAACTTATATAATCAGAGATGCGTCATTGGAATAATACTAAAATAGTGAGAATGATCCATACGACATATAAAGTCTACTCCAAATATACTTCATTCTATCTTATAATCTTCATCTAAGATACATATCTATTGAGGAAGGTTGTAGATGGAATATGTCTTCTTCTTCAAAACACATATGCAGTACACATTTGTTCAAATGTGATGATGACAATATATCTATTGTAGCTTTACTTCACCTTTACTGCCTGTTGTTGGTGATATGTGCTAGAATAATATCCAAAAGGCCCTTGATACTGATGTGAACTATGAATCTCAAGAATCCTTACAACTTGATGTAAAACTAGACCGTCTTTCAACCTAAAGGACCCAACGACTTTAATATTGTACAAAGTATTTTCAAAACAAACCTTTGAGGCTAGATACATTCAATTCATTGATTAGTCTCACTTATCAAAAATACTATTTTATTTATGACATAAGGGGGGTTATGTATGTCAATGATCAACCTCTCTGCAATGGTGAAATATCAACAATTCCTTTCTGTTGAAGTAGGCTTTAGATGAAACAATAAAAGACTCTTGAGCTTCAAATAGTAAGATTAACACAACTAGTCCTTCATACTTTAGATAATTTAACTGTTCTATCATAATGATCTTCAACGAAACATCTTCAAGTTGTTTAATTGAAATATTAGCAAACAGACTTCACACAGTTTTATAAATGATCTTAAGAAAGAGGCCTTGAAGATATATATGTACTGACTTGAGGAAGGCATGCAGTTATATCTAGAAATAGATATTGTTTCAATGCTCAATATAATACTTCAAATGTAAATGAGATAATGATCCTTTAGCACTTTTATTAACCTTTTCATGATTTAATAATGCAGCTCGACATTCTCCAGTATTTACAATAAGAAAATACTTTGCAATAATTAGAGCAACCAAAGCTTAATCCACATATACTATAATGTTGATAAAATTGGGAATACTACCTTGATGTACTTCTATCATAATACTCTGATCCTGAGGACCTGTACCATACCACTTCTCCACTAATAATACTTGGTATTATGATGATAGGCAGGCCGCTTGCTCCAAATACCAATTGATACTAATTTGATAATCCATGCAATAATTTCACTTCAGCTCGCACATACACCCATAGTTAATAAAACTTTCATAGTTTCTACTATTGAGCTCTCCACTGTTCTCAACAGAAATCATCAATATATTGAATATGATCCTAGATTCATTAACCTTTTGCTTATTCTATCATTCTATTTTAAAATAATGTAACTACATATTCCTTTCTGCAACTGCTCCAGAATCATTGCTGCTCTATATACAATTCAACTGTTCTAACATAATGATCTTCGGGAATACATCTTCAATTTCTTTACTTGGAATCTAAAAGGGCATACAACTCATAGTTTTATCACTCATTTAACTGCTTTCCTCCAAGGGGACCTTCTATTGATGAGTGATGTAATGATATAATGATGATAAACATTTATCTTACTCATCCTTCTTAATTTTTTTTCATTGTTAACTCTTGCAGTGTGATGCATAGTGTGATCATCCTCTATGGATATTTCCAGTTCTATAGCTCAAAACATAATCTTTGTGATTTTAACCATTCATCACTTAGTTTGTTGTTGTCTTCTTAGCTTACATGTTCATGGTTGATGTTCCCTCTACCACCATGGTTTTCTGTTGCCTTCTCTCCTTCCATCAACCTGCTGACTATTGAATGCTTCAGGTATCCTTCTTCCTCTATAGTTCTCTAACAGAGGAATTGTCCTTTCCCTTCCTAAAATTTTAGCTGTTCTTGTTCCAAGGAGTTATTCTTAGACTACTTTTATGGGGACTTTTTAGGAACTTCTCTCCCCCTGGGATGTTGCTTCTTATTTATTACTGGCTGGATATTTGCATTGCTTCCTAGATCAGATCCCCTGAGACTACGATGGATTCATTACGTTATTGAAGTAACAGGCTCCCCATTTCTCTTTTCCTTCTATACTTTATTAGGGTTCTTCATAATGTCTGCACTTATTTCTGATTCATAGTTTTGTCTGATTTGATTGGATTCAATCATCTGTCTAGAGTTATTTAATGTATAGGGCAGCTTATAGTCTTTTGCTTTGTGACCAAGCTTGTTGCATGAATAACAATGTATGGCATTTTGTTCCCCTTTTTTAACACAATTTACATTCAACATATTTATGTCCAAATTCATTGCATGAAAAATAGTATCCATGGAAATGATTAGTGTACCTTGTGAAAGGTTTTCCTCTCCATTTGTTTTCTTGAGGTATTCTTTCCATTTTCTGCATCTTTTGTTGGTTGGACTGGATTTGCTTTGTCTTACAGTATGCCACAATATGTCCAAGTTTGTGGCAGGAAAAACAAGTGATACTTCTCATAGGAGGAAATAACCTCCTTTGACAACTTCCGAATGTATTCAATTCATATTCAGGAGTGTATGAACCTTTTGTAGCTGACTATTTCTTCATTTCATTATTTTTCATTTGAGGTTTCCGCTTGTTTCTGTTTTCTTCATTACCCAACAAGGTCTTGCTGGCTTCTAATTCTTTGGATCTCTTTTGGGTTTCTTCATGATATTTCTCAATGTCTGCCTGCTCTGAATTTTCCATGGAGGTAATCTCATCCCTGAGCTGCTTACACAACCTTCTCCTTTCTTTTATTAGTCTTCTAGCTGCAATACTCTCATATTGCTGAGAGTTATCATTTTATTTTATTACAGCTTTCAGGAAAGTGATATTCTTGTTATTTTCAACCTTGGACTTATTGTTTTCTCCTTCATAGCCTATCTCGGTCTTTATAAGAGGAGTTCTTTGAGAAATTAGTATTTTGTCAAATTGTTCAGATCTTTTCATCCGTGGAGTATTCATAGATAATTCCCTTTGGGCCTTTTCTAATTTCTTTCTTAGAAATACTACTTCTTCTTCCAAATTCTCTTGCTCCTTTTTTTTATCTTTTATTTTCTTTATCAGAATGCCTTCTACCTTATTAGTTGCTTGAAGTTCTACTTTCAACTGAATGAGGTTTTTCAAACTTGTCTCTTCCTTTACATATTTCAGGAGAATTTCTTTCTGTTTTCTACACTTGAGTTTAAGTTTGTCTATTTCCTCCATGGCACTAATTAGCTCCCCCTCAAGATATACCTCACCTTATTCCTCATCTTCCAGAGTGTATCCTTCAAGCTCTTCCTTGGCCATCAACATAAATTTAGAGGTTCCTTATTCATTTGAGGATTCATCTGAGCTTTCAGATGCACTGCTATCTTGTTGAGCATAAAATGATTTTCTATTAAATCTCTTCCTTTTCTGCCAGTTATTTATTTTGGTTTTCTCCATCTCTTTTGGTTGGTTCTCTGCTCTCTTATGGGAACATTTTTAAGCATAGTGCCCCACTCTTCCAAAATTAAAGCACTTAAATCAAATTTTACCTTTGTACTTACCCGCACCTATATCCAATCTTCTGACGAATCTGGCCTCATCTTCATATGAGCATGAACATGTATCTTCCTTCCCTTTTATGCAATTTTCTGCCTTGAAATTTTCCTCCCTCACATTTGACTTCCCTTTTGGAAGTATCATCTCATAAGCTATCAAGTTTCAAAGTAATTGGTTCATGGTCAAGGTTTCCTAGTTTGTTGTTTCTTCTATGGTAGAACCTTAGGGTTAAACCTAGATGGTAAAGATCTCAATATATTTTTCACTATCACACATTCCTTAATGATTTCTCCTAGAGCTATCATATTATTCACAACTTTCACAACATTTAAGAAGAAACTAGCTACATCTTCATATTCATTCATTTTTAAATTTTCAAACTGAGTTCTATAGGCTTGTAGTTTGGCCATATTCACCTTTTTATCTCCCTCATGGATATTTTCTAAGGTATCCCATATATCTTTGGAAATCTTACTGTCCATTAATTTGATAAATTCTAACTCACACACACTGCTCAAGAGTGCATTCATTGCTTTTGCATTAGCTATGAAATCTTGTTTGGCTTCTTTCTCTATGTCAGTATCCTTTGGTGCATATTTTACTTCTACTGCAATCCATACTTCTAATCCAAGAGACATCAGATAGGCTTTCATTCTTATTTTCCAGAAGCTATAGTTTGTGCCAATAAACAATGGGGCTTTATTTGTTGAGCATCCTTCTACGCTAGCCATTTTGGGGACATAGGATCTCCTTCCAGTTGTTAAACTGATACAGAAGGAACTGGCTCTGATACCAATTGATGAAATCTTAGCTAAACTGAGAAGGGGGGTGAATCAGTTTAGTACATTCATGGACATTTAAAACTCTTTTCATTCAACTCGATTACACATTTAGTTAATAAGAAAATTAGTACATAATGAATCAACAAACTTAATGTTTGTAGAGCAAGTAATTAAGCAGATTAAAACATCACATCAACACATAATCAACAAGCACATATACAACATATATAAGTGGAAACCCATAAGGGAGAAAACCACATCTTATTATTGTTTTGATGCAAAGGCAAGCTCCAACTCCCTCTCACCACTAATTTTTTGTAGGCTCCAGCCTACAAGAGGCTACTATCTCAAATTTTTCAAGCTACAACTTGCAAGGAAGATCCAACTCCCATCTATTTTTAGCAGGCTACAACCCACATGAGGCTCCTACCTCAACCAACTCCAACTGGACATCTATCAAGCTACAAATTGAAATGGAAGCACCAACTCCCATGTATTTTTCTGCAAGCTACAACCCACATGAGGCTCCTACCTCAACCAGCTACAACTGGAAATTTATCAAGCTACTACTTGAAAGGAGACTATAATCCCCTCATTCATCATGAAACTAAAATGTTGATTTACCTAGATATCAGCTCTGTTATACTCCTTCTCTATTACTTCCTCTTCAGCCTTTACTTCATATCAACTCTCTCTCATATTCTTCTACTCTCCAACCTTCTGCAGCACTTTTACATTTTTCTCCTCTTTTCAACTCTGCAACTTTCTAACCTCTTCTTCACTCTTCAAATATTCTGCACCCTCTCTCTCTCTTCCTCTATTTTTGTAACCTTCTGCACATGGATATTACTTGTTTTATATAGATAACTTCATGATTGTTTGCATTCTCTATGGGAATATGAAGTGAATAGCCATGAATATTTTCCTTCCACCCATTTGATTCCTCATTCTTCAATTCAGGATATTACATCAGAAGTAATCATTACAATACTCATGGACTTTTTCCTATGCCTATGGAAACTTTCCTTTTCATCACAAACAATATAAAATAATCAATGAATTTTCATTTACAGTTACAATAGTATTTCAATTCAGCCCTTTCATCTTCTTGCTTTTTTGTTCATCTTGTCTTCGCTGCCTGTTGTCCCTTTGTCTTCTTTTCCTGCTGTTATATTTCCAACTGTGTTGCAACATTATTGTCTTAGCCCGACTTGATCCATGTATTTATTTTTTACACTGGCTATACCTATTGCATATATTACCTGCAGCGTTCTATGCTCTTCTCTGCTCCTTTTCTCCGTGTCGGGTTACTTACCCGAGTCTCCTGCTTCCCATGTTTAGTCTTTGTTATCAAAATTCCACAGCCGCATAACACCTTTGCATGAGTTTCAGGTCACTCTACCCTAGTCCATTCTCTTGCGTTCATCTTTTCACTTCACTCACTGCTGCAACTACATACAACACTATTCTACACGGGGTCGGGTCCTTTTACTTAACCGGGCCTTTTCTTGTTTTTTTTAGTCTTTTCTTTTTTACTCAAGTATTTTCTTCCACGTTCAGATTTTCTATTTAACTCACAGCTGCAACCGCATGACACTATTCTACACTTAGAGTCGGGTCTTACCCAAATATACTCCCATTCAGAATTTTTTTTATACACCCGAGTCTTTTTCCTACATTCAGTATTTTCTTCATACACCAAGTCGCCCTTTTCTTCCAACATTTTCTTCATAAAACCACATAGCCCTAGACTTGAAATACATCATATCTTGACTTCGAACTTTATCGTGTCTAGTCTCATATTTCATTTCGGCGTATCAATGGTTTAACGTTATAATTCCCTTTTACACCTCTGATGCGATTTAACACTAGAAAGGCTCTGCTTACACACTCAACTTTGGTTGTAGGGTCCACAACACTTTCTACCAATCACAAGTGATCGCACTTCGCACTTTATAATATTTACTTTCCTCACAACTTTGCACTTTGCTCACTTTAAAATATAACTATGGTTAACCTCTATTTCGTGTGAACTACAAAATTGCGTTGTACCAACACGTGCCCCTTCTCCACTTCGTATCGCACAGAAAATAACTTACCCTATGACGGCCTTAACACTTAAACACTAAACTTTGTGATTTGCGCTTTCATTCTCTATTGTTGGTATTTTTTGGATCTGATGGTCCGCACTTTTCTCCTTGCCAATACACTTCGCATCGCAAGTTAAATAACTTAACTTGTGAATACTTAACCATAATCACTATATCCTGCGATATGCGATGTCTTCACAGTTGCAATATGATCTTGCACCGTTGATATGCACAAGATCTACGGTCCTCATTGCTGTTTGAAAATCTGATTGCTTTCTTCTATGTGATTAATATGATATTCAATCAAACAGAGGATTTTGTAAGGTCTATGGTCCTCATTGTGTCTTGCAAATTCGATTTCCTTCTGCTGTGTGCTGAAGAAGTTCGCTTTGTCCCTTTTTAAAAGAACAGATCTCTCCTGAGCTTGTTCTTCTGTTTGTTATTCACTCCGACTTGGGATTATAACGCTTGTTGCACGTTCATGACTCTACCCAACACGTTCATGATTTTTCCTTTGTTGTTTTGCTGCATTTGCTCCTTTTCTGCCTTAATTTCCTTTGCTACCTTTACTGCCTTTTCCTTTTTGCTGCCTTTGTTGCCTTTGCCTTTTTGCTGCCTTTTCTCCTTTGGTGCCTTTGCTGATGGTCTAATGCTACTCCTTGCCTCTCTGCTACTCCTCTGCCTCTCTTTTATGTTTTCTTACTGCATTATTGCGTGATCTGCTTCTTTTCCTTATTGTTTTTGCATCTCTGCTCCTTTGCCTTAATGATATTTCTAGTGCTGCTCCTTTGTGCTCCTTTGCCATCAATGAAAATATTTATAACTTCTGGATTTGGGCCAATGTTAAGTTATAGGCCTTAAGGTTTACTAAAGCACCCGCAAGTTCCATCCCTCCTAAGCTTACGCTAGAGTCACTCTTCCCAAATCCAGAGATTCATTAGGCGTAGTGATGGCCATGAGGAGATCAACCCTCCTCAAGGGAATTGTAAATTCCTCTTTTGTTTCTACATACAAGTATTATACTTATGGGAAAGCGCATAATGGTCAAGTTCCTAGCCTTAAAGCATTCCCTGCTTAGGGATATGTAATTCCACGCATGACTGCAGAAGTGACCTTTTGGACACCCTCTGCTAAGAACTTGAAATGAACTCTTGAAGGGCTTCCAGCTCTCCTGCCACATGCGAGGGAGGACCATGTGGTTCACAACAATCTTATAAGTAATATTTTTGTCTTCCAACCTAATGAGGCTCAAAAATTCTGAATACAGAGTAGAAGTGCATTTGTAGGAGATGCAGAGATACACAATTCAATTCAATACCTCTTATGAGTCCATAATAAAAATTAATATTATTATTAAATAATTGTATATCGAATGCCATGTTGAATCTTGTTATTAATATCATCTTGAAAATATATCACTTGTGATCACTTCCCATAATTATCATCGAGACATCATAATTAAACAATTAGAAACATAGAACTGAAGTTGTTGTATATCATGTAGATCAAAATATTTCTCCATTTGTAGTATCCATGTTACTATATCCTTTCCATCAAACTTTCTTATATCGATCTTTGGAATGTTGTGGGTATTCAATCCAAAGTTAGAGTCTCTAAAATCATGATTAACATTCCTTTTTTTCTCATCATGAGTTTCATGGAATACCTTTTCTCCATTAGGAAACATTACTTGTAGCAAATTTTTCAAAAATTCCTTCAAACCTTCCATATCTACTTTTAATCCATCCTTCAAATCTTTTGTGTGTGTTGCACATCATGTATATCAACATATTTCTCTGTAGTATCCATGTTATCGGATCCTTGCCATCAAACTTCCTCATATCGATCTTTGGAATATGGTGGGTATTCAATCCAAATATAGAGTCTCTAAAATCATGATTAACATTCCTTTTTTTCTTATCATGAGTTTCATGGAATACATTTTCTCCATTAGGAAGCATTTCTTGTAGCAAAATTTTCAAACATTCCATGTATAATTTTAATCCATCTTTAAAACCTTCGATGTTTGCTTTTAATCCATCCTTAAAACCTTCTATGCATGATTTTAAACCATTATTCAAACCGTCCATCTTAGCTTCCATTTAATTTTTGGATAGTCTTGGCGAGAGCGAAATTTGTTGCACTTGGTTGCGTAATTTTGATATATCATGTTGCATTTATTCCTCTTCTTCATGCATCATAGTAGATATTTATGGTTGCTTTCTAGGTGTTTCAATTTTTTTTTTAGGAATTTTAGAATCAAATAAAAATATATATGCTTCACTATGCCCTTTGAATCACTTCAATCTGATTTTTCAAACAAAATTTATGCAAAATTTTAAAAAATACACACATTTTTCTTGCTTTTTAGGAGTTGGATATTGGTATTGTTATATCTATGTAATTTCAGATCTCCAAGGTATGAAATTTTGTCCTATGGTAGCCCTCTGAGTCTTTTTTCCAACATCACAAGTTTGACAAATATTGGATTCTTCAAGAAAATGTTATGGCCAATATACCATGATGTCTTTATTTTAGACTAGTTCAGTAGAGAGAACTTGTATGGAGTTTCATGTGTCCCTATTTTTATCTTCAGCCCTGAAATGATACACGAAAAGCTAAATTTTGTGCACTTTCAGTCACATTTTACGAGGTTCAAATCCGATGCTTAGAACAAAATTTATGACGATTTTCGCTAGGTCGCTTGTTTGAGCATTTGTATTCTGGAGCTTTCAAAGACCCTAACTTCTTTCTGCCATATCTCAAAAATATAACGAACCAAGATTTGAAGTTTGTACATGAAATTCACCAATATTTTGGCTCCATGGCCTATAGAAATTTAAGTTTCTGAAGCCTCTTAGAAAAAAAAAATATAGAAAAAATACCACAATGATTTGTTTGAAGCAGCGAAATCCTTGAATCCAAAGCTTTGATACCAAATGTTATGAAACCAAATCACAAAATATAAGAAAAGATAAATCAATGAATTGAGAAATAGCCTCTTCGAGGGGGAAACCTCCTTTACATCACATAAACGAACAATTCTTGGATTATGCAAATGAAAAGACCTCCTTTGTATCTATAGGAGTCTAAGGGGTCACAATATACTTAGAGCCTACATAACAGTAATAATGTAAGGGCATAACAATAACAATAGTGGGATTCTATGGGGCACAAAAATAAAAAAAATAGGGCTACGTGGGCACAACAATGAAAATAAGGGCTTGCACTAGTATTATGAGGACCTAACAAAATTTAGCTTGAAATTCAAAAACATATAATCGAAATTATTATTAATCATTTTGTTTTCCAATGATAAGACAAAGGTAGTGCACACGCATTCATGGAGGTGCAACATGACCATGATGGATTAATATGAATAAGGATTTTTAAAGAAATTTCTCTGTTGAACCAGGAAAATGAATAAAACACCTTGTACATGGAAACACTCATGGTTTTTTTCCTAAGACTGGATTTCCTCAAAGGCTCCCAAAGGCGAAAATTTTAGGGTAACTAAAAAAGTATTAGGGTTTTAAATAATGGATTAGGGTTTTAAAAATTAGAATTTATAACATTGAAACTTATTTAGTATTAATTAGAGTTTAATGAAATAAAAAAATAACTTGCTATACTAAATCGTCTTTGATGAATTTGACATTGAAGATTGTGTATACTATGCGACAAGATTTAAACATAAGGAAAACGAGCTTTAAATAAAACAAAATTCAAGACTTTGTAGTGGAATTTTTTAGGAACTACCTATATAGAACATATTTATCTAAATGATAAAGCGAAGAATGTTAGGTGAGTTGTGCTTGAGGAAATCCTCAAGGGAATTTCACCTATAGTGTGCAAGGATTGAAATGAAACAAACTAAAATGTTCTGATGTTGAACAATCCAGGCAAGCTGCGGATTTTAACAAGCATAAAGAAACATTTTTCCTCTTGAAATTCTATTTGAAAATTATTAACTAAAATATCATTTCACATTGAAAAAAAACCATGCCAAGCCTTTGTAACCAAGAAATGGGAAAAGGGTAAACTAGGAAAAATGTAGAACAATTTCTAATTTGATAAAGAAAGAAAACCAATAGAACAAAAATACCTAGTGAATTTTGATGAGCTCGAAAAGTAAAACTCAATCCACCACCCACAATGTTTAACCATTTTTTTCCTCCCTAATTCAGAGCTAGGGTTTGATGAATTTCTTTACCTGGTGATAGAACTACAAGAATGATAAAATGATAGACCATCTGAAGGCTTCATAGAAAGACAAAAATGGAGGCGAACGTTGAGGTGATGATAATAATGGTGAATAAATACAGTAATAAAGTTATAATGAAAATGTGGTACAATATATATCGATCCGAGATGCAACATGATATTTTTGAATGCCATGTCATTGAGCTAATCAAGCATGAGCCAATATCAATGCACCAACCAGAAAATACTTGTTGTAAAGAAAGGATGAATGGTGTTATGAAAGAGTAGTTAGGGTGTATCACCATCAAAGAGGAGGGGAGAATTAAATACACATTTATGCTAAAACTAGTGCGGCCAACATAAAGGATGAGTCACTATAGTCAGACCTGAAAAGAACTTAATTGGACCAATCACGTTACCTGTAATATTCCCAAATGGGGAAAGCAGTAACATAAGACATAAAAATGGAAATTATTAGTGAAGATAAATGAATAAACATATGAGACCAATATGGAGCCACTTTATTCAGAAAATTAGCAGAAAATAAACATAATACATTGAGGCACAATTTACATAATAGTAGAAAACAAGCCTCCAATGAATAAACCCTCTCCAAGTGAGGTGTTGTTAATAAACAAAATTGTCGGAGAGCTACTACAACACAGTCATAAAGAGCACATCTACAACATATGAACATACAATGATATAAAATGGCTGATATATGCCTCAAGAGATAATATACATGACGATCAAGGCTCTATGTCAACCTCCCAACAGAACCCAAGATGGTTTCCGGAAAATACACCAAAATACAAATGGTAAACCAAATCCCTAGGGTTGAATATTCACTGCAATTAAACAACTGGAAAGTTGTGGCTAATCTGATGTATCATAGAATGAAGCCTCCTCCCAAGAGACTCTCTAGGTGAAAGGTTGATCCCTTAACTGGAAAACCATCTCCCCAAATGGTGTACTAAAACCACCCCTACAACTCCTCCCTAAAATAACGTAGTCCAACACGAAAACTGTGTTGTAGGTGTCACTGATAACTTGGCCCTGTGCCAAATATTGAAATAAAGCTCAAGGGCCTCCTTTATTGGCCTCCCAATGGAAAGAAACCGACCTCCACTAAAAACTAGCTCTAAAATGACCCAAATGTACCCTCCACTGTTTCACCCTACAACATAACACAACCCTCTGCAGAAACTGTATTTTAGAATAAAGATGGAGCTTGGCATGATGCTGGAATGTGGAAATGTAGTGAAAATAATTCTCCTGAGTGGGCACTCGAAGTCCCCCAAGGATGAAGGTGGGATTCCCGCTCGGGAACACCCTTGTGCTAAACAACACTACAGTCTCCGCTAAGCATCTAAAGAGAGCAACAAGTCATACAGACCATATCAAAATAATAATCAAAACATACTTTCTATGGCTGCCATTCCCTTCCTTATATGCTTATTTAGCTTCCTCACCTTGGGTCCCAATCATTAATGCCACTACTTCCATGCATGGAGTCTCCCTCCAAAACTGTGTTGTCCCTCAATGAATTCCACTCCTTCCATATCAGCATTGTTGATTTGGTCAAAGTTGACCTAGTCTACATGCTCCAACCCCTTTTAACACACAAGGGTGATTAATCAAGCTAATAAAATGATCTACATTCACATTAGGAGTGATTTTATTCCTAGTAAGGAGATTTATGGGTCTCCATACCCTCTTATTCTTCTAACTAGGAAGCAAAAACAAAATTTAATATTCCAACTAGCTTATAGATAATTGGGAATATTACAGTCCTCCCCTCCCAAATGTTGCTTGTCCTCAAGCAACTATAAAGGTGAGTGTTTCAACTCTTCTCCTCCTTCCTTGGTGACACCTCCATGTGATAAGCTCTCCTCATGAACCAAGTGTCTCCCAATCAACCCCTCCATGAAATGCTCCTCCCAAGTACTCATGAGATGCCAATGACTCAACTTAGAAGGAAAAAAAAATCCAATGTAGCAATCATAGTTTTCCCAATCTTCTCCCATAAACATGAAGCATAAGAAAAATGGATAATCTCACTCCTAATGGGCACATTCAATCCTTGTACCCTTCCTCCAATCATGCCCACAATAAGGATAAGGACATCATCAATGTATGGGATCATAATCAACGACACATAAGCTATCATATGTAATACTGTAGGAGGATCATAGTCCCACTTGTGGAACCAGTGCAATATGTCTCCTAATTGCCTCAGAACATGATATAATAAGTGGTTTCCCCACCACTTGTTTGCTGCCATAGTCTTCTCACATGCTTTGAGAATGTGAGTAAGGTTTGGTGCCAATGGAGTACACCCTGAATGATATTTCATCTCCCTATATTCCCCTAGGGAGTGGCCATGCTCAACATTATTTATGGCCCCAAGTTGACCATGAAGTTTATAAGGAGGAGTGCCCCCATTTGGAGCAATGGCTTGCATATGTCTGGTAAAGGAATGCAAATATTCATCAAGTAAATCATTATGCATAATAAAATGATCCTTACCATATAATTTGATCACACTAATGGAGTGGCTCATAGATAGATCCCCTCTCATTACCAAAGAGGAAAGAGGTGGTTGTGATAACTCCATCAAAGATTTAGGTCTCTCCTCCATCTCTAAATGATCCATGCATCTCCTAATATGTTGATGTATATCCTCTTCAAATCCTTCCAAAGTGAATCCCTCCATGATGGTGTGATATTATCTCATGTAATAAGTGTGGCTGAAGAGAAAATATTCATGTGTTGCATGTAGTAACTTCTCCTTGAGCTTGGATGCTCTAGATAAGAAGATCCTACTCTGATAGTATATGACCTCATCTCTTACTGAATATCCATCATCTAATAGTTGTTCATCAAGTATCATGCATGTAAAAATATCCTTGGAATAATCCACCAACATCTGGGATTTCCAATAAGGATCTATCCTCCATAGTGACAGCGCTGGTGATTTATCATATAAAGCATTTTTCATGTGGTTGCCCCCTTATTTGACATCTCCCATGCCAAAGTCACATACCAGGATATTGCTATCCTTCCTATGTTGCTCCTCTTGTAGCTGCCCATGCTCTAGTAAAGGTTGAAGCTTTTGGAGGTTAGTCTTCCATGGGAAGTTATCACCTATCCAAAACTTCCTAAGTTTGTCCAATGTATGCATGAGTTGCCACCTTCCTCTACCATGTGTGGAATATTTCTCCCCAAGTGAGAATATCTTTTGAGCCTCCAAAGTCAAGGAGTAGTCTCCTTGCACCATGATGATGCCATCCTCCATCCCTGAAGCATCCTTTTTCAGTGCAAGATGTGGGGTGAGAGTGGGTAATGATGATATTGGGAGAATGTCTCCCTCCTCCTTCAACCTACCCAAGACTCTCTGAGTTGTACCATGACCTCCCATGTTCCCACTCCTCCTGGATCTATGAGTGGTGCAACATGTTGTGAGACATTTCTTACCAACTCTTGATTAGGTGGCCTCCTAGGTGGAATGCCACTAAACAGTAATGTCTCATGGGCTAAAGTCATCTGCATAACTGATAGGACTGTTAGTTCCTTTCTTCCACTGCGCAAATCCAACTCTTTTTTCTTTGTAGAAGTTATCTACGAGGGATATGTGTGCATGCCCCTAATCATCTGATGTTTTCCACTCTTTATGTCCATCCACTCCATATGCAAAGCCTCCCAATATGTGGTGACCTTCCCAAAAGTTATCAACCACTGCACACCTAATATCACAATGTTATCAGGTATGTCAACCAAAAAAAAGTGATTAATCAATGTATATGGCCCCATGGTGACAGATAAATATGGAAGATAATGCATGCACTGCATAGTTCTAGCTCCTGGGACCAAAACTGAAAATCCCTCAAAATCATCAGTGGGTATTTCCCTCCTCTACATTATTTGGGAATCAATAAAGTTGTGGGTAGCCCCACTGTCAATCAAAACTGGAACCCTTTGATCTTGAATGGAACCCCGAACCCACAAGGTCAAGAACTTGGGTACTCCTCTCAATCATGCAAGGGCCCCTTCCAATTGGAGAAAATTCTCCATTCCCACCTCCTGGTGGTGGTGGATCCTCTCTTGCTATCCCATTGATGTGACCTCCTTCTGGTTCCTCTTCTTCTTCCTCCTCATCATCTAAAAATACCTCTACATAGTGTTCCTTCCCTGCTGCACATCTATGTCTGGGTGCCCATGATTCTTGGCATGTGAAGCAAAAATTCCTCCTCCTCAAGTCTCTTCAGACATCATCACTAAGACGTACATTGTTTTGGCCCTCCTTTAAAGGATGAACCTTATCATCTTTTCCCTTTGATGGGAAAGTGGGCTTTCACAGAAATGTTTCCTTTTCCCTAGGCAAGGCATCTTGTAGATCTCTAGCCCTTTCAATGGCATCTTGAAGGGTAGTGGGTTTGGTATATTTAACCAACACATGTATAGAGGTTCTGCTAGCCCATCAATAAACATATAGACCCTCCTTGCTGCAGATAAATCAGGAACCATAACATAAAGTTTTATAAATTTGGAAATATAAGTTTCTGGATTACCTAATTGTTTGAGCTTAGATAGCCCAATTAAAGGTGCCTTTGGGTCTCTTCAATCAAATCTCTCCACCAACCTCCTTTTGAAATATGAATATGCAGTCACATTGGCATGACCCAATGTAGAAAGACCATGAAACCACCAATAATGTGCTTCACCGTCAAGGTGCAGCACTGCTATTTTGATGGCCTCCATCTTCGGTACTTAGTTCAACTGGAAGTCGATGTCTAGTTTCTCTACCCATTATTTGGCAGTGAATTTTGATGACCCATCAAAAGTGGGAAAGAAAAATCTGCCCATAGTCCGATGAAGATCATGATTCTGTATGAATCCTCCACCTCTATTGTGACACTAGGGTCTCCTATTGTCCTTGATCTGACAGAACTATTGAAAGCTCAAATGGCCCTTGAATCTCTGAGATTGAGACTCATACTCAAGAAAATAGTCTTAAAGAGTTTCTTGTTCTTGAAAGCTTCCATTTCCCACTCCTAAAAAAGTAGACATTGTAGAGCACTGGGAAACCTGTTCCTTCACTGGTTAATCACTCCAGTGATGAGAAATGTCAGAGCCTTCTCCATGTAGAAACCCTTTAGGGGATTATTTGTGTCTATCCATCCTCATCTCCTTTAATTCTCATGAAATTTCTTGCATAGTTCGAAGAAGAAGCTTAGGGAAATCCTTTTCATCATCCTCTCTTGATATGGGAGTTTTACGCTTGTCTTATTTATCATATGTATAATCGTATCTCTAGTTTCTTCTTTTGAGATACCTCTTCTCTCTATCTATGAGAGGATCTCCTTCTTCTGATGACATATTGGCTTAATATGCATAGGCTGAGCCAATATTACGCTCTAATACCACTATAATATTCCCAAATGGGGAAATCAGTAATATAAGACATAAAAATGGAAAGTAATAGTGAAGATCAATGCATGAACATATGAGACCAATATGGAGCCACTTTATTCAGAAAATCAGCAGCAAATAAACATAATACATTGAGGCACAAATCATACAATAGGAGCAAACAAGTCTCTAATCAATAAACCCTCTCCAAGTAAGGTACTGCTAATAGACAAAAATGTCAGAGAGCTGCTATAGCGCAGTGATAAAGAGCACAACTACAACATATGAAAATACAATGATATAAAATGGCCGATATATGACTCAAGAGATAATATACATGGAGATCAAGGCTTTATGTCAACCTCCCAATAGAACCCAAGAGGGTTTCCGGAAAGTACACCAAAATACAAATGGTGAACCAAAGCCCTAGGGTTGAAGATTCACTACAAATCACAACTGGAAAGATGTGGCTGACTTGATGTACCATAGAATGAAGCCTCCTCCCAATAAACTCTCCAGGGGAAAGTGTTGTGAAACCAACTCCAAAAAGAGAAGAAAATAGATATCAACGCCTTATAAATAAGCCACTTCAAGGGGAAAACCTCCAATACATTACATGAATGAACAATTCTTGGATGATACAAATTACAAAACCTCCTTTCTATATATAGTATTCCTTGGGGCCACAATGTAATCCTAGTGGGGCCACAATGTAATCCTAGCCGACCTAACAATAATAATTTAAGGGAAAAATAATAACAATATGGGGGTTACACTAACAACTGTAGAAATTATATAAATTATGTGTTATATATCCAAGATTCTCCTGATCACACACTATTTTAACTTCATGCACAATACAGAATCTATTCCACTATTGATCATCACATGCAGGAATTAAATCAATTGCAATGCACACATGAAACCATAAAAATTCACACACATTAACACAACTGTTTAACAGGAAATCCTAAAGCTAAAAACCCCAACTATCTATATATAATATATGTCATAGAGATCATGTAACAATCCTCATACAAAGCTGATCATATCAAGGTCTCAGTACAATACAATCGCTACACACTAATCAGGCCCAATCTTGCAAATACATGCACCGATATTTGCCACCTGCTAGCCTGCCTCTACTGTGCAATCCCTATTGGAAAATGGCTTTGAATGAACTCCAATTCAGCCATAATTTCTCACGCAATCCTCATTGGCATCTCCACTGAGTGTTGGATGCAATAAATGCATCACTATAGTCACAACTGATAGTCACACTTGCTCTTTCACCTACTTCTCCACTATTCTCCACTGAAACTATCCATGCACTGTAGTTAAATGATGTATTCTTTAGTTGATTAATGAGTTATTATTTAGTGAATTAATTAACTAATTAATTCACACCACTCTCACTAGTGTATCAATCAGTTTGACTAGATACAACTAGCTCAACTGAGTCTAACTGAGTTAAACTGAATACAACTCCACCAACTACTTCTATAACTCCACCAAACTCTATCACATGAGTTCTAACTGAAGTCCTCATGCATTAGATCCAGTAAAACCTCAAGAATAGTGTAATTCCTTCTGTTAGTTGTTGTGCCACATCTGTGCACTTAAATGAAGTGCTTCAAGAGAATAAGATAATGTTTAGAGTCCAAATATTATTAAGAGCTAATAATATTCGACATATCTATTTTTAGACTAGAAATCTAAAAATAGATTCTGCCCAATATGTCTAAAAATAGAAGTCCATCTATTTTTCCAACTTGAACAACCATCCACAAATATCATCTTGCAACTCATAGAATATGATCGACATGTCTAAAAATAGACATAGTCTAAAAATAGACTTTGCGCCAAAAATAGCTTGCGGGCCCACTTAGTGAAGGCGACTCTTTTCACTAAGCTCATCATCTTGATGAATATCAACACTCCCTCTCAACAAGATAGGGATTATCTGCCACCCCAATCCTGTCTCTATGGTATTCAAATTTTCTCCTGGTGAGCGCCTTCGTCAGAATATCTGCATCCTGATCCTCCGTAGGAATGTAAGATAGTAACATGATCTTCCACTGCACACAATATCTGATATGATGATATTGGATGTCAATATGTTTATATCTATCATGAAATATTGGATTAACCGAGAGTTTAATGAAACTCTGATTATCACAATATATCACAGTAGGATCTAAGTGTGAACCAAACAACCCGACCAGGATCTTCCTCATCCATATAGCCTCGCATGCAGCCAAACTTTCTGGCATGTACTCAGCCTCCGCTGATCTGAGTGCCACAGATCTTTATTTCCTACTGTACCAAGAAACTGTTGTAGACCCAATACTGAATATCCCTCCAGATGTGCTCTTTCTGTTCGTTGGGTTCCCTGCCCAGTCTGCATCTGTGAAGCCATGCAACTTCAACTCATCCGACTGTTTATACCACAATCCATATCCCGATGTGCCCCTGAGATACCTCAGGACATGCTTGTCTGCCTTCCAAAAGAGCTTGGTTGGCTTAACCATAGCTTGTGAAAGCTGGTTAACAGCATAGCATATGTCTGGTCGTGTATTGACTAGATACATGAGCGAACCAACCAATTGTCGATAAACAGTGGAATCCACTACCTCTGCCGATGTAGCATCCTCTTTCCTCCAACCACCAAGAAGAGGAGTGTCGATAGGCTTGCAGCCTTGCATGTTGAACTTCTCTAGTATCTCCTGGGCATACTTGCCTTAAGACACAAATAGTCCACCCTTCCACTACCAAATTTCCAATCCCAGGAAATAATGAAGGAGGCCCAAGTCCTTCATCTCAAACTCCTTTGCAAGATCTACCTTGCATGAGTGTATCAAC
Organism: Pinus albicaulis; assembly: GCA_034641835.2. Lineage (NCBI taxonomy): Eukaryota > Viridiplantae > Streptophyta > Pinopsida > Pinales > Pinaceae > Pinus > Pinus albicaulis. Next base: position 720,075,598 of record CM076582.1, read on the forward strand.
AGTTCATCACCCGTTAGTATCAAATCATCTACATAAAGTACAATGATCAACAACTTACCCTCCACCACAATCTGGTATAGGTTCGGATCCGCCTCACTCTTGGTGAATCCAAGTCCGGTGAAATAACTTTCTATCTGTGTGTACCAAGCACGAGGTGCTTGTTTCAGCCCATACAGCGCTCTTTTGAGCCTGCACACATGTGACTCGCTGCTGAAGATTTTGAATCCTTCAGGCTGCTCTATGTAGACCTCCTCCTCAATGACTCCATTGAGGAACACATTCTTCACATCCATCTGATGAATGTGCCAACCCATCTGCGCTGAGAGAGCAAGGATGGTATGTATGGAAGAATACCTTGCGACACATGCAAAGGTTTCTTCATAGCTGATCCCCTCGATCTGTGAGAAGTATAAGGAAAAAAATCTTGCCTTATACTTCCTGACTCTCCCTTCAGCAGCTTTCTTCATTTTGTACATCCATCTCGAACATACCACTGATTTCCCTTCTGGCCTTGGGACAATCTACCATGCACTGTTTATGATAATCGAATCATACTCTTCCACCATGGAATCTACCCATGCGGGATCCTCCACAGCTTCCTCGAAAGAAGAGGGGTCTATCACGATACACTTGCTCATAAGAGCCATGTATCCAGTAAATTGGTTAGGTGACTGTCTCTGTCTGCGCTATGATGTAGGTGCTCCTACATTTTGCGTTGCATCAAGATTCAGTCGCTCAACGTCTGTAGTGTGCTTCCGCGCTATGATGTTTGGCGCTGCATGAGTGGTTTCTTCCATTCCATGAAACTCCGCTTGTGGTTGATCCACATCCAAAGGCTCATCTTTAGGAGCAAGTAGCTCCTCATCTGCATGCAAGTGTAGCTCCCTCTCAAGCGACAACTTCATGGCTTTCTCCTCATGAAATTTGATATCCCATCACACGATAGTCATCCGACTGTCTAGAAAATACACATGATAATAGTGGGGTGTTTCTTTGTACCCCACAAATATCCCAAACTCTGCGGTCGGCTCTAGCTTCTTCCTAGCATCCTTCGTCACATGAATGTAAACAGGTGAGCCAAAAATCTTCAAATGAGAAATATCAGGCTTCTTACCAGAAAACACCTCTTTGGGTGTACTCATGCCAAGTACTCTATGAGGATAACGATTTTTCACATAAACTGCAGTGTTGCATGCTTCAGCCCACAAGTGTATGGGAAGGCCCTGATCATGTAGCATTGCCTGTGCGGCACCCAAGATCATTCTATTCTTTCTCTCCGCGACCCCATTTTGTTGTGGGTTATGAGGTGCTATGAGCTCTCTTCAAATTCCTTCTGCGCTACAAAAGTCTTTGAATTCACCAGAGATGTATTCACCACCATTATCGCTCCTAAGAGCTTTCACCTGCTTCCCTGACTCTTTCTCAACCAGCGCCTCGAACTCAAATAAATTTGAGTATGTCTCACTCTTCTTCTGCATGAAGAAGATCCAGCACTTATGAGAAAATTCATCAACAAATATCACATAATACCTGTGCTTTGCTGTCAAAGCTACTAAGAAAGGTCCACACACGTCTGTGTGAATTCTCTCAAGGATCGTCGTGGCGCGACTATCCTTCTCATGAAAAGTGGTCTTCACAAATTTTCCCAAAGTATTGATCTGACTGTGCAAGTGTACCCTTGGGAAGCCCGGTATAAATCTGCTGCAAACTTTTCAAAGCACCATGGTGAAGATGGCCCAATCTCCTATGCCACAATTTTCCCTCATCTTGGCTCACCACTCCTTCTACTTTTCCTGCCATTTCTACGTAGCCATCTACCTGCAATTGATAGAGGTTCTTAACTCGAACCCCTATCCTCCGGGTCTCACCAGTTGCTTTACTGCATAGGAAAGCCTTTCCCTTGCTAAAGACAACATCATAGCCCTTTTCTTCCAACATCGCCACCGAGATCAGATTCTTCTTCTATCCTAGAACATGCATGACATCCTTCAAGATGAAAGGTTTACCAGACTCCCTCTCAAAGGAAATGGTCCCGATACCAGTCGCACTGTATCTACCATCATTTCCCATCTCGATGTGCACTCCAAGATCCTTCTCATATAGATCACTGAACAAATATTTGTCTTCGTTCATATGGAAAGATGCACCACTGTCAAGAAACCACACTGATCCCATCACACTTGAAACCAAGCATGCGATCAGTAAAAAATCTAGCTCAAACTGCAAGGCTAAGGCCTCTCCAGCTGCAGACCCAGCAGCCTGCTTATTTTTCTTCTTCTGTGGACAATTAGTGGCTTAATGTCCGTGTTGGTGACAGTGAAAGCACTTCACCTTGGACAAGTCCCGCTTCTTGCCTTTCATAGCGGATTGAGAAGGATTTTTCTTTCCCTTCCCTTTCCTTGCTTTGGCAGCCAAAGCACAATTTTCTTCATCTTCATTCTTCAATGAATATCCATCCCTGGTACCCCGCTTGATCTCCTCCTACACAAGATCTGACCAAATTCGCTCACATCCTGGCAGTTTCTCCTGACCATTGACAGAGTCCTCGTAGCTATGCCAACTCTTCAGAAGCCCAAGGAGAGCCAAGCTCACCAAGTCTTCTTAATCTACAGTAACCCCCACACTTCCCAGCTCATCCCTGCACTAGACAAACTTCGTGAGGTACTTGGGTATACTGTTTCCTTTCTCCATTTTTATTTTTTTGAGCTTGTATTTAAGCGCCAACTTCCTTTGGTCACTTCTGCTTTGGAAAAAATCTGTCAAAGCTTTCCACATCAAGAATGGAGAAGCTTTACCATGAAGGCTGGACACTATGTGATCCTTCACACCTTCCAAAAGAATCCTTCGACATTTTTTTGTCTTCTTTTTCCATGCATCATGTGCGGCTGCATTGCTAGAAGCAGGTTTTGGAATTTCTGCATCTATGAACTCCTTCAACCCATTATCATCCAGCACCACCTCCATCCTGTCCTTCCATGAAATATAATTTGAGCTGACATCAAGGGCATACTCCAATCACAATCAGTTGAAAGACATTTCAATGAATGCTCAACTTCGACACCAAGAAAACACTGCAGCAAATTCGAATTCCGCCAGCACAAAACTCAACTGCTTCAATAATTGCAATCTGCTCTGATCAATATCGCTATGATACCATGTATAAATTATATAAATTATGTGTTATATATCCAAGATTATCCTGATCACACACTATTTTAACTTCATGCACAATACAGAATTTATTCCACTATTGATCATCACATGCACAAATTAAATCAATTGCAATGCACACATGAAACCATAAAAATTCACACACATTAACACAACTATTTAACGAGAAATCCTGAAGCTAAAAACCCCAACTATTTGCATATAATATATGTCATAGAGATCATGTAACAATCCTCATACAAAGCTGATCATATCAAGCTCTCAGTACAATACAATCGCTACACACTAATCAGGCCCGATCTTGCAAATCCATGCATTGATCTCTGCCACCTACTAGCTTGCCTCTACTGTGAAATCCCTGCTGAAGAATGGCTCTGAATGAACTCCAATTTAGCCAGCCTTTCTGACACAGCGCTAGGCCTGCAATACCCAGGATCTCCATCCTCATATAAAACATGCACCTCAAAGAATTGCCCAATTCCAATTCAACACACTGCAATTTTCACTAATTGTGTGGAAGCTTGTAATTTCACTTTCCTGGCAAATTCATATTTTACCATTTACTGCAAAGACTTTTTCCCAACATATAGTTTAACTTTATAACTCACAAATTTAATGAGATTCGCACTTATGCCAATGCTCACAATTTATTTCAAACAGAATTCAATATAATGAGAATTCAAGTCAAATAATCTGACCATGCTATTTAAATTACCTCCATCCACAAGACTTCAGCCTTGGGTCTTCATTTACATTCAGCCAGTGCTCTCTGCACACTGAATTTGACTTTTACGCTGTTCAAAATTGTAAAACACAGTCAAAATGACAAAGTATTTGTAGCGCTTAGGCTTTTCTGCGTTTCTGTATCAAATTGCCAGCGCCCTTACTGCGCCTTTCACATCTTTGCAAACAAATCGATATTCAGATCGATTGTCCCAGCAATAAGACTCAACTCCATTCGATCATTGCAAACTTCGATCCATTATCTCAGGAAACTGATCAAAATATATATACAGCACCCAATCCACGTTTATATTAACCATATCACAGCAGAATTTGAAAACTCATAGTAACAATTGATGGCAATTTTAAATTGATTACTTCTCATTAAACTCGAATTACAATTTAAACAAATTTTACCTTCCAAATCGATTCACATCTGCAACTTACAAAACGCAGTCCTGGGCTACATAATCTCTGCAATTTCAACTATCAATTCATTTATTTAAACCACGCATTCCTTTACCATTTAACGCTGCTTTCTGCTCTGCGTTTGAAACAAAGACCATTTTTAGATCTCGAATAATGTATCGATTTTCTATAATGAATATCGATTTTCAATGACAAATAAATCACAATTTTCATGTGTTCATAATCCAACAAACAATCTGCAGTTTCACATTCACTTTGCACATAGTCTTTTCACACGAATCTGAGTGCCACTTCCCACGAAGTGTCCAAGCAACAAATTTCCAACCAGAGCGTCAACGCAGGTTTTTAATTCTGTCCAACACAAGTATGTTGTCTCTGTTCAATGCAATTTTGCAGCTTCTCCTCCACGTAGCTCAATTCAATTCCAAATGCAGGTTCAATAACAGGTTTCGATGACAAGTTCAACGCAACTCGCCACAAGTTTTATACGGATGTTGCTCATACAATGGATAACCACAACTTTGCAACGTAAGCTTGCATACTTTGATGCTCCGATTCTCTTCACTGATCTCAAACGATGAAATCTTCAGGTTCTTCCTCGATCTTGATCTTCTGAGCTTCCAAAAATGTGTAGCTACACCATCTCTCCTAAATTTCTAGTCCGCAGTCAATTTCATTTGACACGGATTTATGATTAATCACCCAAAAACAGAAAAGATATTAAAATGGCGTGGAATCTTGAGTGTCTTCTCTACAACCATAAGCTGTGTCGGCTTTTGTGTGAAGATAACAATAATGTGCTTTACCCAAAAACAGAGTTTTAAATGCAAAGAACAGTCGACTCAGTTGTATTTGGAGAAATAACACGCCCTACAGTTAATGACTATGTGTGGCAGTTTCATATAGAATCGATGTAAATCCAATCTCCTTCGCTCGTATGTGACTTCAACAACTATTTCATATATCACATCGATTTGTTCAATGAACCGCAGACTCAAACATTAAAACCCACTCAGCGCCATCACACTCGATCAGTATTATATTGCGTTATTTAAACTCAAATCAAAATGCACACAGTTCAAATTCTAATTTCAGAACTTAACAACCAATACATATAACCCCAATCAACATATATATAATCTGAAACAATGACTTACAGCCTTTTGTTGGCCATATCTTCAACGTTCATGGCCCTTACAGTTTTCCAGAGGACTTCCAGCCTTGGCGATTCAGCCTATTCCCAATCACACTCTCACACTCTCAATGTCCTTTTCTCTCAAAACCTCTTCCTATTTATACAATTTAAAAAATCATTAAATTAAATGCTCAATCCCTTCAATTCCTCAACAAACCCCTAAATCTCTCAACATCCCTAAAGGATAGCTCTTTATCCCTAAAATCCTTCCACTAATTAAATTCCCTCATATCCTTTTATTAAATAAAAAGATATTTACAAAAATCCTCACATTTCCCTATTTTACTCCAATTAATTTAATAAAATATTAAAAATCATCACACCCCCTTTTAACATATTTACAAAATAAAAAAACGCCCTTGATGCTCCTGCATCACTTTCTCACGCAATCCTCATTGGCATCTCCACTAAGTGTTGGATGCAATCAATGCATCACTATAGTCACAACTGATAGTCACACTTGCTCTTTCACCTACCTCTCCACTAGTCTCCACTGAAACTGTCCATGCACTGTAGTTAACTGATGTATTCTTTAGTTGATTAATGAGTTATTATTTAGTGAATTAATTAACTAATTAATTCACACCACTCTCACTAGTGTATCAATCAGTTTGACTAGATACAACTAGCTTAACTGAGTCTAACTGAGTTAAACTGAATACAACTCCACCAACTACTTCTATAACTCAACCAAACTCTGTCACATGAGTTATAACTGAAGTCCTCATGCATTAGCTGTAGTAAACCCTCAGGAATAGCGTAATTCCTTCTGTCAGCTACTATGCCACATCTATGCACTTAACTGAAGTGCTCCAAGAGAATAAGATGATGTTTAGAGTCCAAATATTATTAAGAGCTAATAATATTTGACATATATATTTTTAGACTGGCAATATAAAAATAAATTCCGCCCAATATGTCTAAAAATAGAAGTCCATATATTTTTCCAACTTGACCAACCATCCACAAATAGCATCCTACAACTCATATAATATGATTGACAAGTCTAAAAATAGACATAGTCTAAAAGTAGACTTTGCGCCAAAAATAGCCTGCGGGCCCACTTAGTGAAGGTGACTCTTTTCACTAAGCTCATCATCTTGTTGAATCTCAACAACAACAATAAGGGAATATACTAGTAATATAGGGACCTAAAATGCCCCTATCCTTCAAAAAAGTGTTGTCCTCAACGCTTGAGTAGCTCTGGGTGCTTATGTATAAAATTTTCATTCTCCCATGTAGAATCTTCAGTGGGTAAGTTCTTCCACTTGATGAGATACTCTGAAATTTATCGATTCCATAGTTTTCGAGTTATTTTTTCCATGACCGCTTCAAGTTCCAATATGATTTTTCCTTCCTCATCAAGTTCTGGAAATATTGTTTGAATTGGAATATTTTCACCTATAACCTTCTTTAAGCATGAAACATGTAAAACTGGATGCACTCTTGAAGAAGCAGGAAGCTCCAATTTGTATGCCATAGTACCAATATTTTTCAACACATTATAAGTACCGTAGTACTTTGGTGATAATTTATTATCCTTCTTAGCTTGCTTGAGGGACATTTTTTTGTATGGTTGTAGCCGTAAAAATACCTAGTCTCCTACATCAAAACTTCTCTCGCTACGATGTTGATCTGCTTGTTGTTTCATTTGATTTTGTGGAAAATTCAGCTAATCCTTTAAGAGTTGGAGGACTTCTTGTTGATGCTCGATGTGATCTTCCACTTCTTGAACCTTTGAATTTTCTCTTAAAGATGATGTGATGGATGGTGGATGATATCCATAAATTTCCATAAATGGGGTCATTTTTGTTGCAGTATGGAAGGAGGTTTTATACCACCATTCAGCGAGAGGTAACCACTTGACCCATTGTGTTTGTTTATTAGATACAAAAAAACGAATATATCCTTCCAAACATTTATTTACTATCTCATTTTGACCATCAGATTGAGGATGATAAGATGAGCTATGAGCTAATTGAGTACCCAAACAAGAAAATAACTCTGTCCAAAAATTTCCAGTAAAAATGGGATCTCTGTCGCTCATAAGAAACCTTGGGTTTCCATGTAGCTTTTGAATTGTGTCCATAAATGTAGTAGCAACTGTACTTGCTTTAAATGGATGAGATAATGCACAAAATTGTACATACTTGGTAAGTCTATCAACTACCACCATGATGACACTCTTTCCTTCGAACTTAGGTAAACCTGTGATAAAATCCATTGAAATCTCCTCCCAATGTTGAATTGGAATGGATAAAGGTTGTAGAAGTCTCGGGATCTTAATTGTATCAAATTTATTCTACTGGAAAACCAAACATTCCGCCACAAACTTTTGAATATCAGATTTAAGGCCATCCCAAAAAAATTATATCTTCACCCTGTGGTAAGTTTTTAAAAATCCTGAGTGTCCTCCTAAAGGAGAAGTGTGTAAACCAAAAGAATATTTTGTTTTAGTTGGGAATTCTTACAAAGATATAAGTGATCTTTGTACCATAAAGAATCATTTTTCCAACTAAATGTATCAGATTTACTAGGATCTTGCTGCAAATTTTGAATGAGTCTCCATACTTCTTTTTCCTTCTCCCATCCATCTCTTGCTTCAGTTATCCAATCTCGTTGGATAATAGAAATGGCACAAAGCAATGCTTACACCTCTTCATTATTTCTTGAGAGTGCATCTGCAACAACATTAAGCTTCCCTTTTTTGTAGATTATTTCAAAGTCATAACCCAACATCTTTGTGACCCATTTTTGCTTCTCTTCTGAATATATTCTTTGTTCCAAAAAGTGTTTAAGACTATCATGATAATTTTTTACCTTGAAGTGTATTCCTATTAGGTAAGTTCACCATTTCTTTAGTGCATGCAGTATTGCTAACATTTCGTTCTCTTAAATAGGTTTCTATAAATACTTTCCTTTGATTTTATGACTTTAAAAAGCAATGGGTCTTCCTTCCTGCATTAAAACAACACCAATTCCATTTCCTGAGGCATCACATTCCACAATAAAGGTTTTTGTGAAGTCTGGCGTAGCTAAGACCGGTGCTAGGCACATTGCCTCTTTAAGATGTTCAAAGGCCTTAGTTTCTTCAGGAGTCCATGAAAATGCATCTTTCTTCAATAACGTTGTTAGAGGTGCTGCTATTCTCCCATAATTCTTAACAAACTTGCGATAATACCCTGTTAACCCGAGAAATCCTCGCAACTTCTTTATGGTTGTGGGGACTTTCCATTCCTTAATGGCTTTAATTTTGTTAGGGTCTACTTTAACACCCTCGTGAGATACAATATGACCCAAATATTTCACCTCTTGTACTCCAAAGAAACATTTGGATTTTTTTGCATATAATTGTTTCTCCTGCAATAGTTTGAGCACCCTGTCAACATGTTCAACATGATCCTTCCAAGACCTACTGTAGATTAGTATATCATCAAAAAATACTAGCACAAAGTTTCTAAGGAAGGGTTTGAAAATGGAATTCATCAACCCTTGAAATGTAGAAGGTGCATTGGTAAGGCCAAAAGGCATGACCAAAAATTCATAATGACCCTCATGAGTTCGAAATGTTATTTTTGGAATATTTTCAGTCTTCATTCTAATTTGATGATATCCTGAACGAAGATCCAACTTGGTAAAATAAATTGCTCCATGTAATTCATCCAATAATTAATCAATCATAGGAATGGGAAATTTATCTTTAATGGTGAGCTTATTGAGCTCCCTATAATCCAGACACATGCGCCATGATCCATCCTTCTTGTGTACCAATACTACAGGAGTAGAGAAAGAACTTTGACTAGGTTGAATTATACCCGCCTCTAACACTTATGCAATCATACGTTCAATTTCACTCTTTTGGAAATAAGGATATCTATAAGGCCTGATGTTTGTAGGAGCACTTCATGGAATTAAATGAATAGAATGATCATGATCATGCATAGGTGGGAGTCCTTTGGGAGTTTCAAACACCTTGGAATGATTGTCTAATACTTGTTGGAGATCTGCAGAAATAGATGATTTTAGTGTTGGAACTTCTAGTGAGCATAATTGTGCTAGTACGCCTCGTTGTTATTTCTTTATAAGCTTTGTCATGAAATTAGAGCTTACTATCTTTCTTGGCTTCCCTGCAATACCCCGTAATTTGACTTCCTTTCCTTATGAAAAAAATTTCAAGAAAATTTCTTGAAAATTAAAAGCTACCGTCCCCAAAGATTGTAACCATTGTACTCCTAGTACAACATCAACACCTCCCATAGGAATGGAAAGCATTGGACTATTCAATACATATTCCCTCATGATTAGCTTGATATTATGTCATTTTCCAGAGCAATTTATAGTTCCTCCATTTTCAACCATCACTTGACATTCTGGTGCTGGGTATAGGAAACAATTCAATTCCTTGGCTACCTTACAATGAATAAAATTATGGGTGCTACCTGAATCAATCAACACTATTACCTTTTTCTTCTTGATATGTCCTTCTATCTTGAGAGTTTGAAGAGTGGTAATTCCTACCAATGCATTACATGATATGGTCGGACTCATTTCTTCCTCTTCTAGGGCTGGTTCTTGGTGTATATCCTCTTCTTGTTCATTTTCTTCTTCCTCTTCACAATCTATGTAAAATAATTTCTTCTCAGCACACTTATGACCTTTAGTGTATTTTCTATCACAACTGTAGCAAATCCCTTTTGCTCTTTTTCTTCCAATTTTTGTGGTGTCAACCTTGTAGGTTGTGGAAATATAGGAGTAGCAACACTTCCCTCTTTATAGAAGTGAGTGGTAGGCTTCCTTGTCGCCATAATTTTACATTCAATTTTTCTTGCCAACCTGAATGCCTTCTCCAATGAATCAGGTTCCAAAATGCAAAATTCATGTTGAATGTTATCCTTTAAAGTACCTTTGAAGAGATCAATCTTGTGTTCCTCTGAAATTTCAATTACCCTTATATTCAATTTTTGGAAGTCCTCAATGTGCTCCCCCACTAAACCCTTTTGTTTGAGATTTATCAATTGGATAAAGAAGGTGTTGTTATTTGTATCCTCATAAGGTGCTATCATTTCCTCCGTAAAAATTGACCAAGTAAAAAAAATTTTACGGGAGCAAAGCCATAGATACCATACAAATGTATTTTGTTCTAAATGTAAAGTTGCAATGTGTACCTTTTGTGTGTTTTTCACATTATGGAGATCAAAATATTGCTCCATATGTAGTATCCATGCTACAGGATCCTTTCCATCAAACTTCCCCATATCCATTTTTGGAATATGGTGGTTCTTCCCGCCAACATTAGAGTTTATGAAGTCACGATTAACATTTATTTTCTTCTCATCATGAGTTTCCTCTACTATCTTTTCACCATTAGGAAACATTTCTTGTTTCAACTTTGTCAAACCTTCCATGTCTGCTTTTAGATCATTCTTTATGTTTTCCATGTTGTCTTTCATTTTTTCATCGATCTTAGCTTCCATGTCATCCATCTTAGATTTCATGCCATCTATCTTAGATTCCACGCCTTTCTTCAAACCATCCATATTATTCTTAAAACCATCCATCTTCGCTTCCACACCTTTCTTCAAAACTTCCATTTCATTTTTTGTTTCTCTTTGCGAGAGCGAAATTTGGTGCACTTGCTCTTGTAATTTTGATAGATCATGTTGCAATTATTCATCTTCATGAGTCATAGTATAGCCTTCTGAAGGCTTAGTGGGTGTTGAATTATTTTTACGAGGCATTTTTTAGAACCCAATACTGATATATATTCTATAACATGCCCTTGGAATCAATTCGAATTGATTCTTCAAACAAGACTTATGCAATTCGGAAAAAATATACACACCTTTTTCTTTCTTTTGAGGAGCTCGATATTGAAATTGGATTATCTCTGTGATTGTGACTCTTCAATATCTAAAATTTGAAACTGAGGTAGCCTTCTGAATTATCTTTCGAATGCCACATTTCTGACTTGATTTGGATTCTCCAAGGCAAATTTATGTCCAGTATCCCACAATGACCTAATTATGGACTGGTTCAGTAGAGAAAACTTGTACGACTTGCCACGTGTCACTGTTTCGTATTTTAGCTCTGAAATTGATAGCAAAGAAACTAATGTATGTGTACTTACAACCAATAATTACAACACTCCAATCCGATGCTCAGAGAGAGAGAGTTATGAATATTTTCCCACGATCACCTCTTTGAGATGATTTTCAGTAGCCTGAAAAAGCACTACCTTCCACAGATAATATCTCCGAAAATATTGCAAACCAAGCTCTGAAATTTTGTGACGCGTTTCCTCAAGATTTCAGCTTCGTGCCCTAAAAATTTCAGATTTTGAACCTTTGTAGAAAAAACGTTATAGAAAAAATTCCACGATGACCTGTTTATATTAAATTGAGGAGCCTGCAAAAAGACCTAACTTCCACAGATCATATCTCCGAAAATATTGCGAACAAAGCTCTAAAATTTTGCGACGATGTTCCTCAGGATTTTAGCTTCGCACCCTAACAATTTCAGCTTTTGAAACTTCGTAGAAAAAAAGTTATAGCGAAAATTCCACGATGACCTGTTTGGAGCAGTGAAACCCTATAATCCAAAGCTCTGATACCGAATGTTGTGAAACCAGCTCCAAAAAGAGAAGAAAAGAGATATCAACACCTTAGAAATAAGCCACTTCGAGGGGGAAACCTCCAATACATTACATGAATGAATAATTCTTGGATGATACAAATTACAAAACCTCCTTTCTATATATAGTAGTCCATGGGGCCACAATGTAATCCTAGCCGACCTAACAATAATAATTTAAGGGCACAATAATAACAATATGGGGGCTATACTAACAACAATAAGGGACTATACTAGTAATATAGGGACCTAACAGAAAGGTGGATCCCTTCATTGGAAAACCATCTCCGCAGTTGTGTATTGAAACCACCCCTACAATTTCTCCCTAAAATAACGCAGTCCAAGACTGAAACTTCACTGTAGGGGCTACTGATAACTTGGCCTAGTACCAAATGCTGCAATAAAGCTCAAGGGCCTTATTTTTTGGCCTCCCAATGGATGGAAACCTTCCTCCACTGAAAACTATCTATGAAATGACCCAAATGTACCCTCCACTATTGCACCCTACAACACAACACAACCCTCTACAGAAACTGAATTGTAGAAGAAATATGGAGCTTGGTATGATGCCAAAATATGGAAATGTAGTGCAAATACTTATCCTGAGTGGGCACACGAAGTCCCCTGAGGATGAAGGTGGGATTCCTACTCAGGAACACCCTTGTTCTAAACAACACTGAGTCTCCGCTAAACATCTGAAGGGAGCAACAAGTCATACAGACCATATCAAAATAATAATCAAAACATGCCTTCTATGGCTACCATCCCCTTCCTTATGCTCTTGGTGAGCTTCCTCACCTTGGGCCCCACTCATTAAATCCACTACTTCCATGCATGGATTCTCCCTCAAAAACTGCGTTGTCCCTCAATGAATGCCACTCCTTCCATACCTGTGTTGTTGATTTGGTCAAAGTTGACCCAATCTACATGCTCCAACCCCTTTTCACACACAAGGGTGCTTAATCAAGCTACTAAAATGATCTTCATTCACATTAGGAGTGATTTTATTCCTACTAAGGAGATTTATGGGTCTCCATACCCTCTTATTCTTATAACTAGGAAGCAAAAACAAAATTTAATATTCCAAATAGCTTATAGCTAATTGGGAATATTACATTACCCGAAAAATCCTACGTATATTTAAAGGTAATTTTCACAGTGCAGATTAATATTATTGTTAACCATAAACAATGTTATATTGAACGATATGTTGAATATTATTATTAATATCATCTTGAAAACATATCACCTATGATCACTTCCCATAATTATCATCGAGACCTCATAATTAACCAATTCGATGCATAGAACTGGAGTTTTTGTACATAATGTAGATCAAAATCTTTCTCCATCTGTAGTATCCATGTTACCGGATCCTTGCCATCAAAATTCCACATATTGATCTTTGGAATGTGGTGGGTCTTCAATTCAAATATAGTGCCTCTAAAATCATGTTTAACAACATTCATTTTGTTCTCATCACAAGTTTCATGGAATACTTTTCACCATTAGGAAGAATTTTTTGGTAGCAAGGTTTTCAAACCTTCCATGTCTACTTTTAATCCATGGGCCTTCAAATCTTTTGTGTGTGTTGAACATCGTGTAGATCAAAATATTGCTCCATCTATAGTATCCATGTTACTAGATCCTTGCCATCAAACTTCCTCATATCGATCTTTGGAATGTGGTGGGTCTTAAATCCAAAGCTAGAGTCTCTAAAATCATGATTAACATTCCTTTTATTCTCATCATGAGTTTCATGGAATACCTTTTTTCCATTAAGAAGCATTTCTTGTAGTAACTTTTTCAAACCTTCCATGTCTACTTTTAATACATCCTTCAAACCTTCCATGTTTTCTCTTAATCCATCCTTCAAATCTTCCATGTATGATTTTAAATCATTCTTCAAACCATCCATCTTATCTTCCATTTAAATTTTGTTTACTCTTTGCGAGAATGAAATTTTTTGCACTTGGTCGCATAATTTTGATATATCATGTTGCATTTCTTCCTCTTCCACATGTGCCATAGTATATTTTTCTAGTTCCTTACTAGGTGTTTCAATTTTTTGTTTCGAGGAATTTCAGAATCAAACAAAAATATCCATGCTTCACTATTCCCTTTGAATCACTTCAAACTTATTTTTCAAACAAAATTTATGCAAATTTTAAAAAAATTCATGCACTTTTCTTGATTTTTAGAAGTTGGATATTGATATTGTTGTATCTCTATAATTTTGGATCTCCAAGGTCTGAAATTTCGTCCTATGGTAGCCCTCTGAGTCTTCTTTCCAACACCAAAATTCCGACCAAGATTGGATTCTTCCAGAATCCCATAATGACTTGATTATAGACTAGCTCAATATAGATAACATGTACAAAGTTCCAAATGTCCCTATTTTGAGCTTCAGCCCTGAAAATTATACTCGAAAATCTATATTTCATGCACTTTAATTCGGTTTTACAAAATTCAAATCCGATGCTAAGAGAGAAAGTTATGATGATTTTCCCTAGGTCACCTGCTTGAGATTGTATTATGGAGCTTGCAAAAACCCTAACTTCTTTGGACCATACCTCATAAAATATAGTGAACCAAGATTCAAAATTTTTACATGAAATTCACCAATATTTCGGCTCCATGGGGTAGAAACTTCAGTTTCTTAAGGCTCTTAAAAAAATGTTATAGAAAGAATACCACAATGTCCTATTTAAAGTAGCAAAACCTTAGAATCCAAAGCTTTGATACCAAATGTTATGCAACCAACTCCCAAAATAGAAGAAAAGATAAATCAACAACTTGAGAAATAGCCTCTTCGAGGGGAAAACCTTATTTACATCACATAAATGAAAAATTATTGGATGATACAAATTACAAGACCTCCTTGGTATATATAGGAGTCTAAGGGGTCACAATATAATTAGGGCCTACATAAAAATAATAATGTAAGGGATAAAAATAAAAATAGTGGGATTCTATGGGACACAACAATAACAATATGGGGGCTACATGTGAAAAACGATAACAATAGGGGGGATACCCTAATAATAAAAATAAGGGGGATACACAAGTATTATGGGGACTGTTATAAGTAATTTTGGCATCATTCCCAATGACCTGGTTAATTGGATATCATCTCTAGGACCAATGAATAGGGTCTATCATCCCCTATCATTTCAGTTGCTACATGCCCTAAGACAAAGAAAAAGACAAATCATCCATGACTTTCATCTACAAAGGTTTCCAAGATTTGAAGTTTATAATATATCATATGAGAGATCATCAATGTTGCCTCTAAAGGGACTGAGTGCATTGCATATGCAGGTAGCCCCATTCCAGGCTGCTCTGCAAAGCACTTCCTCACACTCATAGGTGTGTTAGTCACATTGGGAAAGAAATTCTCATTGTTCCGGAATCTCCACTTGGCTAGTGACTTCTAGAAGAGTTCACATGTGTCAAAATTAGAATCCATGTGTCCATTTGACATCTATAATATTGGGAACATGTCTTTCCTATTATTGGAAATTCATTGATTATAAAACTACCTTCAGCTCCTTTATAAATTGAGCACAGAACTTAGTGTTTGGGAAGGAAGAATTTGAGTAGAGAAATTCTGGTGGAATTTCAATTGAGGATTTGATTTGTGTAACATGCTACTGGAGAGATCTGCATTGTGATGAGGCTAGGATGCTACTGGAGATGGTCACTTCAAATCAATCACTGGCTTGTAACCTCCCCTTCTATCCATTAATAAATATTATGACTTTCTTTTCCCTATATGCATCTATATAAGCTTTGATTTTCAATATTATGAGTTCTTAGTTGATGTATATTGTTTATGCTTCATTGATTTAGCTAACTAACTCGAATAGACATCTGTATTATTGTTATATCTTGTTTTTTAGTGTTCATTCTTGCAGGAAATATTTTTCACAGCCGAATGGAATCTGAAGCTACAGCAAAAGCAACAGAAGGAGACTTTGGAAGCGCTTGGACTCCAAGTAAGCCTCTTATTTCGTTCTATATGTAAGTTCAAAGTTGGGAAAAGTAGTCGTAAAGTATTTAACCTATTTTTCTAGATAAGCGCCTGTCTAGGGAAGAATGATTTATCCATAATTCATAATTCCGCATAACAGGGACCTAACAAAATTTAGCTTAAAATTCGTAAACATATAATCAAAAATCTGATTAATCATTTTGTTTGCCATTGATAAGACAATGTTAGTGCACACAAATTCATGGAGGCACAACATGACTATGATGGATTAATATGAATAAGGATTTTCAAAGAAATTTCTCTGTTGAACCAGGAAAATGAATAAAAAACCTTGCACATGGAAACACCCGTGGTTTTTTTCCTGAGATTGGATTGCCTCAAAGGCTCCCAAAGACAAAAAAATTAGGGTAACTAAAAAAAGAATAGGGTTTTAAATGATGGATTAGGGTTTTAACAATTAACATTTATAACATTGAAACTTATTTAGTATTAAGTATATTTTAATGAAATAAAACAATAACTTCCTATACTAAATCATCTTTGATGAATTTGACCTTGAAGGTTGTGTATACTATGCTGAAAGATTTAAACATAAGGAAAACATGCTTTAAAGAATAGAAAATTAAATACTTTGTAGTGAAATTTTTTAGAAACTACCTATACAGAACATATTTATCTAAATGATAAAGTAGACAATGTTTGGTGCTATGTGCCCAAGGCAATCCTCAAGGGAATTGCACCTATAGTGTGCAAGGATTCAAATGAAACAGACTAAAAACGACTAATTTTGAACAATCCAGGGAACGTAGGGCTTTTAACAAGCAGAAAGAAACACTTTTTCTCTTGAAAAATACTACAAGAAAAAAGGACATTGGTGTTACACAGTAATTTGTCACCGTCCCTACCATTCCCCGTCCCGCGCAATGGAGGACCCATTATGTGACCTGTGAACACTGTCATGCCTTGAAAACATCATCAATGCATCCCTCTGAGTATGAGCTTCATTTCCCCTTGAGACATCTCCTTGCAAAATCCATGAAAAACAACTCTTTTTGTATTGGCGCGGGTAGACAGTTCAATGCTCGCACCAATCAGGGAAATCCTGTAAAGAGGTCGCGCCACTTGGCGCTCTTTCATAGAGCAGCAATCGCGCCACCCATTTTAGGGACTTTTTTTTAAATATGGATGGCGGAAGTTGAGTTCAAAAAAACTCACAACCATTGCCTATCTTGAGTTGGGAGGTTTGGCTGCGGGAGTTCTATGGAAGGGAAGTGGTTTTGCCACCTTCTATGGAACCTTCCTTGTTGATAGGGCCAATCCCATAATAATAGGGATCCCAACTCCCTCCTTCCCCATCTATAAAAGCTTGTTCAGATCCATGGCAAGCTAGTCTTGAAGTGCCGAAGCTTTGCATCTCCCTATTCCCAAGTGCCTTTGTGCTGTAAAGAATCCCTTCTTTCCCTTAAGGCCCATTCAAGCGAGGAGACCATTGTTACGAGACTCTGGAGAGGTTTCCCTTTCCTTGGCGAGCTTTGCGAGATGTGGACGACCGGAGACCCGTTCGAAGGAAGCTGCGACGTCAGAACTTGGTTGTAACTTCTATTCGTTTATCATTTTAATAGATGACTATGATTATGGTTTCACTCCTTTTTCCATCATGTTAATGCGAGTAATATCTTTTCTGACCGATGTTTAGTTACGTATGCCGGTTCCTATGCTTGTATCTGTTCGTTTCTTCTGTGTGCAGGTGTTCATCCACGAAGATCGTGGAAGGATTGTGATCTGCCAGGGCTGAAGGACGGGGACATCTCTTCTTCAGATCTAGCGTTGGAATCCAGGTAGGCTCTTATCCCAAGTCTTTCATTCGTAACTAGGAGCTTGCGTCATAGCATTGCTTGTTTGTTGCTAGACCCCTGCTGGGCTAGTAGGGATCGCCTCTGTCCGCAGAGGGGATTTACCTCCTCAACAAATTGGCGACTCCACTGGGGATCGTCCGGTTTCCCTTGTCTTGGTTATGATTAGTTCGCTTTGATTGTTTCCCCTTGCTTGATGAACCTTCTGGGTTGGATTCTTTCACTGTTTTAGCCTCTTGGTTTGCTTAGCTTGTATTGGTCTACTTTCAGAGTAGCTTGTTTTTAATTTTTATTGAAGAACTCTGCTGGCGCGGGTTTTAACCCGATAGTCGCGCCACTTGGCACTTGTTGCATTTATCTGTCTCGCACCAATCGGCCTCTGGCGCCAGTTTCAAGTATACAGTCGCGCCCCTGTGACTTTTTTGAGTTTCTTCATTTTTTGGCTTTCTGAGCTTGACCAGTACTTTTCTTCTTGATTTCCTGATTGTCTGAGTGTGTTGGAGTCTTGTTTGGCTGGAATTCACCGCTATCCTTTGGTTGTTTGCCTCTATCTACCGATTTCACGTTTTGAGCCCTAGGGTATCTAGTGGCTTAGTGTATCGAGCCCTCCATTGGGAGTTTTGGTGTTCTGATTGTCTTGTCAACTTGTTGATTGATTCTCCACGCTCTCTTAACAGTCTTTGATTGTTTTGCTGTGTCTTTTGAGTGATTGTTCATTCCTTCATTCAGAATTCGTTTGCCTTGCTTTGGACCTAGATCACACGGTCCATCGGAAGTTTTCAAGTCTTTCTTTGCTTTGAAGGACTTTGGGTCGATTTAGAGATTTGGTTGCTTGCTTCGTTGAGTGAATGTTGTTTGCTTCGCTCTCTTAGATATCATTTCTCAAATTGTTCCTTTTGTTTTCAGTGCACATTAGCCATTAAACATTGAAAAAAAAAAAAAAATAATAATCTCTTTTGCTTTTGTTAAATTAGTGCAAATTGTGATCTTTTCCATATTGCTAGTAATTAGTGTTTGAGTGAAAAGTGTGCAATTGCATTAGTTGCATTAGAGACATTCTTGTTTGTATTCCGTTCATTTTGTTTGTATAAAAGCTCTCAACTCTCATTTAACTAGTTTTCATCGAACGAAATGTTGCACCGTGGCATATAGCTTGCATTTAGGAGACACTACATACGATAGGGCCTGGAAATTGAAACTTAATTGAAGATCAACCGTAAAATTTATTCAATTAACCTAAGGCAACATTGGAACTTAACGAAACATATTTAGAAGG
This sequence comes from Pinus albicaulis, assembly GCA_034641835.2. Lineage (NCBI taxonomy): Eukaryota > Viridiplantae > Streptophyta > Pinopsida > Pinales > Pinaceae > Pinus > Pinus albicaulis. The sequence goes on from CM076582.1 coordinate 720,094,869, forward strand.
TCTAGGCTAGAGACGTGTTCCGGCGTCGTTAAACCTAGCAACTGTCGTTCGCCTGTTGTCTTTAGACAGCACTAGTACAGACTTGTGCTCCCCGTACCGTCGCGTATATAAAGGGAGACCCCCATAGGTTTTCAATCCTTTATCCACAGGAAGCCGAGTCTGCCGCCCTATACCCGTGATACACCGAACACAGCATTCGGGGAGACTACCTGCACGTACGGAAAGTCCTTGGTCGATTTCTGTTTCATTTTGGAAACCAAGGTGTATATTGCAGTTCACGGATATTTGGTACACCCTTTGTGCCTAGTTTTTCCTGAGCAGTCATTTGGTCTTTTCTGACTCCCTAAACTTGAAAATACCGTCAAGCGCTTGTCCTTTCACGCTTGTATCAACTCTGAAAGAGATAGAGTCATATTTTTATCGTTTCTCGACTCTTAAAATATGAAACGGTAGAATTTGTTTATTTTCCAATGTGGTAAAATCTATCTCCCACGATTACACACCCGTTTAGACTTTGCTTGTGACTGTTTGATCGTGTGTCTTAACTCGTTTTCAGCCCGTGTGTGTGTTTGCTCTCTTCTTCTAGTCTTTTGTCACGGTGGCGGAACCTTCGGTTTCGTCTACTGGTAGTCCTTACACGGACGATTCTTCAGAGGCTTCTCAGCCTTCTGTCGAACCACAGCAGCCTGTTGTTTCCGAGTTCCCTGACGGGGGACCGGTCCTCGCCGAGCAACCCTTTGGAGAACCAGTTGAGTTCAACTGGCCCTTTTCAGACCCTGTGTCTGAATTGAGATTAGGAGCTGATTTCCTTTCTCTTACATCGGGTTCACCGTTTGTTGCTGCTGTTTTTCCTCCTAGTCCTCGCCGTCTTCTGCGTGATTTAATGGCAGGATCAACCATGAGTGATTCTGGTGAGGAAATTCCCGGGTTTGATGACTATCAGCGCATCCCTCGTAGATTGTTTGAGGGAGACGATTCTGAGCTGGCTACCACATCGTCAGCTGGTCCTTCTTTGCCGCAGGGATACAGATCTCTGGGTCAGATTATCTCAGTTGCTGCCTCTATGGGGATATCATCTCCTGCTTCGAGGCCAGCTGCCACTACACCCGGGGTGTCTCCTTCGACGCCCGTCACTTCTGTTCCCGTGCGGCCCACTGTTTGTGTAGCTGCCTCTTCTGCTGTTGTCTCAGCTACCGGGGCTGGGCCAACTCCTGAAGATATCTATCTAGCTACCGCTATACCGGATAATATTTCTCCGGAGGAGTATCGGTTGTTTTTGCAACAGCCGAACGCCGGGGCTGGACAAATCCCCCAAGATCCTTACCGATCTTTCTTTTCGCACTATGCACAAGACGACACTCCCGTGTATGGTTTTCCGGGTCAGCTTGACGAGCATGGGGACATTTTGCGCCTTCCTGCTCCTGAAGCTTATCTTTATGTTCAAGGTTTACCGTACAACCAGGCTCAGAACCTGCAGGCACAACCTTTTCAAGGCCAACCTGCAGGCCAACCTGGCTATCAGTACGACCCACAGGGACAGCCCAATCAAGGCTACTCTTCGGGCCAGCAAGGGCCATTCTATAATCCGCAAGGACCGTATTATAACCCTGCTGGTCAACCTGCTCAGCCTCAGCCGGGGTATCAACAGGGACCGGCCTATGGTCCTGGGGGGAAAATCCAGCCTTCTTTACCGATGCAACCGCAATATCCTGTTGTCTCTAACGTTGCATATCAGCCAGGACCACTTTATGGTTCTGCTTCAGGTCAAACTGGTTTCCAGCAAGCACCTGGTCCCGTTCCACCACCAGGCCAACCAGGTCATCCGGTACAACCTGGTGTCCCGCCTCCAGGCCAACCAGCTTATTCGGTGCAACCTGGGGCTCACTTACAACCAGGTCAGCCTGCGCAACCAACGCCGCCTGTCTATCCGGGCCAACCTGTTCATTCAGGGCCGCCCCCTCATTCGGGCCAACCTGTTCATTCAGGGCCGCCCCCTCACTCGGGTCAACCTGTTCATTCAGGGCAACCCTCTCATTCCGTTCACTCTGCTAAACAGCCCGCTCATTCCATGCCGCAGCCAAATCAACAGCTGCGCCCTACGTACCAGGCTCCGCAGGGTTCCACTTATCAGCAGTCTACTCATCCTCAGAGTGGTTATTATCCTCATGGTCAATCACAACCGAACTATAACCACTCTGGAGGTTCTCAGCATCAACCTCCTCCACCCGGTTCTAACTATGCTCAGCAGCCAAATCCAAACGCTGCTTATACGGGGCAAACGCCTAATCAGGGTACGAACTCTGGTTATCAGGCCCCACACAATGGTTACCAGAATCCAAATCAGTCTGGCTATACGAATTATGCCCCTCACGGTCAGAATCCTACGGGACAGAACCCATGGGGGCACGGATATTCACAACCATCGTGGAGCATGGGTACCGGACCTTATTCTGGGACTGGCATGGGAATTAACCCTCCATTGCCGTTCCTGGCTACCTTGGATCTGCCGGACGTTTCAAAGTTGACCAATGATCCAATTTCTCATAATCCATATTGGCCTCCGGTTCCAACCAAGATACCAGGAGATTGTCCCAAGTTTGAGGGCAAATCTGGCGAAGACCCCCAGGCGCATGTGATGACGTATCACCTCTGGTGTTCGTCTAACTCTTGGACTGACGATTCGGTTCGTTTGCATCTTTTCCAGCGTACGTTAACAGGAGCTGCTGCTAAGTGGTACATAGAGCTATCCCGTGGTATTTTTCAGGATTTCAACTCGTTAGCTATGGCTTTCCTCACGCATTTCCAGTTACCAGTCCGGTATGAGACTGGGACGCACCTCCTGTCTTCCTTGAAGCAGGACTCGGCCACTCACATCTCGGATCACATCCATGAGTGGCGGCGCCGTCGTCGACTGATCAAGTTTCACATACCTGATCAGATTTTGACTCACTGGTTCACCACCTCCTTTGTGAATAAAATCGCCCAGGATATCGCGATGGGAGCGTGTGTGACGGAGGAACAAGCTATCGCGCGTGCCCAGTATCTGGATCTTGTTTATTCGCAATATGGCACGCTTTATGACATCCTGCCTGATGCCCCACGGCCCGGAGCCAAAAATACCCCGCCTACCCCTACGGTGGATGGCGTCATTGGTTCCGTCTCTCAAAATTCGAAGAAGTCTTCGAATGGGAAGCAGAAGGCTAATTCTTCCAACAATACCTCTACTAATCCCGCCTCATCCGATTCTGGTAAATCCGCGGAGGTAAATGCTGTTCAGGCCAATCCTGCAGACAAATCCTTCAAGGAGAAGAAGAAGGGCAAAGGCAAATCAAAATCTGATGCCCCGAAACCGGAATCTAAAACTCGAACTGAGGATGGCTCCCAACGTAAGCCGAAATTCCCCTGCCTCATCTGTGAAGGTGACCATTACACTAAGGATTGTCCACGACGGTCCGAAATTAGTCAACTTCTTAAAGGCTCAAAGGGAACTCCGGCTGTTTTAAAAGAGCCATTTCCATCTCAGCAGACCTAGATGGTCGAACAAGGTTCATCATCTGCACCGTTTGGGTCTCAAGTTTTCATGATGAAGACTAATGCACCTATCACTATTGCTACGAGATCGAAGGATTACAATAGTCAGCAGCAGGCACCCGGGAAGGCAGTGGCGGAAGGACCGCCTCCCCCACCTGCTTCTGGTTCATTGGAAATCGAGAAGCTGACTCTCGAACCCGTTGTGAAGCCACCTCCCAAGGGTGTTCTTCAGAGATCCTCTTATAATCCAAACGCTCGTGCCGCTCAACATTACAGTATTGTTGAGGATCTGGCACAGGCGCCATGTGCCATGTCTGCACTGGAAGTTCTTCAAAGTTGTCCTTCACAACGGAAGGCTTTACTGTCTGCCATCGGTGGTATTGATCCCGCCGACTCGAGCCTTCTCACCTTTGATCCGGAGAATTTTACTCCCCGGCTTCCACATCAAATCGCTTTGGTTATTCAAGTCAGGATTAACGGTCTGAACGTTCACAGAGCCGTCGTAGATGAGGGTGCATCTACTTGTGTTATGTCCTCCGCTTGTTGGAAGGCCATCGGCTCTCCAACTTTGTCGTCATCTCCCAATGCCCTTGAGGCATTTGATGGTCGGGAGTCTAAACCCCTGGGAGTTCTCGAGAGTCTTGCGATCACATTACAGGGAAAAACTGTCAACGTAGAAGTAGAAGTGGTTGACGCTAAACTCAACTACAATATACTTCTTGGCCGCAGCTGGACCCATGCCATGCTCTGCGTGCCGTCTACTATCTTTCGATTCATTAAGTTCCCCCATGAGGGAAATATTGTCACGGTAGATCAGTTGTCATTTTTTACCTCTAGCTCTGAGAACAACGTGCCATACGTGGATCAAATTCCGAATCCCCAAGACAGCATAGGACCTGGTCTTTTCAAAGACCCAGTTCTCATGGGTATATTCCCCGCACCGCCACCGAATACCGCTCAAGTCAACATGTTGTCCAGGACTGATGACCCCTGGCTTATTCCTACACCTGAGCAGGTATATGAGTTTGGAGAATCCATGCCTTTAACGCCAGTATAGATCAGCTACTGTGAGATTGTTGACGCATCGGACCCTCCACCTCCTCAGCATGCTCCGATGAGCATGGCTCTTGACGTTTACTCACAATCCCCCTGGCTTGGTCAGGCTGATTCACCTGATCCTCTTAGAGAGACTTTTCCCTCATATGAGGCTATCATTGAAACTATGTCTCTTGAGGAGCTACCCTGGGGCGATGGACATCATCGTTCCTCGTTTATGCCTAGCTTGGGGGCAATGACTGACTGTCTAGAGCGCTATGCTACTCAGGTTCCTTCCCCTCCTCTTCAAACACCGATCTTGACGCACGAGGTCTTTTCGGAGGGTAATCTGAGTAACATTACTCAAACGGTTCCTATCAACATCTCTGTTAAACCAGGGATTGTTGAGAACATTCATGTGGGTGTGACCTGTTCTCCCGAAGAGATCCAGGTCTATACGAAACTTTTCAAAGAGTTCAGAGATGTTTTTGCATGGTCCTACGAGGAAATGCCGGGAATTGATCCTAGTATTGTCGTGCACGAGATTCCAACCTATCCAAGTGCGAAACCCGTGCGCCAACGCTTGCGTCCCATGCATCCTCGGAAAGCCGCCGCTATCAAGGCAGAGGTTGAAAAACTTCTGAACGCGGGGTTTATTTATCCTATCCCCCTTACAGAATGGGTGTCCAATATCGTCCCCGTCGATAAAAAGCAGGGTACCATTCGAGTCTGTGTAGATTATCGCGATATCAATCGCGCCTGTCCGAAGGACAATTATCCCACTCCGTTTATCGATCAGATTATCGACGATTGCGCCGGAAGTGAGATCTACTCCTTAATGGACGGTTTCTCAGGTTACAACCAGATTAACATTGCACCCGAGGATCAACATAAGACCACATTCATCTGTCCGTGGGGCACTTTTGCATATAAAAAACTCCCGTTCGGCTTAAAGAACGCTGGCGCCACGTTTCAACGTGCAATGTCATATGCTTTTCATGATATTCGCCATATTGTCCAGCCTTATCTGGACGACTTGCCTGCCCATTCGGGTAAGCGAGAGGATCATCCCGAACATCTTCGCCAGATATTTCTTCGTTGCAGACGCTACAATATTAGGCTCAATCCTCATAAGTGCGTCTTCTGCGTCGATTCTGGCCGTCTTTTAGGCTTTATAGTCTCGAAAGACAGAATTCGCCTCGACCCTCTGAAGGTTGAGGCCATTATAAATCTCCCGTCACCCTCCTCCCTTTATCAGTTGCAGAGTCTGCAAGGGAAAGCGAATTTTCTTAGACGCTTTATCCCAAATTACGCCGAGGTGGCCAAAGGATTCACTCGTTTGTTAAAGTAGAATGTTCCCTTTCATTGGGACGAAATCGCTCAAGAATCCTTTGAGAAGCTGAAGACATTGCTCGTCAATGCTCCGTTGCTTCGTCCTCCGGACTACCACCGCGAATTTACTTTGTATCTAGCCGCCGCATTAAGCACCATCGCCATGGTTTTGGTGCAGGATGACGAGAACGGTGATGAACATGTTGTTTATTACCTCTCTCGGAACCTTCTCGACCCGGAAACGCGCTATGCACATGTCGAGAAGTTGGCCTTAGCAGCCGTACACGCCGTACAACGCTTTCGCCATTACATCCTGTTGCACACGATAACAGTGGTTTCAGACTGCAACCCCATGACATATATTCTTTCTAGACAATTGCTGGGGGGCAAGTACTCCAAATGGATCGTCATCCTGCAGGAGTTTGATTTGGAGTTCACCACTGCCAAGTCAACTAAATCACTGGTCTTCGCGGATTTGATTTGTTCTCTCCCTATAGACTCTCTTCCTGAACACTCTGAAGATCATATTCCGGACGAAACGTTGTTTCTTATCGATACTCGTGATCCTTGGTACGGGGACATCATAGTGTATCTTCAGACCGCGACATTCCGGTCTGAGTTGGATAAAGCTGCACGCCGTCGGATTCGGCACCAGTCCCAACCCTACCGCATAGTAGGAGATACCTTATATCGTATTGGAGTAGATTCGGTGCTCCGACGATGCCTTACCTCGGACGAGGCTGAGAAAGTCTTGAATGACTGCCACAGTGGCGCCTGTGGTGGACACATGTCCGGATATGCCACTGCCCAAAAGATTCTGAGGGCAGGTTATTTATGGCCTTCTATATTCAAGGATTGTATCACTGCAGTCCGAAAATGCCATCCGTGCCAGATTTTTCAGCGCAAGATGCGCGCGCCGCCGTTGCCTTTGCATCCCGTTATTACCGTCGGCCCTTTTGCGAAATGGGGCGTGGATTTTATGACGTGTAACCCTCACTCGGCCGGGGGCATGCGTATATCATTGTCGCCGTCGACTACTTCACTAAGTGGGCCGAGGCGATGCCTACACTAGCTGCTGACGGAAGAACGGCTGCTTCATTTTTATTCAACCATGTTATTGCACGATTCGGGGTTCCTCAAGCTATCGTCATTGATCACGGTACTCATTTCCGCGATTACATGATGGCGGAGCTGACAGCTGCGTTGGGCCTGCGTCACGACAGCTCAACGCCATACTACCCTCAAGCGAACGGTCAGGTTGAAGCAGTGAACAAAGTTTTGGTCACTATGCTTCAGCGAACAGTGGGGATTCATAAATCCAGTTGGCATCTCCAACTGTTCTCAGCTCTCTGGGCGTACCGAACATCTGCTAAAAGTGCAACCGGATTCACACCATTCCAACTGGTGTACGGTCTGGAAGCTACTTTGCCGATTGAATGTGAAATTCCTTCGCTCAAATTAGCTGTGGAGCTCTTACCAGATACTTCTCCTGAGGAAGAGCGTCTTCTGTATCTCGAACGGTTGGATGAAACCCGTCGTCTAGCTGCTTTGATCATCGAAGCACAAAAGAAGAGGGTCAAATCTCATTTTGATCAATCTGTTTCTCCCCGTTCTTTCATTGAAGGAGACCCAGTCCTCTTGTACGATCAGGCACATGATAAGCTTGGTGCCGGTAAACTCCAGCCCATGTGGCACGGTCCCTATATAGTAAAACGTGTTTTGAAAAATGGGGCCTACGAGCTTATAGACTACGAAGGAGTTCCATTGGCGCAGCCCAGAAATGGGCTGTACCTTAAGAAGTACTACGCCTAAAATGATTTCTTGGTGTGGTGTGTGTACATAGGTGTGTGATTGTCATTTGTGTGCATGGTGTGGTGTGCTTGGTAAACATCTTTCTGCTGATCGGGTCTTCCTGGTTGTGCAGATGTCTATTCATCCATTTGTTGGTTTCGCGGACGGTGCCTCCCGCAGTACCAGGAATCTGTCTTCTGCAGCCTGGGTAATCTATGATCCTGCTGGTGAGTTGATCGACCTGCAAGGTGTTTGTTTAGGGCGTACCACGAACAATATCGCAGAATATAGCGCCGTGTTGGAATTATTAACCGAGGCAGTAAACCTTGGTATCCGTGAATTGCTCGTGTACCTAGATTCACAGCTTGTAGTGTTGCAGCTGAACGGGCACTATTCGGTAAGAAATCCGTCCATTTTACGATTGTATTTGCGTATTCGATTACCGGAAAGGAATTTTGAATATATTACATATCATCATATACCCAGACATTTGAATGCATTAGCAGATACAGTAGCAAATTTGGTGTTAGATAGACATTTGCGCAATTTATAAATCATCATCACATGTAAAGAAGACTCATCCAGAAATAGATATGCATATATATAGATATCGAAATGTTTACATAGAAGTGTGTCACATAAAACTCAAAAAATATACATAATTGTCTTAATACATCCGGAGACACCGTGTCTCTCAAAAAATAGGTGTGGCTAAATCCTAGAGACTAATCAGCATGGTGCTCATGATAGCACGTCACTGCACGCACTAGCCGCCTCAGGATTCGGTGGAGCCGGTTTGGAACTCCCACCGTATGGCGCTGGTACTCCATCGATACGTCTGACAGTCGGGCATAGTCTGGGATCCCATGGACGATCCCCTCGAGGTTCTGAACCAGTGCCTCTCCTCCGGTACCTTCCCCCTGGATCTCAGGGGCGAGTTGTGTCCTCCGGGAGATAGGAGACATCCCGGCTGGTCTCTCAGGTCCTACATCTGCATGCATGTATAATTGTGTTAAGACAAGTGTGTATTAACAAAAAAAAAAACATATAAACATAAAATAAAAAATATGAGGTCTTACCCAGCTCTTCATCCCAGTCGTCTCCTTCTGGTAGCGGGAGATCCGGGTCCCCTGTAAAGTCAGTTCCCGGATAGGGCCAATCTTCCACAACGATCAGTTGGCGCCGTAACCACCTGAAGAACTCGGGCTTCCAGGACATCTGTTGCCCGCCTCCAGATCTGGGCATCAGTGCTGCCCAGCGAGCCATTCTCGGCTCTCGTGGTACTGGACTCGCCACATGGGCCTCTTGGCCCTGGAAGGTTGGTATGCGTTCTAGAATGAACGATACCAAGATGGAACCATACCCAAACTGCTTCAGTTTGTTCTGTTTGCACTTTGTGAGCTGCCTTTTCATGTTGATCGTGACAGCTGTTGCCCAATCATACAGTCGGGGACCCATGCATTCTGAGGCCAGTAAGAGTTGAGTCTTTGTAGCCTCGTGCGGTGCCTGCGATCCAGCAGCCCGCGTAATGGTGTGGAGTACAACTCTCAGTGCTAGGTCAGGGATGGTTGAGATGTATACCTTCTTACTCCCTGTTCCTGTTTGTGCCCCACCGCACACCCGCGCCATTACTTCTTCCATCTTCTCCCCTGATGGTCTGCTCCCAGTCAGTACAGGGATTGGACCCCTGCGGGATAATCCAGTAACGAAATAAATGTCAGTGACCTCCAATTCCAACACCTGGTCTCATATTCTGAATACTTGGTCATTTTCATCCCAGAGGTTGATAAGATATTGGAGGAGCTCAGGCTGAGCTCGTAAGCATGGCGTGAGGAAGAACTTTTTTAAGCCACAGTCTCTCAGAGCATTCATACATGCTTGGCTTTGCATGGCCTCTTCGTCCTCATCTCCGTGTTCTCGTTCCTTCCATTCAATTGCCATTCTGACTGTTTATCTGCATTCACATGGTCCAAAGCCCCTGATTAGATCTTTTGTAAGCTTCAAAATTCAAGAGATTTGGCATAAATAGTGGAATTTTAAGCGGAAATTTGGGTTCCGCCGCTGGCGCGACTGTTTTGCTGACAGTCGCGCCATGTGGCGCGGGCCCTTTGGTAAAAAGAGCTCAGTGGCGCGGGTCCGTGCCCGATACCCGCGCCACTTGGCCCGGCCCTAAAATTTCAAAGGTGCCCCTACAGAGCTGATTTCTAAGGGGAAATCATTAAAAAATGCATGGAAAGAAAGAGAAAAAGAGCGCCTCTTACCTGTCACAGACGAGACGCTGAATGGTTGCCTGGATTGGTCGTAATCACCGTCAGAAGATTCTGCTCCAAATGGACCACTGTTGCTCTCCACAAGGTAAATAGTAAAAAGTAATTTCATTTTTTACCATTAGACATATTTATAACTTTTCGACGTTAAATGAGCTTTAAAAGTTATTTTTTGTCAAATATTTGCATGTGTTATGTCGAAAATGGATTTTACGCTTGTTAGGTATGTGCAGCGGCAGGTTTTTGCGACTTAAAAGGTGGAGACGAGTTGTATTTTATACTTTTTCGGACTCAATAAATACACGAAAAAGTCACTCTGGAGTCATCTTTCAGCTCTTTTCTGACTCTCTAAATATGAAAAGATCGCCGAGGCCCTTGTCGTTTCGATCTCGTTAAAATGGACACGAATCGACATTCACCCAGTATAAGTTTAACCCTTTTTCGGGCTGGGCTGGATCGATTACGAAAAGGAATACCCTAGCCTATCGCGACTAGGAGGTTTTCCCGGATATTGTTTTCTACCTTTTCGGATCTGGGAAACTATTTACGAAAAGGGACCTGTGGAGTTTTCTTTTCCGCTGTCTTTTCAAACTCTCTAAACATGAAAAGACACCGAGTTCTTCCTTTGTCAGACTCGTTAAACCCTGATGACATTGGATTCCGTCGAAATGACGTTCTCCGAGTTTCTCCTTCCTAGGACTCATTAAATGCACTAGGATGGATTCGCCCGAAGGGCGGACTTATATCACAAGCATATGCTATCCCCTTCAAGCTTGTTATCAAAAATAATTGGGGTACTCGCCAGAAATGGTGGGGGAAAAATGGAACCATCGTCGTTGTCGTCGGCAGTATGTCGCTCTTGAACATGGCACTTGTCCGCATTCGTGTCGGGTTGGGGACATCTCATCTCGTTGTTTCACTTTGCTTCCATGGGTTTGGGTAATCTCTTTTGACCTCTCATCTGTTCACTGCCTCGTCGCCATGACCTTTGATCTGTTGATGTCAAATACTGCCAAGTCCATTGTCGTGCCGTTTATATGTTCAAGAGAAGTTGGCCTCTGCGAATATCAACCTTCCTCTGTTTCTCATATGATCCTGATTCGCAACAAAACATTATGTTTCTCTGTCTCGTGTCGATGATGTGGGAATCATTATGGCCCACCTTCGATCAAGGTCACTTCCTGTCGACTTCAACTCATTATCCAGGAAGTTGGTCTAGAGACTCCCGATGGTACCTTGGAGCCTGCATGCCTCAATGGCAGGTTCGTCGCATTCGACGTGAAGAGAGGTTTACATCATTGACTTAAGATCGAGGTGGTCTGATGTTCGGCAATCCAACTCATTTATTCGCCTTGTAAGTGGGTGTACTGTAGTACCTTGAGGACCAGTATCCATTATGGTGGTTTCTCTCGCGTCTGTTAACGGCTTTCATCATTGGTGAAATTGTCAGTGATGTTCATGTTCGACATCAGCTCACACATTCACATGCTTGAACTTGTACTTGTTTGGGTCGAGATGGAGCGCAAGACCATTGGATTGTGTCTGTTGTAATCCATTTGCGATTGTCTGGATTATTGTCATTATGTACCTTGACTCAATGATTGGATGGGCACGTGCTTTGAGTCCTATTTGATCTTAGTTGGATAGGCAGCCATACCTAGATCAGTTCCATAGCATACTCATTGGATCCATTTATCCCTTACCATACTATCTCTCATGTGCATGAGATATCGGTTATCTTTACTGTGCGGGTTTTTCCGACGGCGGGCCTTCAGTTGGACACGTTCTCGTAAAGCATTTCACCCCTCTCTCTCTCGGGCCTCATGCTTTAGGGGGCATCTGTTACACAGTAATTTGTCACCGTCCCTACCATTCCCCGTCCCGCGTAATGGAGGACCCATTATGTGACCTGTGAACACTGTCATGCCTTGAAAACATCATCAATGCATCCCTCTGAGTATGAGCTTAATTTCCCCTTGAGACATCTCCTTGCAAAATCCATGAAAAACAGCTCTTTTTGTATTGGCGCGGGTAGACAGTTCAATGCTCGCGCCAATCAGGGAAATCCTGTAACGAGGTCGTGCCACTTGGCGCTCTGTCATAGAGCAGCAATCGCGCCACCCATTTTAGGGACTGTTTTTTAAATATGGATGGCGGAAGTTGAGTTCAAACAAACTCACAACCATTGCCTATCTTGAGTTGGGAGGTTTGGCTACGGGAGTTCTATGGAAGGGAAGTGGTTTTTCCACCTTCTATGGAACCTTCCTTGTTGATAGGGCCAATCCCATAATAATAGGGATCCCAACTCCCTCCTTCCCCATCTATAAAAGCTTGCTCAGATCCATAGCAAGCTAGTCTTGAAGTGCTGAAGCTTTGCATCTCCCTATTCCCAAGTGCCTTTGTGCTGTAAAGAATCCCTTCTTTCCCTTAAGGCCCATTCAAGCGGGGAGACCATTGTTACGAGACTCTGGAGAGGTTTCCCTTTCCTTGGCGAGCTTTGCGAGACGTGGACAACCGGAGACCCGTTCGAAGGAAGCTGCGACGTCAGAACTTGGTTGTAACTTCTATTCGTTTATCACTTTAATAGATGACTATGATTATGGTTCCCCTCCTTTTTCTATCATGTTAATGCGAGTAATATCTTTTCTGACCGATGTTTAGTTACGTATGCTGGTTCCTATGCATGTATCTGTTCGTTTCTTCTGTGTGCAGGTGTTCATCCGCGGAGATCGCGGAAGGATTGTGATCTGCCAGGGCTGAAGGATGGGGACATCTCTTCTTCAGATCTAGCATTGGAATCCACGTAGGCTCTTATCCCAAGTCTTTCATTCGTAACTAGGAGCTTGCGTCATAGCATTGTTTGTTTGTTGCTAGACCCCTGCTGGGCTAGTAGGGATCGCCTCTGTCCGCAGAGGGGATTTACCTCCTCAACAATTGGTGAGGGGCGAAAAATGTCACCATAAGCTCATTGGTCAGGGTCAAAAGAGCCTTCATCACTAAAAAATATACGTCACAAAAGGTGGCATCGCCAAAAGTATTGTTGTTGTGGTGACATTCAAGGTTTGTCACCAAAAATGATTTATAATGATAGATAGTGATCGTCACCATGTCATATGAGAAATGGTGATGGACAATAGCCACCGTCACCAAAAAACTGAATGTCACCAAATGTGGTGTCACCAAAATTATGTGTTGTGGTGACGTTCAAGGACCATCATGGATATTTATTATAATTATGGATAGTGATCGTCACCATTTCATATGAACAACAAATATTTTTTGTGATGGACCTTTCATGGCCATGAATATTGGTGCATATATATGGTGATGTTCATTGACTATCACCATTTCATTTTTGGTGAGGGTCCAAAAATCTCATGATAAGCTCATTGGTGACATCAACTTCCATCACAAATAATGACTATAATGAGAAACAGTGACCCTCACCATTTCATATCAACAACAAAGATTTATGGTGATGGACCTTTCATGGTTGTCGCTATTGATGTGTATATAGGGTGGCATTCGTTGACCATCACCATTTAATATTTTGGTGTGGGTCTAAAAATGTCACCATAAACTCATTGGTGATGGTCAAAAGAGCATTTGTCACCAAAAATTGATCGCCAACATTCCCTATGAATATCAAGGCACGATGGAACTGAAACATCAACCTCCTACTTGTAAAGCAGGTGCTCTTCCATTGAGCTAGCACCCTTTAAAGAATTAGACTTTAAACTAGCAATTTCCCCTAAAGGTGCAATGATACACCAAAGGAATAGAAGATTTACGAAGATCAAAAGTTTCTAGAAATAACATGTTCAATATACACAATAAAAAGAAAATAATAATAAATATGATATTCAATATAAATAATAAAAAGAAAATAACTCAATTGATTAAATTCCTCTATGATACCTAATATTTACCAAAACTATTCATGATTAAATACTTAATATTTACCAAAAATACTAATGATTAAATCTGTTTATAATTTCAGGAAGGAACATGATTTTCTTGTTACAATTTTTTTTTCCTGTCATGTCATGATTTAATACAGAGAATGGTTAAATACATATTGATTGGGATTTAATCCAAGGAGTGTTTATTTTGATTATCTCATTGCAACTATGAAGATATTGTTCTAAATTTAATCCAAGGAGTGTTTATTATGATTATCAAATAGCAACTAAGAATACATTGTTCTAAATTTTAAGAATTATAGTAATAAAATCCATCTTCAACATGAATTAACATGTTATAACATATTAGACAAATTTTGAGTCAGGGAAAAAGTACAAGGTTTAGAGTTAAAATATTTGTGCGAAGGACAAGGAGATATCATATAAAACTTTCTGAGTTGAGGTTATCACTAGAGAACATAGTCTTGAGTCTCAAATGAGTACTTAATGAGGGACTTCTAGATATAAATGGGTACAAAATGTGAATTCACCCCTCGTGAGTCATGGAAACCCGTAGACAACTCCTGAGGCTTTACAACGACAGTAGTTGCACCCATCACACTACTTTTTTAGGTTGAATTGTCCACACCTCAAGCTTTTCTAGTTGCAACCACTGCAGTTGCACCCATCACACCACTTTTTTAGGTTGAATTTTCCACATGTTCTAATCCACAGAAGATGTAGTTGAATAGTCTATTGTGCTAAATTGCATAGCTTTTTCCCACAACTAACCATAATTCCTTACATGTGATGAGTGCACCAGACATGTATCATGGGAGCCACAAAACCTGCAAACACAATTATCCATGAATTCCAAAATGGGGAGGATGTAACTGGCAAGAAAAAAGATGGGACAAATGCTCCCTTGCAATGAAATTCCAGATGTGACTCCTCATGAACAGAGAGCCATTCTTATCAAAATATTCTAAGAGAAACATGTTTTAAAGCTAAATGGACACAATTCATTAACCGCCCTACCATCCACAGCCCCCGACACACTCACTCCCTTAGTAGAAAAGGCCAAATGACTAAATACGTTTGCTCAAAAATTCAAAAACAACATCCAGATATGGGAAGAATACACCAATGCCCAACAAGCTTGGGACTAGCACTTAGTAGTGAGGAGTTTCACACCTTTGGTCAAGGCTCCATTCTCACAGGCTTCACACATGGGGGATAGGAAGGTATTGAACTTATGGCATTTGGATGTGATGAACCATGTGCATATATTTCAAACCCAAGCCTACCCTCATTATCCTTAAGGCAAACACTGCTGACGAAGTTCCATTCACATAGATTTTACCCAACATGTGGAGGTATTAATATAACTTACACCATCAGGAAGAAATTACACTTGTGTATGTGTTATGGACCTAGGGCCACCCCATGTTCTCCTTAAGGCTTGCTAAAATATTTTTGTTAAGAGGGTTGTGATCAAGTGGTAAATAAAATGTGCTATCGTTATGGAGACTCAAGTATAATCTCCCCTCAAGAACATGATGTCATGATTTAATGCTTTCAATTTGATGAAATAGATACACCTTGGTCATGGAATTTAGGTCAAAGGTAGGCCCACTTTGTTAACAAAGGTTTATTTACAAACCAAAATATAGGGGATGAATATGTCAAGGAATAAATGAATAGGAGCAAGGATAATAACATACGAAGAAGGTTCAAATTTGGCACATATTGAAAAGTATATTTTTTAGGCCTGAAATCATGCATTCCATGCATATAATGGTGTACCAACTAAAGCTCTGGAATAAAATGCACATCATACCATGTTTAAACCTAGGAAAGTGTAGAATCCTTCATATTCTAGTCTAATCAAGAGAGTCCACATCTTAAAGAGCTCCCCATTGATTTTTTAGATAATGTTATTCTAATGGGAGTGGATGTGAAGAAACTTCTTTGAGAAGCATTCCAATGAGAATACATACGTGTGGCACAAAAAACCCTAGCATTTGATCAAATGAGCACATTTCATGGGAACATTTTTGCTAGGAGGATGACAAAAGGCATCACGCAAAATCTCTCTCCATTGTAAAGGCATGGATGGATTAATGGGAGATTCCCCTGTGAACCTAGTTGAAGATCTACTAGAGAAAGAAATTTCAATGATTTTTGGCATGTTGAAATAGCATTATCGTGCCATCCATATTCACAATTTCAAACCTTTTGAAGGTTGTCTCTTGAATCCATTTTCCCTAATTGGATAGGAACTAATCCACACTAATCCTAGTCTTCCATCACAATCTATTTCTAAACCTATCTCATATTTGAATTAAGGAAACCCCTCTTGTTCCAGGTGATAGAAAATCAAAAGTAAGAGACGACAATATTGTGGTACAACAAACAAACCCTCTTAGTTACCCTAAATATTTTACATGTGTTAAGGCTTTACAAATTAAAGTGCAGGTTTGTGAGTTAACAAGAATCATCAACGTATCTTAGCATTTTTATAAATGTCAATGTTGGGCGTTGACCTAGTTAGAAACAAGAAACAAGCAGTCTTTATGTTAGATGGAAAAACAGCTCAGGATAGTAGTTGTGGATTCACCCCTTCAATATTTTAAAATATTAGAGTTTGTGCTTTATTTTTGGTTTATAGTTTCATCATTACCATAGGTCCATTTTAACAATCTGTGATACCAATGCTTTAATGGGGTGAATTCAAAGAAAAACGATGACCACACTGCATGGATGTGATCTTTCAAATCATAAGACATCATCTTGACAAGCAGAGGCAAAATAACGATGGGTATGAGAAATGTCTTCTTTGTAATAGAATGGGTGACACAGAATAATGGCCCGCAAAAGTAAAAAACTTAAAAAAGTTGCAGGATGCTCTGCTTACACTCAAGGAGATACACATTTTCCTTGAGAGGGATCTCTACAATTTGGTCCTTCAAGGGGAAATGACAGTTTGTAAGGAAAGGGACTACATTACAAGGGGTGCCAGGGTGAATTCTCGATGATAGTGGATTTTTGAAGAGGATGAGGGATCCAAATTCCAAATTCTACTTTGACTACCTGAAAATAAAAGAGACAGTTACAATATTCTTGGTTTGCATCAATGGGATGGATATCTTGTAGAGGATCAAACAAAGGTCAAAGGCATGTTCCGAGTGCATTTTCAAAATATTTTCTCTTAATTCTTTTACGGACCATGTGGTGTATGTCAGGAACAGTCATTATAGATTCATTCCATTCAATATTTCTATCTATTGGATAGTGACTTCTTAAAAGAGATCAGTTTTTTTAGCTCTTAGTTCTATAAAGAATAGAAATTCATCGGGAATGGATGACCTTTGTTGTATTTTTTCATCAAGAATGGATGGCCTTCGTTCTAATTTCTACACAGCCATGTTGAACACAATACAAGATTATTTCTATTGTTTGAGAAATAAAAATTTCTCTTCTAAAAGGCTATCTAAAGCTCTCAATCAAGGCCTTAGTAAACGCATTAACAAGAATGTAGCTAGGGGTACCATTGGAGGTTGGATCCTCCTTACTTTCCTCAGTGTCTCATACAAGATCATGGCTAAAGAAATGGCTCTAGATTGCATGGAAGTTAGTTCAACAAGAGCAGGTAGGTTTTGTACAAGGTCCAATTATTCTAGACACGTAATCTATACTTGAGAGGACTTGGAATGGGCTTGAGATAGTGGCTAGGAGCCTTGTTTTCTGCAGATTGGAGCTTCATCACAGACATGTTGGTTTTTCTTGTACTTTGGTCCACGATGTGTTATCATGGTGAACACACTACTCTCTGATGCATCAACATTTCTCCTTGTTATTAACTCAATATCCCCTGAATTTTTTCTAAATCGATCTATTTTTCAAGGGTGCCCCTTTGCCCCAGATTTGTATATTTGACAATGGATGCCTTGGATCACATATTGAAGTTGCTGGAATTTAGGGGAAAGTGAATGATATCTTACGTCCTAATGGGTCAAACATGGTCAACAATCATTTTGCTAATGGATCCTTTATTTATGTGAGTGTTAAGTAGAGCTTGGTTGATGGTGCTCATACTTGTTTGTGCATCTTTGGCTCTACATTTGAAGTTGTGGTTAGTGACTGTTGTGTAGGAAATTCCCCTCTTCAGACAGAGGCGACCCCTCTAGCCCTAGGGTGGGTCTAGCAACTATGAGAACATACTAACATCTACCTTCCTAGATTGTAAATGAAATTTAGAGGAAGGAATATGACCTACCTTGTTCTGATGCTATGTTGTCGTCTTCCATCAAAGCTTCTTAATGCACCGCTCTTCTCAAGCTTGATACACACTACTACCAACGTTCAATTACCTGTACAGACAGTCAAGACACCACGACAATCATAAAATCATGACAAACATAAAACAATTACAACCTATCTAACTGGTCAAGGAATTCTAGAAATCTCATTATAAATGTAAACAAGAGTGGAAGATAAACATTAGTTGCATTTTATTATGATAAATACAAGGGGAGTTTACAACCAAGCCTTGATGTTGAGGCTCTCCTTCGGCAGTTCTGTATCCAAGCATGTTTGCAACACCTTCATACACAAAGGTCCAATATCTCACTATGTTCCTAACACACAAAAAAATCACACTCTCCTCTATTCTCTCGAAGCTATAATTTCTTCTTCTCTCTATGATTGCTACTTCTAACTAGCTAACTCTAACTAAGGTAGCAGAGGTGAAAGAGGTCTCCTTATACAAAAATGCAGGAGGAGGGTATGGGCCCTCAAATAATGGGGAAGAAGCTTATCCTTTGGATTAATTCCTATTTTATGGGAACAAGAAGCCCAAAGGGGAATTCCTCGGCCATATCCTCAAAACAAACTTCTAGCTCTCCGCTTCGCGAAGCTTCTAGTCGTGGAAACTTCGTTTCCATTTTAAAAAACTTTCCAAAAGAGGATCGACATGGGTCAAACATTAAAACAGACAACTGACCGGCGTAGGTCTCAGTCCAAAACTCTGTTGTCGGCACGGGTCAGATACTAAGACAAATCGTAGACCTTGAAAAATAGGTTTTTATAGGGATATTCTAGAAAAGTTATAAAGGGAGATGAATTGGCAGAAAAAGTGTGGTTCAGGGGTATGTATTCCATGCTTGGAAACTACACAAGCGTCACTATATGGGTCCTCTAGGATCAAGGAATAAGGATTACAAGGACAGTGACAAATTTTTGTGTAACATATGCACCCTAAAGCATGAACTCCGAACACAAGTGAGGGGTGAAATGCTTTACAAGTACGTGAAAGGAACCAGACGCTGATGTCAGGAGACCTAAAAAACAAGCATAGATACATATACATAACTGAAATCTCTGATGAAAATACATGAATCAAGGTATGAACGCAGCCATCCGCAAAAAATACCATGGTATGGTCGTAGCCATCCATCTGAGAAGGATCACATATGGACTCATGGTATGGTTGCAGCCATCCGTATGAAAGAAACATGTATCCAATCATGGAAAAATCATATTGTCTCGCAAACTGGACTCTAGAGAATAAAATCCAAGGTCTTGGGCTCTGTCACGACCTGATCAAGTACAATTTCAAGCATGCAAATAAGTGAGCTGAGTCAAACATGCAGGAAAATCGTCTGATTATTAGTCAATGATGTAAAATGTTAACAGACACGAGAGAAACCATCAATGATGACAATGGTCCTCAAGGTACTTCCAGTACAATCCACCGAATATGAATAAGGAACTAAAGTTGAACACCCATGAAATCACCCGATCGAAGGCCAATGATTTGAACTTGTCGTCGAATGCGAAGAACTTGCCATTAGGGCATGCAAGCTCTAAGGTACCAGAAAGGAGTCTCTGGATCTACTTCTCAGATAAAGAGCTGAAATCGACAAGAAGAAATCCATCGAAGGAGCGTCAGAATGAATCCCACATCATCAACACGAAACAGAGAATGTAATATGAGTGTTAATCAAGACTAAAATAGAGGATCAGGGAATGTACAAACTACAGAAGGATTTTCTCTTGAACATATCGACGACACAACTTTGGGATTTGGCAGCATTTGACTCAAATAGGATCAAAGATCATGTTTACAAGATTGATAATAGAATGAGAGGTAAATGGATTTCCCAAACCCATGGAGGCAAAGTGACAGAGTGAAGATATCCCAACCGGACACGAATTGTAGATAAGTGTCATGTTCAAGAGTGACATACTGCCAACAAAACTGACGAACAACTTCCATTTTTTCCCGCCATTTCTGGCGAGTACCTCTTTATTTTTACGCAAGCTTGAAGAGGATATCATATGCTTTTCATATAAGTTTTTCCTTTGGACAAATCTATCCTAATGCATTTTACGAGCCCTAAGAAGGAGGAACTTGATAACGTCATGATGAATATTTCCGATGTCATTTATTTTTAACGAGTTTGAAAAAGGAAGAACCTGGCACCTTTTCATATTTAGAGAGTTCGAAAAGAAGCAGAAAATAAAACTCCAACATGTCCCTTTTCATAGATAGTCTCTCAAATCCGAAAAGGTGGATAATAATATCTAAGAGAACCTCTTAGCCATGTTCGACTAAGGTATTCCTTTTTCGTAAATAATCCAACCCAACCCGAAAAAGGGGTAAAAGTATACTGGGTAGATGATGTTTCGAAGCCTTTAACGAGTTCAAAACAACAAGAGTCTTGGAAATCTTTTCAATTTTTGAGAGTCAGAAAAGAGCTGAAAGTTGACTCCTCCTAGAGGAACGAGTGGCATTAAGGGTAGCAACTGGTTCCAGTGATGGTGGAACTGCTCAGAACAAGTAAAGTTCAAGAGGCTGGCTAAAAAGACCACTCATTGTAGTATTTCCTTAGGAATGGGTAAAACAATCAAGTGAAGGCGTATGATCGGCCAAGAAAATGGTGACGATTGAATGAGAAAACTAGGGTTGATCGGGCAAAACATGCTGATAAAATGGTAATCACAAGAGGTAAAATGAGGATGGTTTCATTTTTACACAAGCTTGAAAATATGGAAAAATATGCTTGGAAAAAGATTACATGCCCCTAGCATGGTGACTCAATTTGAGGTACATGCCCCCAAGCTTCAGTACATTCACCAGAGTAGACTGCTAGTTACTGACAGGTGGATGGAATGAAGGTTCAATTACGAGATCAGGCGAAAGACTCGACTTGGATTTTATGAGATCTAATCAAAGATTCGAATTGAAAAGAGAACTCATTTCATTTTTTAATGATTTTGACACAGTCAAAGAAATATCCTCATAACAGTTAATTCATTTTTTAATCAGGCTGACTTAGTAAAATAACTATCCTCAGAAGAAAAAGAGCTAGTTTCATTTTTTAAGGAGCTTGACACAAGAAAATGAATTATGCTCCGTCAAGAGCTTGTTTCATTTTTTAAGGAGCTTGACGCAAGAAAATGAACTATGCTCCGAACAACTTGTTCAAGGCATATAAGAATCCATGGCTTCCAAGAGGTGCTCGTCCGATGGGAGAACAAAATCTCGGAAATCAGGATCCAACACCCCTAGAACACAGTACATAATGACAATGTCACTGGATGCGGACAATGAACAGGTGGCCACATAATTTACCTGTGCCAGAGAAGACACCACCAGTATTTAAAGACTAGGAAAAGGCGATGGTAAACTAGACATCGCATCAGGACCAATGAATGACAATTGATCAAGGGTCACGATCAGACCTTCATGTGGAAAACAAATCACATGAAAGAGGGAAGAGACAAGTGATCCCATGAAATAAGTATAGTCGCACCCCAGGAGTAAGTTAAAATCCAAGGGGTCTGGGACAAACATTACGTCTATATAGACATTTTTCCCTCCCAAAGTAATAGGAAACTTCAGAAAGGTCCCTAATGGTTGATTGGTTCCTCTGTTAAAAGCCAACATATTCAGCATAACATGAACAAGCGGTAGAGAACTAAACACTTTCCAAGAAGTTGAAGACATAATACTAATAGATGCACCTTCATCTAAAATTGTGCTTTATATGGCCACATTATAGGCCTGTACCATGATCTCAAAGGGCACATAAGAAGGAAGACGATATCCGAAAAATCGACTCCAAACGAAAGGAGCGATAAAACTACTTTGAGGTGGTACCACAGGAATGGAATGGTCATCCCCTTGTGTTACGAGAGAAAGAGGAGCATCCTCCTGGACCACGAGTGTGGGAGAAGGAGGGGCAGCTTCCTGAACCATAGGAATGGGAGGATCTTCCTCCAATTTCAAATAATCTGAAGAAACAAGAAGAACTCGAGGGGTATGAGACCCACTCTTAATGAAAAATACCTGATGAACCATAGGCAAGATCAGATCGAATGATTCCAAGAAAAATGGTTGGTCATGAATGGACTCGCAAGTCTGACTTTCCGGGGAAGTGGGATCGACTGAAGATGAATCTCAACTGATCGCTTGATCAACTAGCGGAGGACTCAAAGAAAACTTTTGGCAACCAACTGGAAGATAGGACTCAGAAGCAGTAGGGTTATCCAATAATTTCATGGCTTCATCCATGTACAAAAAAAGGTGAATGGGATGATTCCCTTCACGCAACTTATAGGTAAACTTGATCTTACCATGTTTCTTATGAGTCTGATCATTACTAGCTGAAGACGTGTCACCAGCACAAACTCCAGAGGATGATGACAATGGTAGATGGCCATCGAACCAAACTTCGAGCACCTTAGGGATGCTAGGGAAATCTCTAAGAAGGTGGTCACTCTTACATAGCTTGCAGGGGAATTTGACATTCCGTATAGGGTTGGAAGGTTTTACGACAGAAGATGCATTGGGAGAAATGGCTGCATGGTTGGCCTCTCGCTTATCTAACTTCTTATTTTTCGTCTTCTTCTTCTTCTTCTTATCCTCCTGGTTACCGGATTCCAGACTCTCGCTAGGCGAATTAGAAGAGGAGGACAAAGAAATAGGCAAAGAAGGCAAGAGGTCCACTTTAGAATCAACATGATGTTGTTCATGCGAAGGAAATGGTTGAATAGAGGCTGGGACACTCAGGACCACCGAGGTCAAAAATAACCAAACGGGAAAACCAACAGTTAACCAAGGAAGGGACAATGTTTCCATATAAGGAGCACTGACATTCCAAAAAGAAGGAAAAGGAAAAGGATTCCCTTTGGAGGGGATCCCTCAGTTGGTAAACTTTAGAAACATTTCCATTGGAAACAACCTTCAAAAATCACTAAGGAAGATAACTTTGACCAGGAGTATTTCGCGAGCAGTTAATTTTTTAAGACAATGAAACAAAAATCTTCCTTTTCGTATTTTAAGAGTCGAGAAAAGGGAAAAAGTTGACTCTAGTCACTTTCAGTTTGAATGAGCTTGAAAGGAAAAGTGCTCGATGATATTTTCAAATTTTAAAGAGTCATGGAAAGATCAAAATGACTACTCAGGAACTCTAGGCACAAAGGATTACCAGGTAATCATGAACTGCAATATACACCTTAGTGATCAAATGAAATATAAATGACCAAGGACTTGACATATGGTAGCTAATCTCCTCGAATGTTGTGTTCGGTGTATCATAGTTATAGAGCGGTAGACTCAACTTCCTATGGATAAATGATTGCAACCTATGAGGGTCTCCCTTTATATACACGACGCTATGGGGAGCACAAGTCCGTACTAGTGTTGTCTAATGCCAGATGGAGAGTGACAACTGCTAGGTTTAATGACGCTAAAACACGTCACTAGCCTTGACCTATAAGTGTGAGTGTTAAGTTTCAGTGATTCCTTAGATTGATTGAATAAATTTTATGGTTTGTCTTGAATTAGGTTTCAATTTCAAGGCCCTACAACTGTCATCGGAGAACTTCTATATGCAGCGATATAAGAAAATAAATCTTTCAATTCGATGAATGATATCTAGTTAAGGGAAGAGGCTCAAACAATGATGCCACAAACAGTAATACTGCAAAAAAAAAAAATTCCCAACTAGATGGCTTTCACTATCCAAAAGTAATTTAAAATATTCAAAGATGCAAATTATGCAATGTTATCTATGCAAAATTCTCTTTTTTGAAACTATGCAATTGTAATCTATGCACAATTTACTTTTTATTTTGAATGAATAAGAATGCACTGAGTGCATTTTTGATGAAATGAGAATCTACTTAATGCATGCTTGTAATGAAAGAGAATGCACTCAATGCAGCCTTTAGTTTTCAATCATTAAACAATTTAATTTGAGTTCAATGATAAATTTCAAACATGATTTTTCATTGCAACTTGATCTAATGCATTTTAACGAAAAGAAAACTTTGAGACGAAAACTAAAAGAACACAAATTGTCTTAATGCAAAAAATATGCAACCAAACATTAAGAATACATCTTGTTTTGAACACTTTGTAACAAAATTCCTCAAAAGGCTACAAGACATATGAGCTCAAGCACAAAGATTAATTCAAAAGCGTGGGCTAAAAACAAGGCATTCGTTCCCTTTTACATCAAGCAATCATACAAAGAAGAATTTTTAATTGAACAATGAGCAATGTAATCTATTCTCACAAGCTAACAAGAAGACGAAATGAACTCAGACAGACACTTGAGACTTGAACACTCAATCAACCAAAAATCAAAAGGCAATCAACTAGAGATGGCTCACCAAGCAAGGATACTGACTCAATCAGCAAGGTGATGTCCCGCGAAGCATGCAACCAGGAAATTGATGCACAATCCTAAAAAAACCTAGGATTTTAGGATGTATGTCCCAATAGAAAGAACAAAAAATAACCAAAAACCAATCAAATCTCGATACACGCTGCTAACAATTTTCGATTACTTGTTGTTACACAGTAATTTGTCACCGTCCCTGCAATTCCCCGTCCCGCACATTGGAGGGCTTATTCCATGACCTATGAGTAGTTACATGACCTGAAAACACTTTCATGGATTCCCCTTTGACAAGGACAATCATTCCCCAGTGGAGTCGCCAATTTGTTGGAGAGGTAAGTTCCTTCATGAGGGAAAAATCATTACTGTGGATCAGTTGTCTTTCTTCACCTCATCCTCTGAGAACAACGTTCCTTATGTGGATCAGATCCCTAATCCCCCTGACAGTGTAGGACCCGGTATCTTCAAGGACCCTGTCCTCATGGGTATTTTTCCCATGCCACCACCACACACCGTTCAAGTTAATATGGTCTCTAGGTCCGACAACCCTTGGATCATCCCTTCGCCTGAACAGGTGACCTCGTTTGGAGAATCGATGTCGTTAACTCTAGTTGAGATTAATTATTTCGAAATTGTCGTTGCATCTGATCCTCCTCCTGAACATGCTCCTTCGAGCATAGCTCTAGATATATATTCTCAATCCCCTTGGCTCGGTGATGCAGATTCACCTGACCCTTTAAGAGAATTTTTCCCTTCCGATGAAACTATTGTTGAAACAATGTCTCTTGAAGATCTTCCATGGAGTGATGGACATCATCGTTCCTCATTCATGCTTGGCCTGGGGGCCATGTCTCATTGTCTCAAGCATAATGTATCTGGTTATCCCCCTCCCGAGCTTCCTCCTGTGAGCTCATCGGAGCATAATTCTTCTTGTGTCAAGATCCTAAAACAATGAAACAAGTTGCTACAAGGACAGTTCTTTTAAGTGTGTCAACCTCATTAAAATAATGAAACACGAGCCCGTTCAATTCGAGTTTTGTTAGATTTAGATCAAATCTCTTGTGTTTTGAACCTTCACTCCATTTCCTATGGATTGAAGCTTGGGGGGCATGTACCTTGAATTGAGACACCATGCTGGGGGGCATGCCCGTCTTCCTCTTTTAAAGCATAGTTTACATGTGTGTTTTAAGCTTGCATAAAAAATAAAACTCATTTTCAAGCATATGTTGCATATGTGTTTCCATGTGTGCTTTTAAGCTTGCGTAAAAATAAAATGTGATTTAAAGCATTTTGTGAAATTTTCCATTGGGTTGTTTTTTATGCAGATCGTGTAACTAATGCATTAGATAACATTGTATTAGACATTTTCATAACTTATAAAAAACATCATCACATGTAAAAAGATCCATCCAGAAATAGATATATAGATATATATGTTGAATAGTTTACAGTTTGTGTACATCACATAAAGTCAAAAAATATACATGTCTCTCTAATAATAGCTGGAGACAACATGTCTCTCAAAAATATGCATATAAAAAATCCCTAGATAGCTAATCAGCATGGTGCTCGTGGTAACATGCCATTGCGCGCACCAATCGCCTCAACAGTCGATGGAGGCGACTAGGCACCCCCACAATGTGTCGTTGGTAAGCTAACGGGACATCTTCCAGCCGTGCATAGTCCAAGATTCCTTGGGCGATGCCTTCCAGGTTCGGGACCAACTCACTCCCTTCACCGCCCTCAGCCTGAGGGTCATATGCGAGAGGGGTCCTCCGCGCAATGGGCGACATGCCCGCGAGCCTCTCTGGGCCAACATATGCATACACATAGAACTGTTGTTAGAATAGGCATGTATTACAAAAAAATCATAAATACATAAAAAATCAAAAAGAGTCATACCCAGCTCCTCGTCCCAGTCCTCCCCCTCTGGAAGTGGGAGATCGGGGTCTCCCGTGAAGTCGGTTCCTGCATAGGGCCAATCCTCAACCACAATTAGTTGACGTCGTAACCATACAAAAAACTCAGGCCTCCAGGACATCTGCTGGCCCCCTCCTGACCTGGGCATAAGTGCTACCCATCGAGCCATTCTCAGCTCCCTCAATGTCGGCTCAGCGACTATCGCCACTTAGCCCTGGAAAATTGGTAATCATTCCAGAATGAACGACACCAAAATGGAACCATACCCAACTGTTTCAGCTTGGCCTTCTTGCACTTTGTCAACTGCCATTTGATGTTTTTTGTCACGACAGTAGCCCAATCAAAAAGTGTAGGATTCATGCATTCGGAAGCTAGTAGGAGCTGCACCTTGGTTGCCTCATGCGGGGCCTGCGATCCTGTAGCCTACGTAATGGTGTGAAGCACCACCCGAAGTGCTAGATCGCGAACAGTGTGGATGTCTAATTTCCCACTACCCAATCTTGTTTCTACCCCTGGGCACACTCTCGCCATTACCATATCCATTTTCTCCCCAAAAGGTCTACTTCCTGTCATGATTGGCATTGGGCCTCTGCGTGACAATCTAGTTATGAAATAAACATCAGAGACTTCGAGTGCTAATACTTGGTCTCAAAGTTTGAACACTTCTTCATTCTCGTCCCATATGCTAATCAAGTACTGTAATAGCTCAGGTTGAGCTTGTAAGCATGGCGTGAGGAAAAATTTCTTGAGACCACAGTCCCAGAGTGCATTCATGCAAGCTTCATTTTGCATGGCCATTTTGTCCTCTTCTCCATGTTCCCTCTCCTTCCATTCAATCACCATTGTGCTTGGATATCTGCACCAACATGGTCAAAAATGCGTTATTAGATCTTTGTTACACTTAAAAAATCAGTTGAGTGGCTCACATTTTGGTAAATTAAGGTGGAAAATTGCGTTGCGCCATTGGCGTGACCCCTTTGTAAGCAAGAGCCGATTGGTGTGGGTCTGTGCCCGATACCCGCACCAATTGGCCGAGCCCTAAATTTTCAAAGGGTTCCGCCAGAGATCAAATACACAATGGAAATCTAAAAAAAATGGATCAAAACAGAGCTTAAGGGAGCGCCTCCTACCTGGAACGGACGAGAAGCCGGATGATGTACTGGATTGGTCGCTATCACCGCCACAAGTTCGCACAACAAAAGCTCATTGTTTCTCTCCAAATGAGGTAAAAGGTAAAAGTAAATATGTTTTTACCATTTGTGGCATATTTATAACTTTTGAAGTCAAAATTAGGTTTCGAAAGTCATTTTTCTCAATATTTTAATATATTTTGTCGAAAAATGGATTTTACACTCGTTTTTATGTGCAGCAATAGGTTTTTAAGTGACTTGGACAGTGATATGAGTTGTATTTTATACTTTTTCGGACTCGGTAAAAACATGAAAAAGTCACTTTGGAGTCATCTTTTAGCTCTTTTCTGACTCTCTAAACATGAAAATATTTTCAAGCCCCTTGTCGTTTTGATCTCATTAAAGTGGCTACGAATCGACATCTACCCAGTATACGTTTACCCATTTTTCGGGCTGGGATAGATTATTTACGAAAAAGGAATACCCTAGCCTATCGCGACTAGGAGGTTTTCTTAGACATAGTTTTCTACCTTTTCGGATCTAAGGAACTATTTACAAAAAGGGACTGCTAGAGTTTACTTTTCTGCTGTCTTTTCAATCTCTCTAAATATGAAAAGACCCCGAGTTCTTCCTTTTTCAGACTCGTTAAACCCTGATGACATCGGATCCAATCGTAATGACGATATTCAAGTTCCTCCTTTCTAGGGCTCGTTAAATGTACTAGGATGGATTCGTCCGAAGGACGAATTTATATTCGAAGCATATGCTATCCCCTTCAAGCTTGTTTTCAAATATAATTGGGGTACTCGCCAGAAATGGTGGGGAAAAATGGAACCAATATCGTCGTCGTGTTGGCAGTATGTCGCTCTTAAACATGGCACTTGTCTGCATTCGTGTCGGGTTGGGGACATCTCATCTCATTACCTGTTTGCCTCCATAGTTTTGGGTAATCCCTTTTGACCTCTCATTTTCTCTTTGCCTCATCATCATGACCTCTGATCTTTTGATGTCAAATACTGCCAAATCCACTGTCGTGTCGCCTATATGTTCAAGAGAAGTTGACCTCTGCAAGTTTCAACCTTCCTCTGATTCTCATCTGATCCTGATTCACAACATTATGTTCCTCTGTCTCGCGTCGATGATGTGGGAAACACTATGGCCCACCTTCGATCAAGGCCACTTGCTGTCAACTTCAGCTCATTATCCAGGAGGTTGATCTAGAGACTCCCTTTCGGTACCTTGGAGCCTGCATGCCTCAATGGCAGGTTCTTCGCATTCGACGCAAGGATTTCATCATTGGCCTTCAATCAAATGATTCTATGGGTAACAATGTTACCGATGAAATAGGTAACCTGACCTCAAAACGGGAACTCTAGCCCAAAAAGACTCAAAAAACATGAAAAAACACCCCAAAAACAAAAAAAAGTGTATTCCAGAACGCACTTGGTTTTTTTTTAAGGTCAAATTTCAACATTTTATAAAGTTATGCTAAAAACAAAATTGTTTCTTGAAAAAAGGATTGAAAAAACACCCTCAAAACAAAACTAGTTGATGCTGGAATAACAAAAAAAAAAAAACTGTGTCAGATTTTTGACATTTTTAAAAATAGAAATAACATTTTTCAATTTTTAAAATTCAAACATTAAAAATAACTAAAATTTAAGAAAAAAAATAAATTTAAAAAATAAAAGCATTTTAAAGCTTAAAATTCAAAAATATATAGGAATAAAAAAATAAAAATAAAAACAAAATAAAATTTTTAATTCAAACATTAAAAAAAACCAAAAATTTAAGAAAAAAAAAAAAAAATTAAAGATTAAAATTTCAAAATATATAGAAATAAAAAAATAAAAATAAAAATATTAAATTAAAAAAAACACAAGTTAAAAAAAAAGAAATTATAAAAAATAAAATATAGAAATTAAATTTAAAAAAGAAAAAGAAAATGTTTATTAAATTAAAAAAATAAATATATAAATTTTAAAATAAAAAATTAAATTTAAAGAAATATATTAAATTTTAATAAATTTAAAACTTTAAAATAAAAATTAAAAAAAAAAACATTATTGAAATTAAAAGTAAAAAAAATGAAAAATTAATTAAAAAAAAAATGAAAAATAAAATACAATAAAAATATTAAATTTAAAAAAATATATATTAAAAAAACAAATAGATTTTAAAAAAAAATTAAATTTAAATTATAAAAAATAAAATATATATATATATATATATATATGAACTTAAATTTTATATATATATATATATATATATATATATATATATATATATATATATGAACTTAAATTTTATATATATATATATATATATATATATATATATATATATATATATTAGATTTTATTAAATTTAAAAAAAACATTGTTAAAATAAAAAGTTAAAAAACTTTAAAAATCAATTAAAATTGAAGAATTGAAAAAAATATATTAAATAAAAAATAAAATAAAAAACAAATTAATTTGAAAATATTAAGTTTAATTAAAAAAAAAACTAATTTTCAATACATAATTTTAATTGAAATAAAAAAAATATAAAAATTTTATATAATTAAAAAAATAATAATAAAAAAATAAAAATTTAAAAAAAATATTAAATTCAAATATATTAAAAAAAAATACAAAATTTACTAAATTTTAAAAAATTAAATGAAAAAACTAAACATAAAATTTAATAATAAAAAAAAATATGAAAAAAAAAATCAATTAAATTAAATATAAAAAAAAAATACAAAATTTAATAAAAATTATTAACAAAATTTAGAAAAAAAAATTTAAAAACAAAAAAATGAATAAAATTAAAAAAACAAAAAAAATTAAAACAAATTAATTTTCAAATATAAAAATTAAATTAAAAAAATAAATAAATTTTTTGAATTTAAAAAAAAATAAATCCAAATTGAAAAAAAAATATTAAAAATTAAAAAAATTAAAAAAAAAGAATTTTTTGATCGTGGTGGCGCCGCCAATCGGCCTCTCGCCCAAGCGGCAGCGGAGACCGGCCGCTGGGCGGGAGGCCAATTCCGATAATCAGCCTTCCGCAGTGGGAGGCTGATTCCAGGAATCACCCTGAGGCCGATTCTGGGAATCACCCTGAGGCCAATTTCGGGAATTGCCCTCCCACCACGGGAGGGCGATTCTCGAAATCGGCTTCCCGCGGTGGGAGGGCAATTCCCGGAATCGCCCTGAGGCCAATTCTGGGAATAACCCTCCCGTGGCGGGAGGGCGATTTCGAGAATCGCCCTCCCGCAGCGAGAGGGCGATTTCGCGGGAGCGCGATTTCGGGAATCGCCCTCCCACCGCGAGAGGGCGATTCCTGGAATCGCCCTCCCGTGGCGGGAGGGTGATTCGCAGCAAGAGGGCGATTCTCGGAATCGGCCTCAGGGTGATTAATCGTCCTCCCGTGGCGGGAGGGTGATTCGCCGACGGGGAGGTGGGATTCAGTAATCGGCCTCCGCCATCGAAGCCGATTCTCGGGAATGCCGCTGTAACAGGGCAGCCTGCGCCGCCACCTGGCGGGGCGATTGGCGGTGCCACCATCATCAAATTTTTTTTTTAAATTATTTATTTATTTTTAATATATATATATATATATATATATATATATATATATATATATATATATATATATATATATATATATATATATATTTTTAATTCAAATTTTTTTATTTTAAATTTAATTTGTTTTAATTTTTTTTGTTTTTTTTTAAATTTTGTTTTTAAATTTAATATTTTAGATTAATTATTTTTTAAAATTTAAAATTTATTAAATTTTAATTTAATTTAATTTTTTTTTAATTTTTTAGTTTATTTAGTTTTTCATTTTTAAAATTTATAAATTGTTTCATTTAAAAAAAAACAGTAAATTTATGGATATTTGTTTTTTAATTATTTGCACGTGGTTTTTTTCATTTTTTTTTGTTTTTTAATGATAGTTATTTATTTATTTATTTTTCAATTTTAAATTTTGTTTTTTTTTTAATTTGTTTCTTTTGTTAATTTTAAAACTGTATTTTTTTTTCTTATTATTATTATTTTTTAAATTTAATTTTTTAAATTTCATTTTTTATTTTTTGTATTTTATTTTTTTTATCTAAATTTTAATTTTGTAATTTAAATTATTTTTAAATTTTCTATTTAATTTTTTTTTAATTATACGGTTTTTTTTAATAACTTAGAAAAAAATGTTTTTGATGTTTTTTTTTTATTTAATTTTTTTGGCTAATTTTTGTTTTTTTCCTTTAAATTATCTGTTTTTTTTCAAATTTTGTCATTTCTTTTGATATAATTTTCGAATATTTTTGTTTTTTTTTGTTTTATTTATTTATTTTTGTTTAAATTTTTTATTTTTACAAGTTAATTTTATTTTTTTTTAACATTTTATTGTTTTTATATATTTTTTTTATCTAAGTTTTGTGTTTTATTACCAACATGAAATCACCACTCTAAAAAAAAAAAGGTTGATGTTGCATCAATACATTTTAAAATTAGCATGAAAATCACCGCTCTAAAAAAAACGTTGATGCTGCATCAATACGTTTCAAAATTAGCATGAAAATCACTAACATTTTAAAACAAATATACATACTTCATAAATAAAAATATTAGAGTGTCAAAAATGTGCTAAAAAAAAAAAGGTGATTCTGCTTCACCACTTTCAAAATTGGGTGCTTTTTATGCTACCAAAAAAAATTAGGTAACAATGCGGTTACCTATTTCATCGGTAACAGTGTTGGGTGTTCGACGCCAGCTCACTGATTCAAATGCCATGGATTGTACCTATAGTACCTTGAGAGCCATTCTCATTATTGGTGGTTCCTCTCGCGTCTGTTAACAGCTTTCCTCATTGGCTGGTAATCAAACGATGTTCTTGCATGTTCGACTTCAGCTCACTTATTCACATGCTTGAACTTGTACTCTGTCCAGGTTGAGATGGAGCGCAAGACCCTGGATTTTGTCTGTTGGAATACAGGCTGCGGTTTTTATGGATTATCATGATTGATTACATGACTCATTTACTGGATGGCTGCGACCATACCTGAGTCTATTTATCGATCCTTATTGGATGGCTGTGTCCATGCCTTGGATCTTTATTATTGCATACTCTGTTACGGATGGTTGCGCCCATACCACGTATATATCATGTATTTGACATATCAGTTGTACTTTTCTACGCAAGTTTTCTGATGGCAGTGTTTTCAGTTGGGTGCATTCTCGTAAAGCATTTCACCCCTCTCTCTCTTTCGGGCCTCATGCTTTAGGGGGGCATATGTTACACAGTAATTTGTCACCGTCCCTCCAATTCCCTGTCCCACACATTGGAGGGCTTATTCCGTGACTTGTGAGCAGTGACATGACCTGAAACCACTTTCATGGCATCCCCCTTGACAAGGACAATCATTCACCTGAAGACAATTTCCTGTAAAAAGCCCTAAAAATGGCCTTTTTAGCCTTGGCGCGACTAGACAGTTCAGCCCTTGCGCCAATGGGGGAAATCCACCAAAGAGGGCGCGCCAACTAGCACTCTTTCCTAGTGCATCACCTTCGCCAGGGTTAATAAGGAGTTTTTTTTTTAAATAAATGGCGGAAGTTTGATTCCAACCAACTCCTGAAGTGGTCTCTAAATTGAGTTGGGAGGTTTGGCTCCGGATCTCCATGTAGGGGAAGTGGTTTTCCACCTATCATGGAAGCTTCCTTAAGGATAGGGCTAATCCCACCATTGTAGGGATCCCAACTCCCCTTCCACCATATATATAAGCTTTTCATTTTCCCTTTGCAAGCTAGCCTGAATAGAGTTGAATCAATTGTAAGGAGATTATCGTCAGACAGCCGAAGAGAGAGAGACTTGTCCTTTTCCCGACGAGCTTTATCAAGACGTACTCCTCTGTCGACCCGCCGAAGGAAGATCCAGCATCAGAGCTCAGGTTGTATCTTTATTTGTTTTGATTAATAATAAATGACTATGATTATGATTCCACTCAAATGTTCATGTTTTATGTTATGAGTTGTATCTTCTCTGACTGATACATAATTGCATCGATTTGGTTTTATGCTTGTTTGTTTGTTGTTTCTTCTTGTATGTGCAGGTGTTCGATCGCATTGAGCAGGAGAATTGTGATCTGCCAAAGCAAGGGATGGAAGCGCTATATTTTCCGCAAACAACGACAGCGTAGGACTTAAGGTAGGCCTCTTGTTGCATCTTGGTATTTTTCAATTAGGAACTTGCGTCTTAGCGTGACTCGGTTGTTGCTAGACCCGATCTGAGCTAGTAGGGATCACCTCTGTCCGCAGAGGGGATTTACCTCTCCAACACTTGTATAGATAGTAAAGACACCATGACAAGAATAAACCAATCACAACCTATCTAACTGATCAAGGAATGCGATAAATCTCATTATAAATGTAAAGAAGGGTGGAAGATAAACATCAATTGCATTTTATTATGATAAATACAAGGGGAGTTTACAACCAAGCCTTGATGTTGAGGCTCTCCTTCGGTAGGTCTGTATCCAAGCACATTTGCAATAGCCTCATACACAAAGGTCCAAGATCTCACTATGTTCGTAACACACAAAAACAATCACACTCTGCTCTATTCTCCTGAAGCTATAATTGATTCTCCTCTCTAAGATTGCTTCTTCTAACTAGCTAAATCTAACTAAGGTAGCAGAGGTGAAAGATGTCTCCTTATATAAAAATGGAGGAGGAGGGTGTGGGCCCTCAAACAATGGGGAAGAATCGTATCCTTTGGAGTAGTTCCTATTTTATGGGAAAAATAAGCCCAAAGGAGAATTCCTTGGCCATAGCCTCAAAAAAAACTTCCATCTCTCCGCTTTGCGAAGCTTCTAGTAGTGGAAACTCCATTTCCATTTTAAAAAAAATTCCAAAAGAGGATCAATGCGGGTCAGACATTAAGACAGACCATCGATTGGCGCAGGTCTGAGTGCAAATATTTGTTATCGGCACAGGTCAGCTACTAAGACAAGGCACCTACCTTGAAAACTAGGTTTTTATAGGGATCTTCCAGAAAATTTATAAAGGGATATGAATTAGCAAACAAATTATGGTTCAGGGGTATGTATTCCATGCTTGGAAAGTACACAAGGGTCACTGTATGGGTCCTCCAGGATCAAGGAATAGGGATTACAAGGAAAATGAAAAATTGTTGTGTAACAATGACCATGAGACAATTTTTTAGTTGTTAGAGTTAGAATCTCAGCTTACGAGATTCCCACAGCTCGGACTTATGTTCGACCCAGGGTAATTGTGAGGTATCTAGGCATTGCATTTGAAATTTTGAAGTGGGGCTTTCACCAGTGGTTATCCATGATTGGTGTACCATGCCTTCAAAAAATTTAGAGTAAGCCTTGATTTTGGCATCATAAGGACCTCTCATTAGATGGGAAGTTGACAAGGGGGTTGGACAGATTTTCTATGCCTAACACATTTATTATGTATCTTGTTGGTCGCGTTGTAAGACTCAATTTCAGCATCTAGCGTAGATCATGCAATCATACCTATGGTCAAAGTATGGTGGGAAGAACAATATTCCACAAGGATAGGGGGGCTCATCCCTTGCCCAATGTGTTGAAAAATAACATTGCAACATCGAGGCTATTTTTCAGGGATGTGGGGTGGATCTTTGGTCAGTCCTTGCAGTAGTATTAACCACACAGGCTTTAACCTTTGTTGCTTTATCAGAATCTATTAACTCCAACTCTAAATGAAATATGGGGTGTCATTTGATCTAGAAGACAAGTGAGCACAAAAATT
The DNA here is from genome assembly GCA_034641835.2 of Pinus albicaulis. Lineage (NCBI taxonomy): Eukaryota > Viridiplantae > Streptophyta > Pinopsida > Pinales > Pinaceae > Pinus > Pinus albicaulis. The sequence continues at coordinate 720,130,261 of CM076582.1, forward strand.
ACACCGTTTCTACTCTATTTGAAAAGATAATCAGGACCAGTATTTAGTTCTCCTTCAATGTCGGGCTCACTAGTGTGCTGCCTTGTTTGGCAATTGTAGCTATCTGGTCCACTCTTCCTTCATTGGGATTTGGTAGTGATTGAGGGTCTCTGCTCTATTTTCCCTAGGAATATTAAGTGTAAGTTTGTTTTTGAGGAAAAAATTAGTTACTTGTCTACTTTTTGTTCCATGTGGTGTAATGAGGCACATGACTAGCTATTAAATAAGGGTTAATTATTGATAAGAGATGCTCAATATTTATATTCGATAACCTATATAGAATTTATTTTTGAGAAAATATGCAAAATTTTAATGTGTGGGATTTTTTATGTTGAAAAACATAATTGGCTGAACAAAGCTCTCGGGGCCAAGATGATTCAGAGGCTAGTAACTAGTCAATTCTCCCTTTGGAAAAATATCATCCTAGAAAATTGTTGCCCAAGGAAATGGCCTAAAAGCATCATGTTATCTTTAGTGTATCACACCCCTCGGTCTAATTTCTATAAAAAAATAAAGATATTCACCCACTAATAAAGGATCATATTTCATGCTTCATATGGATGGAAATAAAGCAATATTATGGTTCCATTACATCATAGGTCACCCGCTCTCTAGTCTGATTCAAAATTTTAAATACCATAAAATATTGGTTTAGTTGTATGAACTTCACAAACATCAAACTTTAGAAATTTGACATAACTAAAAATGGTTAAAACTCCTATGTAGCCCAATTGGTTGTTGCCACTTTTTTGGAGAATTTGGTTAGGTCTGTGCCGTAATGGTTAAGCTGTATGAACTTGAAAAAAGTTAGACTTTAGAAAATTCGGCATACCATTGTTAATTGTAGATTCCAAATCTCCCGACAATAAAGCCTTAAGCCATAATTTTTAGCGAGTTTGGATGGATATGATCTACCAGTGATTTCCCTTTGTAATATATCTATTGTTGAGATTCAACAAGATGATGAGCTTAGTGAAAAGAGTCGCCTTCACTAAGTGGGCCCGCAGGCTATTTTTGGCGCAATGTCTATTTTTAGACTATGTCTACTTTTAGACTTGTCGATCATATTCTATGAGTTGCAGGATGTTGTTTGTGGATGGTTGGTCAAGTTGGAAAAATAGATGGACTTCTATTTTTTAGACATTTTGGGCTGATTCGGATTTTATGCAGGAACGCAACAGAATACAGAAATAACCATGAACATAGAGATGCAGCGGAAATAATGCTTCATTTCATTAATATCAAATAACAGAAATATGCTTACAAGCATAATGGAAATAAAATAGCTAGGGTGCTGGTAGCGAATCTCTGAGAAGAGATGTGATGGCTACAGACCTCTGAACTATGTTACAATGAGGCTCGAGGGCCTATTTATTGTTGAGAAACAATGTAGAATCCGAAACGTCCAGAAACCTAACCGTAGGAGATGAGGCGCCAAAACTGTGGGCGCCCGTTTGGGTAAATTGGTGGTTCAACTTCCCGGCGGCGTAACTTTGGCATCCGATCTCCGTTTGACGCGCTCAATAGCTCGTTAGAAAGATATATCCGAGGAGTTTAATTTTTGAACGAGTAACATGGTTCCATGGGTGGACCCATGTTGCTCTCCGTTTTCCCAAAAAACGTCGTTTAGGGCCTCAAAACGGCTCCGGAAGTTCAGGACCCGAAAAACTGCTAAAAATAGTAAGTTTTGTTGCAACTTGAAAACTGAAAGAACTGATGGTGGGGGTTCAAATGGAATAGGTGGGTGGCCACCGATATCCACCTGGATCATTCCTCCCTCCTTAGGAAGCAATGGTCCCCATTGCGTTGAGATCCTCCATGAGATGAGGAAAATTCTGTTGAACTGAGTAGTAGAAGTGTTGAAGATGTCAAGGACCTGCGGGTGGACATGCTGGATGCATTTAGTAAATTTGGTTTCTTTATCAGCCTTAGACAGTACATGTTTGGATTCTGTATGTGTAGTTGCAGGATGTATGGCAACATCAAGCGGTGGTGCGTTGGGAGTCAGATCAATGGAGTGCTTGTCCTGACAGTGTAGAGGAACCTCTATGAGTGAGGGGAAAACTTCCTCGTATTCCTCCATGACTTTGTCCATCTACTGCAGTTGTGCAAGGGAGCCGTGTTTCGAGGTTGTGGCCACAATATTCTTCTTTCCCTGCGAGTGAGTTGTAAGGAAAATGAATTTCCTGGTTTGGGAAACAATCTTACTGCGTTGTTTTACAGTAGTCAAAGAGATGACAGGAGGCAGTACTACCTCCGGTATCCTGTACAAGTTATTTCCCAAAGTAATAATAACAGCACGAGGCCTAGACTCATACACAACATGTCGCCTCCACAAGTATTGTTGGCCCAATAATACATCATCTACATCAAGAGGAGCAACATCACACAATACCTCATCCGTGAATGGCTTGATACTGTATGGAAGGCAGCACTGCTGGCGGATGCAGAGATCTCTTCCTGGGTGGAGCCACCCAATGGTATATGGCTGCGGGTGTGCTATGGTTGGTAGGCTGAGTTGCTTCACGACCTCTGCTGAGATGAGGTTCTTTTGGCTTCCGCTATCAACAAGAAATTGCAACGGAGAACCCTTCACCCACATCTGCGACTGGAAGAGGCGCTCCCCCTCCTCTGGATCCTCTAGACCCTCCCTCTGGATCTTGGTGGTGGCAACAATGGCACTGGGATCCGCATCAATGATCTGTTTCCCTTTGTCATTGCCTTTGTCTGGTTCTAACTCAGGATCAAAAAATGCATTTGATTCGAGTGCCTTTAATTCGGCCACCAAAGACTGTTTGGCCCAACACTCGTTTGTGCCGTGAGTGGGGCTGTTATGAAATTCACACCACTTCCCCGTGTCCTTATTTGGATTTGTGGTGTTGTTCTGAGTCGCATTGCTTTGGCCTTGCCCCTTGTTCTTCACCTCGGGGGCACCTTTCAGATTCGCAGATCCAAAGTCTCTCTTCTTCTGCTTAAATTTCTGCTCGATCTTGGCGGCATAGCGATATGTCGTGCCAAGCGATGTAATGTCGAGGAACTCCATTTCCTCTTGAATGTGTTTGTGTAGATAGCCATGGTACTTGAGCACCAAATTTCTCTCTGAATCTTTAATACCCAACTTTGTGCGTAGGGTATGGAACAGATTCATCAGTTCGTGCACATCTTGATCCTTTTGTTGCTGCAGCATGGTCCATTGGATGTATTTGTCCTCATAGCTCCCCACGGGGTAATATTGTTCCTTGATGCCGTCTCGAAATGAATTCCAAGTGGGTGTGGCCGAGAACAGAGAGGGTTCCCCTTCGCCCTCTTTCTCATGGTAGGTTTCCCACCAGTCTTTGACATGGGGGGCAGCTTTGAGGAGTGCAAAAATAATCTTTTCTCGTTCAGAGAAGTCATGGACCGAGAAATACCCTTCCAACAAATTTAACCATCTGTCTACAGCGTCTGCATCTATTTTTCCTTCAAATATAGGAATGTCAAAGTTTACCTGTACCTTGAAGGGAGTGGCGCCTCCAGAGTGGCTGTTGGATGCAGATGCGCCATATGTGGGCAGTCATTGAAGGATTTGAGCAAAGTTATCCATCATCACGTTCCTTTGTTTCTCGAGAGCCTCCTCGAGCAGTATTTTGATAGGATCTCCTGCTCCCTCGTCTTTCTTTTCTTTCGCCATGGGAGGTCGTCGGGGTTTGCGAGGCTGATCTTGCAAGGGTTCAACCAGATCGAGCCCTAACTCCTTATACCCTGACCGCGTTGGGGACATGCAAAGAAAAACAAAGAAAGAGTAGACCCGCTCTGAAACCACTAATCCGGATTTTATGTAGGAACGCAACATAATACATAAATAACCATGAACATAGAGATGCAGTGGAAATAATGCTTCATTTCATTAATATCAAATAACAGAAATATGCTTACAAGCATAATGGAAATAAAATAGCTAGGGTGCTGGTAGCGAATCTCTGAGAAGAGATGTGATGGCTATGAGACCCTTAAACTATGTTCTGATGAGGCTCGAGGGCCTATTTATTGTTGAGAAACAATGTAGAATCCGAAACGTCCAAAAACCTAACCGTAGGAGATGAGGCGCCAAAATTGTGGGCGCCCGTTTGGGTAAATTGGTGGTTCAACTTCCCGGGGGCGTAACTTTGGCATCCGATCTCCATTTGACGCGCTCAATAGCTCGTTAGAAAGATCTATTATAGGAGTACAATTTTTGAACGAGCAACATGGGTCCATGGACCCATGTTGCTCTCCATTTTCCCAAAAAACGTTGTTTAGGGCCTCAAAATGGCTCTGGAAATTCAGGACCCGAAAAACTGCTAAAAATAGTAAGTTTTGTTGCAACTTGAAAACTGAAAGAACATTAACTTATTCTCTTGGAGCACTTCAGTTAAGTGCACAGATGTGGCACAACAGCTGACAGAAGGAATTATGCTATTCCTGAGGGTTTACTGGAGCTATTGCATGGAGGAATCAGTTAGAACTCAAGTGGCATAGTTATGACACAGTTGGAAGAAGTAGTTGGTGGAGTTGTATTTAGTTTAACTCAGTTAGACTCATTTGAGCTAGTTGTATCTAATCTAACTAATTGATACACTAGTGAGAGTGGAGTGAATTAATTAGTAAATTAATTCACTAAATAATAACTCATTAATAAACTGAAGAATACATCATTTAACTACAGTGCATGGCAGTTTTAGTGGAGACCAGTGGAGAGATAGGTGAAAAAGCAAGTGTGACTATCAGTTGTGACTATAGTGATGCATTGATTTCATCCAGCACTCAGTGGAGATGCCAATGAGGATTGCGTGAGCAAGGCTGGAGAAATTCAAACTCATTCAGAGCCATTCTTCAACAGGGATTGCACAGTAGAGGCAGGCTAGCAGGTGGCAAAGATTAGTGCATGGATTTGCAAGATCGGGCCTGATTAGTGTGTAGCGATTGTATTGTACAAAGAGCTTGATATGATCAGCTTTGTATGAGGATTTTTACATGATCTCTATGACATATATTATATACAGATAGTTGGGGTTTTCAGCTTTAGGCTTTCCTGTTAAACAACTGTGGTAATGTGTGTGAATTTTTATTGTTTCATGTGTGCATTGCAATCTTGATTTAATTTCCACAAATGATCAATGGTGGAAGAGATTTTGTATTTTGCATGAAGCTAAAATAGTGTGATATCAGGAGAATCTTGGACATATAACACATGAGTTATATAATTTCTACATCTACAACTTTTGGATTTCCATTTGTTGAGATGTTGCGTGTAAGCATAGGTGAACCAGAGTCATTCACCACATGAAAACCCGGACCATTTGAAGAGCTCACTCCTGATTATTTTTGTTGTTCAGATTTGGGAGACTATTTAGTGTCAATAGGTTTCTGAAACAGAAGAAAGGGTGCACTCTTTGTGGTTGAGCTATTGGACCTCCTCTTCTCAACCAACTCTCATAGAGATTTTAGGAAGTGAAAAGAACACATTCCAAGGTTCATGGTATGCATGTGTGGATAGTAAAAACATTTGCTGCATTTTTCCATGAATGCAATGTATGGGTAATTTGGGCTGGAAAGTGTATTTCTTAAGCACTTGACATTCGTCGGCAAGATTTTGTGAAAAAAATTTTAGGTTCAAAAAAATTTCATCTTTTATAGAGAATAAATGCTCAGTTTTTGAATGCAAAAGCGCAGAAGCCATATTTATAATAAACCCCAAATTTTAAGAGTTGGGGCATAAAACCATAGATTCATAATTACTACAGAAATTTTTTAAACAGGGATAAGTAGAACATATAACATAAACATAGGCAATGGTATAGACTATTTTAGATAAATTCATGTAGACTACAATTTATATATAGGGAAACCCTTTCTATGGTTGGTTGAACCTTCAAGATAAAATTGACTCTAAATGTGACAAGAGTAAGCAACACTAGTAGCCCATCCATGAAGTAATCATTTCACTAGAAACACTGTTGAAGATAAACTCTTCTTTACATATGTTTCTCACACTCTAAATTAGATAATCAAGCTTTGAATGGCTTATTCCTTCTTACAATTTTTTTTTTTCTCAACATAAAACTATATACATATATGGTGCAGAAAAATCATTAATACTCCTATTTATTTTAGACTAAACACCCAATTATAGAAAAAAATGCAAATATGGAGCCTTGTCATTTCCAACTTTCAAGAGAAAATATCCTAGATAAAATTAGACACAAAAACACAATTCTTAGTGCATTATCCAAAAAAATACGAGTGTTCAAGATGCCAAACCCTTTATGGTACATTCTGTAAAAAAATGCAAGCCATTGGGATAAAAAACTTTGAGATCTGAGGTAAACATTAGAACACTATTTTCATAAATCCAATGCTAGAAGAAATCAAATGCAAGTTGTCCATAGGAAAAGACACTTTTATTTCAAGATAATGGAAAACATGTCTCTGAGAAAGGAAATGCAAGAACCCAAATATGGAAATTATCACACTGAAGGCATCATTAACTTGACTATGAAATCTTTCAAATTTACTCCTTTTTATCCCTAGAGATACGAATGATTCTTAACATAGCCACACCAACTTAGTCACAATTCATAGATGAGTTTAAACATTCACATTGAGGTAAGTATCAATTTAAAAGGGCTGAGAGAATACCCAACTTCTGGATTTTCATCTGTTGAGTTGTTTCTTATAAGTCCAGGTGAACTAGAGTGATTCACCACATTAAAACCCGAACCATCTGAAGAGCTCACTCTCTATTGTTGTTGTTGTTCAAATTTGGGATACTATTCAGTGTGAATAGGTTTCCCAAACTACAGAAAGGGTGCACTCTTTGTGGTTGAGCTAATGGACCTCCCCTTAGTTGTTTTCTCTTCACTTTGTGATGAGTTTCCCATTGTTAAAACACAAGATAGGTTTTCATGTACACCAGAGTGCTCAATATGGGATAAACAACCAATGTTGAGGTCTGTGGAAACAGGAGCTAATGAGAGTGATATTTTATCTAGTTGGTGGAAGCTATCTAATGACAACCCAGATTGCAGTTTGTTTGGATGAAAATATGACAAAGAAACCCCATAAATATTACCATGCTTGGCTCCCTACATGCTTGCAGGAACATTTTTTGAAAGATTGTGCCAAGAGTTAATATACCCTAGCACATTATTAGTAAGTGTGGCCATTTGAAGTCCTCCCATGATTCCATGCCCCTCAAACAGAAACTTCAGATGCTAACTCACTCAGAGATTCTTCTTGGGTAGTTTGAAAGGCGAAAATTGGATGGGAGACACATTGGAAGAAACTTCAACCAACCATGGACTCACTTAGTTTCTGAATTCAAAAGCACATGCCATATTTATAATAAACCCCCAATTTTAAGAGTTGGGGCATAAAACCATAGATTCATAATTACTAAAGCAATTTTTTAAACAAGGATAAGCATAACATATATCATAAAGATAGGCAATGCTATAAAATATTTCAGATAAATTCATATAGGCTTCAGGTTCTATAAAGGGAAACACTTTCTATGGTTGTTTGATCCTTCAAGCTAAATTTGACTCTAAATGTGAAAAGAGTAAGAAACACTAGCATCCCATCCATAAACAAATCATTTCACTAGAAACATTGCTGAAGAAAAACTCTGCTTTACATAAATTTCTCATACTCTAAATTAGATAAGTGAGCTCTTAATGGCTTCGTCCTACTTAAAAAATTTCTCTTTTGATCAACATAAAACTATATACATGTATGGTGCAGAAAAATTAGTAATACTCTGATTTTGTTTTAGATTAAACACCCAATTATTGCAAAAATGCAAATTTTGAGCCTTGTCATTTCCAACTATGAAGAGAAAAGTTAATGGAAAAAATCAGATAGAAAAATAGAATCCTTAGTGCATTATCCAAAATATCCAGAAAATTTACAAGTGTTTAATATGCCAAAACCTTTATGGTAAAGTCTCTAAAAAAAAAGCAAGCTATTGGGATACAAAAACCTTGAGATTCGAGGTAAACATTATAACAATTTTTTCATGTTTTCCATAGGAAAAGGCACTATGATTTCAAGATACTGGAAAACATGTCTATGAGAAAGGAAATGAAAAAACCTGAATCTGGAAATTATCAGGCCGAAGGCATAGTTAACTTGACTGTGAGATCTTTCAAATTTACTTCTTTTTATTCCTATAGATACTAATGCTTCTTAACATAGCCACACCAACTTAGTGACAATTCAAAGATGAGTTTAAACATTCACATCGAGGTAAGTATCAATTTAAAAGGACTGAGAGAATACCCATATGGTCGATCCCCCATATGCCTTCCAACACAAGCTGCATCTTTGTAAAGAACACGGTTTTATAAATCTAAATCTTCTGCCTCACATCACCTTTACCTTCCACTTCTATGAGTGTTTCTCACATGACAATATTAGCCAATGAAAATATGAAAAATTGATTTCAACTTACAGCTTCATGAGATATGTATCCCTATGCCCGATTGCATAACACATGGTGTGGAGTTCTAAGATCTGTATCCCTGTGCCCGAGTCCATGATCGCGAAAAATTCAATTCAGTGTGAATGCCTGACAATTGTTTCGTTTTATTCCCAGTTATCCTGTGAGGTTTTATCAAATTTCTTGGCCTATGCATCCTTTAAAACCACAATAGCTGATACTACTAGAATCAAGTGACAGAGTCCTCACGAAACAAAGGGGAATTTCCATATCCTTCTTGTGGAGCAAAATGATTCTCAAGAGTGTATCTTGGATGCTACATAGAACTGGCACCCATGCGAGCATTACCAAAAATTTCATATCCCGAGGGCTTGTTGGGCGACATTGGCACATACGGCCCATGAGCAGTAGGGTTGAGAGCCAATTGAATAGAAAATATATTCACCCTGGATTCATACATAATAGGGGATAATTTGGCCACAATGCCCTACTGGTGATGATTTTGAATGGTGTAATAAGGAACAATCTGTTGCTAATGTGGCTGCATTGAGCCTTAAGAACCAATAAATTCCAACGAACAATCTGTTGCTAATGTGGCTGCATTGAGCCTTAAGAACCAATAAATTCCAACGAACAATCTGTTGCTAATGTGGCTGCATTGAGCCTTAAGAACCAATAAATTCCAACGGGCCCGAACTATGTAACCTTGCTGGTAATTTTTCGTTGGAGGCCATACCATATGACCCATAGCCACTCCCTAGAGTGTAAATTTCTTTGTGGGTGTTATGAGAAGTGGGAGGGGAAAGGATTGGAGGGACTCAATGGTATATAATTCTTGACCCAAGGCTAAAGTATCTAGAGAAAATGAATCCCCTCCCATGGCCTGTTGTTGATGTTTATGTTGGTGTTGAGACTGGGAACCGTACTGCACAACCTTTCTCACATTCGTGTTTTTCCTGCGAAGACCGAATTATGAGAAATGCCACTAGAAATGTCAACAACATCAGTCTTACCCTAGCCATTTCTCCCGGAACTTCATTGACTTTACTTGGGTATTGTTGAATTCCCCTCAAATTAGATTCCATTTCACCCGAGTAGGCAACTTATATGCCATCTAGTACATTGTGGCTTGATAGAAACGTATATTCAGAGCACTTATATACCTCTTGGTTACGGAATTTCTACAACTATATGATCCCATACGTTCCAAAAAATTCAAGAGCGGCTTATGTGAATTATATGGACCTCGATGTGGGTACTTACACTACGACCTTTCTAATGGGAATAGGCCACTTGTGGACATGGGTAGGGCATGGGGAGAAAATTATTTTTTGGGGGAATTTTAGACGACTGGCTGAGGTGAAAAAAGCAGGATTGATCCACATAATGTGTTAAAAAATATTCAAAAATATCCACAATATCTTTATCTCTTTGGGGAAGACTCGCTTAATGGAGAAAATGTGGAACTAGGGTTTTGGTCACAGTTTCTTATTCCTATTCTTTTATTTTTACTTCTTAAAAATAAATGTGGTTTCTCCACACTTTACCCAAGCAATAATGTTGAGACCCGGTGGTTAATGGAAGAGAGGGAAATGAAATTTCAATGAGAATAATCATTCTAAATATTATTTTATTAGTTTTTAAATTTGTTTTGGTCACAGTTTTTTTATTTTTATTATTTTATTTTTAATTCTTAAAAATAAATTTGGTTTTTGCATCTTAATTTATTAGTTTTTAAATTTGGGATAAATTTCAATTAATTTTTTTTTTTTTAGATTTTTAATTTATTCACGGAAATTTAGCTCCTCCACTTTTAATTGTGGGTAGAGGTTCTCTAGCTTTTATGGTAGGGATGTTTCCATGTCTAGTTAAAAGTGTAATGTCTTATTAAACATTTTGACTCCGTAAAACTAAACAAAATGAAATATAAATATAAATAAAAGAAGAGCATAATGGAAATTTTGTAATTTTTTGTTAAACATTTTGACCCAATAAAAAAAAAAAAAAAAATTTATAATTAATTCTAGTTATTTATTAAACTATCCTAGATCCATCTTAACTCCAAATGTACCAAGCATCTAGAGGGATTAAATATATTGAGATGCAAATATATTTTAGAGTGAAAAGAAATTTGATCCTTCTAAATTATTGGTAGATTTGTAATTGAGGTGGATCTAGGTTGGTATAAAAGTAAGTTATGATTATTGAAATAAAACAGAAGAAGAAGAAGAAGAGAGTAAGAGAGAGGTGTCACAATGACATTAAACTTTTTATTTTATTTTAAAACATTCATATATAATTATAAAAATTTAGTAATTATTTAAGCATGATATATAATTATAATTTTATAGTTAGGAATAATGATCTATGCTTAACCAACATGTTTTAATTGAACCCAAGGGAAGCACCTCAAATTATAAAAAAATGTTGAAATGTCCATTTAGTGGTAAGTAATGCTACATCATCACCACCCAACCATAGGCAACATTCTACCACCTCCTCTAAGCCAAGCACTCTTGAAAAACTAACCACCCAATATAGAATTGTAGGTTTTAACCCTGAACAGAAATTATCTACACACGAATCTTATAACAGAAAATAAACAATAGCAAGATCATAAAACATAAAACAGATAAACACAGAAATTTTCCCCTAGATCCCAAATTGGGACGACCAGCTTGATTTTTCATTATATTCCTTTTAGTGTTACAACACACATATATATACATGTCGAAGCATACATAAACCCCAATCCATTAACCCTGGATTAGAACATAACCATAGTTCCCTTGACCAGATCTACAAAATACCAGGGGTCGGAAACCATCATACCCCAAAACCATGTGCAAACTCATGCACGAAACATGGGTGGGTCCGCACACCAAATTTTTTTTTGCTAGGGCGCTGTGCCCAGCGCAACGTGGAGCTAGTCATGGAAATAATATAACACATACCCAACATTCTCCCACTTGTTGTTTTCTTTCCATAGGGGGCCACAGGACAGCTTAGTCATTGGGCCAATTCTTCAACACCCATTGTTTCTCTACACCAAGAGAGCTTTTGAGTGCTCACAGACTTCGTCAATGCATCTGCAACATTCTTAAAAGTGTCCACCTTTACTAGCAACACCCTTTTAGCCTCAACCATATCTCTAACAAAGTGATATTGAACATCAATGTGCTTTGTCTTTGAATGGTAAGCAGGGTTCTTAGCCAAGAAAATTGCATTTTGGCTATCACAGTCTATCCTTATAGCTTGTTGTACCAACCCCATACTTGAACACAATCTCTACAAATAAACTGCTTCCTTTCTTGCATGAGTGGCTGCTATGTATTCTGCCTTTGTAGTTGAAAGAGCCACTACAGACTGTATTTTACTCATCCACCTAACTACACCTCCAAATAGGCTAAACACATACCCACTTGTAGATCTTCTTTGGTCCAGATCTCCAGCCCAGTCTGCATCAACAAAACCACAAATGTCCAACATTCTTTCTAATCTTGGTCTTCCCTGGTAGCACAAGCCATAATCACTAGTGCCACGTAAATATCTGAAAACCCACTTCATTGTTGTCCAATGCTCCTTCCCTGGGTTTGAAATAAACCTGCTCAATACTCCCACTACATGTGCAATGTCTAGTCTAGTACAAAACATTGCATACATCAGGCTACCCACTGCACTTTCATATGGAACATGGGACATATCCTTCTCTTCTTCTTGTGTCTTGGGACACTGTTCAGCAGATAGCTTTACACCTACAGGAATAGGAACATTTACCAGTTTACTATCCTGCATATTGAATCTCTACAATATAGTCTCAATATACTTCCTCTGGTTTAACTAGAGCTTCCTCTTTGCCCGATCTCTCTTAATTTCCATGCCCAAAATATAGTTTGCAGCACCAAGATCCTTCATGTCGAATTTGGAGAACAAAAAGGTCTTCAAATATTGGATAATTTCTTTGTCATTTCCAATCAACAACATATCATCCACATACAAGACCAAATAAATAACACGGTCACCAATTAATTTAAAATAAACACAGTGATCCTCCTTGCTTCTGGTGAAGCCAAGTCCCCACATATAGGTATCAAATTTCTGATACCACATCCTTGGTGACTGTTTTAACCCATACAGAGACTTCTTCAACTTGCATACCAGTTCTTTCTTACCCTTCACCATAAAGCCTTCAGGTTGCTTCATGTAGATATCCTCTTCTAGATCCCCGTGAAGAAATGTTGTCTTCACATCCATCTGTTCTATCTCAAAATCAAATGCAGCAGCAACAGATAAAAGTAATCTAATAGAAGTAACTTTGGCAACAGGAGAAAAAATATCACCAAAATCAATTCCCGGCACCTGGAAATAACCTTTTGCTACCAACAGAGCTTTGTATTTCTCCACCTTGCCTTCTACATTCATCTTCTTCTTAAACACCCATTTTCTCCAGATGGGATTCCTTCCAACCAGCAACTCCACCAAATCCCATGCCTCATTTTTATGCAAGGATGCCATTTCATCAACCATGGCCTCCTTCCAGAGTTTTCCATCCTCTGAATATACGGCCTCCCTGACAGTTCTGGGATCATCATTAGTTATAGTTAATGCAAAACCTGAACAGAAATAAGATGGACTATACCTTTCTGGTTGCCTTCTTTCCTGAACTGATCTTTTCACAGCTGGAGTTTGTGGCTCTTCCTCTTCTGAGTCTTCTTCTGTTGTAGAGTCTGATTCATCCTCCTTTAACTCAAACTCTATCTTCTCAGGTTCCTTTAGTAGGACTTCATGTGTAACAACATCTTTCACCTCTCTAAACACCACATCTCGGCTGTACACAACCTTCCTTATTGCCGGGTTCCAAAGCTTGTAACCCTTTAAACCATCCTTATACCCAATAAAGATGCACCTTTCAGATTTATTATCCAACTTGGTCCTTTTCTCCTTTGGAACATGTACATATGCATCACATCCAAATACCCTTAGATGTGAAAGAGAGGGTTTCTTACCGGTCCATACCTCATGTGGAGTCTTATCCTCCAACACTGATGAAGGTGATCTGTTAACCAGATAGCATGCAGTCTCCACTGCCTCTGCCCAGAATTCTTGTCCTAACCCGGTACCACTGAGCATGCTTCTTGCCTTTTCCATCAGTGTTCTGTTCATTCTTTCTGCAACTCCATTTTTCTGAGGTGTGTATGGAGTAGTCTTCTATCGTGCTATACCACACTTCTTACAGAACTCTTCAAATTCCTTCTTGCAGAACTCCCCACCATTATCTATCCTCAACGCCTTTATCTTCTTCTCTATCTAGTTTTCCACCAGAGCCTTAAATTCTTTAAATTTGTCAAAGACTTCAGATTTCTTCCTCAAGAAATATATCCATGTATTCCTTGAGAAGTCATCTATGAATGAAACATAGTACACAGACTTTCCCAGTGATGGAACTGACACGGGTCCAAACACATCACTGTGCACAAGTTCTAATATCTTGTTCACCCTCTTAGCACCAGAAGGAAAACTCACCCGATTCTGCTTCCCATATACACAATGTTCACAAAAATCGAAATCTAGAGAGAAATTAGACATACCTTCTACCATACCATTCCTATGTAGTATTCGAAGGCCCTTCTCTCAAATATGTCCAAGCCTTTGATGCCATAGCATGGTCTTTTCTCTAGAGACAGCTAGGCTTTCCGCTCCACTTTCAGGAACCACAGAATTGTTACACCCATCAATAACAGTGCTACCTTGTAGCTTGTTAGAGTTCCAGTCCGAACACCCCGATTAATACCAGTGCTCCTCGAACCATCTTGCAGGAATATTTCTCAAACACTGTTTTTACACCTACATCATCCATCTTGCTTACAGAAATCAGATTTCTGGCCAATGCAGGAATATGCAGAACACCAGGAAGTGTTCTAATCCTTCCACCTTGCAGCATCAGCTTGAATTTTCCACGTCCTACGATTCTGGCCTTCCTATCATCCCCTAGGAATACATCACCGCCATCATATTTCTCATACTCGCATAACCACTCCCTATGGGGAGTGAAGTGAAAGGATGCACCTGAGTCAATCAACCATGACTCATGATCTACATGTGTATTTGAAGAAGAAGCCAAATACACATCCCCACCTTCATCCGAGGTGGTTTTTGCCTCTGCAGAAGGAGCATCATCAAATCCCTTTCCTTTGTCAGGAGCTTTAGATCTACATTCCTTTTAGTAGTGTCCTCCTTTCCGCATTTCCAGCATACCTTTACAAACTTTCCAGGAGATTTAGATCTCCATCTAGATTTAGATCTCCCACTCGAAACCTTATTCTTGTTTCTGTTTTGGGACCTTCCTCGTACAGATAAGGAATCTCCATTTTGACCCTCCATATTTCTCTGTCTCATTTCCTCCGACAGCAAGGCTGAGACAATGTCATCAAAATTCAAGGTAGTTGTATTGCTACCTATTGCAATAACCAGACTGTCCCACGAGTCTGGTAGAGAACACAACAAAATGATGCACTTATCTTCATTTGAGATTTTTATATCAACAGATGACAACTGACTTACCACAGTATTGAAGGCGTTCATATTCTCTGTCACCGAGTCTCCATCCTTCATCCTCAGGTTATACAGTTTTTTCTGCAGGAACAACTTATTCACCAGATACTTAGATTGGTACAAAGTCCCAAGTTTTTCCCACAAATTCTTCATCGTAGCTTCCCCAGATACATTCAACGATACTGAATCTGAGACACACAACAGTATTGTGCTCTTAGCCTTTCGATCCAGTTTCTTCCAGTATTCATCTGACATTGTCGTTGGTTTAGTACCTGGATCTACCGCGATCCACTGATCTTTAACCACCAGCAGATCCTCCATCTTGAGCTTCCACAACTCAAAACTCTGACCATTAAATTTCTCTATCTCTATCTTTCCACCGCTCACCATCTTCTTTCACCGCAAGAATCGATCCCGCAGATCTCCCACTGAACAGGGTCTACCTCAGGCTCAAGCAAAAGACCCTCAGCAGCAAAGGCGTCCCCTTTAAGCCGAAATAGCTCTGATACCAAATGTAGGTTTTAACCCTGAACATAAATTATCTACACACGAATCTTATAATAGAAAATAAACAATAGCGAGATCATAAAACATAAAACAGATAAACACAGAGATTTTCCCCTGGATCCCAAATTGGGACGACCAGCTTGATTTTTCATTATATTCCTTTTAGTGTTACAACACACATATATATACATGCCTAAGCATACATAAACCCCAATCCATTAACCCTGGATTAGAACATAACCGTAGTTCCCTTGACTGGATCTACAAAATACCAGGGGCCGAAAACCATCATACCTCAAAACCATGTGCAAACTCATGCACGAAACATGGGTGGGTGTGCCTATGAGTGGGTTCACACAAAAAAAAAAAAATTGCCGGGGTATTGCGCCCGGCGCAACGTGGAGCTAGTCGTGGAAAGAATATAACACATACCCAACATTCTCCCACTTGTTGTTTTCTTTCCACAGGGGGCCACAAGACAACTTAGTCATTGGGCCAATTCTTCAACACCCATTGTTTCTCTACACTAAGAGAACTTTTGAGTGGTCACAGACTTCGTTAATGCATCTACAACATTCTTCAAAGTGTCCACCTTTACCAGCAAAACCCTTTTAGCCTCAACCATATCTCTAACAAAGTGATATTGAACATCAATGTGCTTTGTCTTTGAATGGTAAGTAGAGTTCTTAGCCAAGAAAATTGCACTTTGGCTATCACAGTCTATCCTTATAGCTTGTTGTACCAACCCCATACTTGAACACAATATCTGCAACCAAACTGCTTCCTTTCTTGCATGAGTGGCTGCTATGTATTCTGCCTCTGTAGTTGAAAGAGCCATAACAGAGTGTCTTTTACTCATCCAACTGACTGCGCCTCCAAATAGGCTATACACATACCCACTTGTAGATCTTCTTTGGTCCAGATCTCCAGCCCAGTCTGCATCAAAAAAACCACGAATGTCCAACATTCTTTCCAATCTTGGTCTTCCCTGGTAGCACAAGCCATAATGACTAGTGCCACGTAAATATCTGAAAACTTGCTTCACTGTTGTCCAATGCTCCTTCCCTATGTTTGACATAAACCTGCTCAATACTCCTACTGCATGTGCAATGTCTGGTCTAGTACAGACCATTTGTTGGCTATATGATGCAATGTGTTGTCCTTGATGGCAACCTACTTGATGAAGTTGTCCTTGATGGAAACTGACATGATGCGTTGTCTTTGGATAAGCAACCTATTTGTTAATAATGTAAATCTGATGTATCTACAGAGCAGTTCAGAAGTAACAAAGAAATAAATTCCAGTAAGTGCCAGATTAATGATGAATTAGATATGTCACAAAGAATATGCGGGTTTGTAAAGGCAAAGTACCGTATGTACGCGGAAAAGTAAGTACCAAGTAGCATATGCCTATTTGCGCTCTAAATTTATAAAACCAGGGGACATTACCATGGTATTGGCCCACTGTATTGAGTGCTGGATTATCTATTTGATCCCGTCCAGGAATACCACCAGCAGTTGAGTGGTTTTGACTCATGGTATTGACAAAGGCTAAATCTATATAAGGAGAAGAAGATCATAGTGCAACAGGGTGCATGTGCAAGGGTTGTTAATAAATAAATCTCTTTAAGAGATATCTGCATGGCTGAACTCTAATAGATCTAAATCTATGATGCACCTATGGATATGATGAAGGTTCAAGATCTCTAGATCTAGAAATGATGAATCTCTAGGATGATTTGCAAAATAAATGATGAAGATCTGGTGCAAGTCTGATGAATAAATTGAAGAAATCTAGGTAAGTTTATATATCTGGTCTATTCTGCAAAGTTTATCTTTTTCATATCTATACGCTAGTTTGTCTCGGTAAAAGCACGTATATACGCGGGTTCACTTAATGAAAAGCACGCATGGCAGTTAGGGTTTTTGAAGAATAAAATACATAGAAGTATACGTGGGTTGATGTGCAAGAAAGCGCGTATGTACGCAGCTTCAGTAAATCAAAGTAGCGTATGCTATTTGAATCAATGTCTGTTCAGGGTTGAGTTTGTATCTGCATATCTATTCTGAAGTCTGGGTTTTAATGAATACTTCACTCTGAAGTATTTCTTCATGGAATGGGTAACAGTTTATTGATTGATCTGAATTAATAATGTACCTATGAAGAAAATGATGAAGAGGGATCTCTAGATCTGAAATGACTATGTATTTTCTAGATCATTTATGGAATGTTTAGATCTGTGATCTGGCAAATCTTTGCTGAAGTAAAGGGTGAAATCTGAGTTATCTGTTCTGAAGAGTTGCATAGTTCTGAAAAGTTACAGATCTATATGCATGTTCATCTCAGCGAAAGCGCGTATATACACAGGTTCGTTTCAGCAAAAGCGCGTATACGCAGGTTTGTATCTGTGAAAGCACGTATATATGTAGGTTCAGTGAAGTAAAAGCGCGTATGGAATCTAGGGTTTTGCTGAAGTGTGTGGAATGAAATGTCTGATCTGTTTTGTTGTTTTACTGCTATCTGTGAATGATGTATTCATGCAGTTTTGGGTTGTTTGAATGTTGAAGATACTGCTGATTATGTTGATTGAAGATCAAGTTGTTGGTTGATTGGTTGATTGGTTGATGAAGTTATAAGTTTCAGTTTGATGTATGGAATGGGTGCAGTCTGAAAATCTGATGAAAAGTGGCCTACAAGGTATGTTGTGTGGAAGCTGTTGGACCCAGTATGAAAATTGATGAAACGTGGTCCATGGTGGTGCTGAGGGTTGAAGCCTTTAGTGAGGGGGTTGGAGCTCCCTTCCAGTAGTGGCTGGAGAACGAGAGAAGGTTGCAGCCTTCTGCAGGTGGGTGCCTGCGTGCTGGTATGAGTCTGCACCACTACAAAATTGTAAGAAGTTTTCTTTATAATAAATATTGAAGACAGAGACGACAACAGCGGTGGTTTTCTCTCGAATTGGGTTTCCACCTTAAATACTGGTGTTCATGTGTGTTGCTTATGTGTGATGGTTTATTTGTTATAACTGAACATGTTTTACTGCTTACTAAAAATCTGATGAATGAATGATGCAATGATCTAAGTAAAGAATTAAATGCATAATAAGATCTCTGGACATACGCAAGTTTTCTTAAGGATATCTGCATGTATATGCAAGTTGGGTTCAGTAAGGTAGCGTATGGTTTTAAGAGAAAGAAAAAGTAAAAAAATTTCAGTCAGCTCGAAATACTGATTCACCCCCCCTCTTAGTATTTTTCCCAACAATTGGTTTCAGAGCAGGTCCTTCTGGAAAAAGCTTAGCCGCTAGAAGGAAGATCAAACAAGATGAGCAATCAAGATGGAACAACATCTATCAGGCCTCCGCTCTTCAACGGAAACAATTTAATCTTCTGGAAAACAAGGATGAGATCTTGTCTTCAGTCTCTGGGAGCAGATGTATGGGCTATTGTTGAAGGAGGATATCAATATCCATCTGCAATACCAACAGATCCAACGGAAAGAAAGAATTATGAAACAAATGCAAAGGCAGTCAATGCTCTATTGACCCTAGCTGAATGAGAATTGTTCTCGTCATCAAATTTGGATGTTAATGATGAAAGGAAGCAGGACAAAATCATTCTAAGTTATGAAGGTGATGCAAAGGTAAAAAGTGCTAAACTCCAAACTCTCAGAATTCAATATGAGAATCTAAAAATGCATAATGAGGAGAGTATTACCAATTTCTTTTTACGTCTTGATGATATTGTAAATCATATGAGAAATCTGGGAGAAACAATAACCGAATCTACTTTGGTTGAGAAAGTTTTAAGATCACTAACGGCAAAATTTGAGTCAAAAGTTTCTGCTCTTGAAGAAAAGCAGGATCTTCAAAATCTTACTGTGGTTCAACTTCATGGCATACTACCTGCATGTGAAATGAGAAGAGGAGGACCATTTGAAGTCAAAGAAGCCGTCTTTAGAGCTTCTACAAAAGGGAAAGAAGTACAAGAGACAGAAGGATCAGGGTATATCTCAGAAGAAGATGAGGTAAATTTTGTAAAGAAACTCCAACTTGGCACAGGACAGTTCAGAGGTAAGCTTCCTTTCAAATGTTTTGCTCATGGAAGAGTTGGTCATTATGCTACTAAGTGTCCTCATAAAGAAACACATGAAAAAGGGAAGGAAGTAGCAAGAAGGAATAAGAATCAGTTTAGCACTAGAAAAAGTTACTATACTCATGAAGACAGTGATGGATTATCAGATAGTGAGGAAGAATGTGAACAAGATCTTAAACTTCTCATGGCATTTGAAAAAGAGTCTAGAGAAGAAAAGGATACTTTTATGGATGCTTTAGAGGACAATGGTTTTCTTGATGAAATCAATCAACTCAAAATATGCTTAGAAGAAAGTAAAATATCCATAGAAACTCTGAAAAACCAGCTTGAAGAAAAGGAGAAACATAATGAGAAATTAGAATGTGAAATAGTAAGTATAAGAAAAGAAATTGAGAAAGTAAAGACTTTGAATCTTAGATTTGCTAAAGGATCTGAAACCTTAGATGAGATTATCAAGGTACAATGTTCTCCTCTTATAAAGACAGGTCTTGGATATATCAGAGAATCTTCTCAGGCTTCAGCACCAAATTATCTAAAAGCAGCTATAGCTAGTATACAACATTCTGCCACTCAGAAAGGGAATAAAGAATCTTTACAGGTAAAGCATGACCATACCAATTCAAAGAACACTAACAGGAATACATTTCAAAGAAACACCAATCAACAAGTAAATTCAAGTAGAATATTTCATGATCGCATAAATTTCTTCTTCAATGGAAAATGTTTCTCATGTCACAATTTTGGTCATAAATTTGTTCAATGTGTTGCATATAAAACCATCATGAAAAGAGAAGCAAGAAAGAAAAGGATTGATATTGGAACAAAGAAGAATACCTATAACAACTTTTCTCCTCTTCAAAATGAAGTTGAATGTGCTTATTGCAATAACTTTGGCCATGAAGAATTTGAATGCAGGAGCAAAGTCCAGCCAAAAGAGCATTTTCCTTCAAGCTCCAAAGTGTGGAAAAAGAAGGAATTACAAGTTGAAAACTGTGGCATAGCTTTATTTGCAGAAGGTGAAGAAAATCAATGGTACATTGATAGTGGATGCTCAAAACACATGACAGGTGACAAAAACAAACTTCTTGCATATAGTGCTCTAGAAAAGGAAAAGAATGTTACATTTGGAAATGATACTCCTGCGGTCATTAAGGGAAAAGGGTCTATTTTTCTAAAAGAAAAGGTGAAAGCTAATGAAGTCATGTATGTGGATGGATTAAAGCATAACTTGTTAAGTGTAAGTAAAATGTGTGATCAAGGAACTGAAGTTGTCTTTAGTTCAAAAGAATGTGTAGTACGTGATCTTGATACAGGTAAAACAATTATAAAAGGAAAAAGAACTCCAAGCAACCTGTATGTATTAAAGAACTGCAAAGAACAATGTTACTTGAGTAAATCTTCAGAAAACTGGCTATGGCATAGAAGGTTGGGGCATATGAGCTTCTCTCAAATCAACAAATCAAGCAGACTTAAAGTTGTTCGTGATCTTCCCAATATTACTCTACCTGAAAGTATCATATGCAAATCTTGCCAATTCGGTAAGCAGACCAGAGTGCAATTTAATGCCAAGGAAGGATCATCAAGTAGGCCTCTTGAACTCATTCATACTGACATATGTGGACCTGTGAGGAAAAATTCACCACGTGGTGAACAATACTATATCTTATTTATTGATGATTTCTCTAGAATGTGTTGGATTGGGTTGATTAAACAAAAAGATGAAGCATTTGAGAAATTTCAAATCTTCAAAGCACTGGTTGAAAATTAATTAGATCTAAAAATCAAGTGTCTTAGATCTGATCGAGGAGGAGAATATACATCAGATGAATTCCTTGAATTTTGTGAACAACATGGCATAAAAAGTTTTCTGTAGCTGGCCCTCCACAACAAAATGGCGTAGCAGAAAGAATGAATAGAACAGTTCAACAAATGGCTAGAGCTATGCTTGATGATTCCGAAACACCTGACACATTTTGGGGAGAAGCAGCACATACAGTGGTAAATATTCTTAACAAGGCACATGTTCGTGTAAATAGTGATAAAACTCCATATGAACTTTGGTATGGTAATCCTCCCACTGTGAAGCATTTTAGAGTTTTTGGAAGAAAATGCTTTATCAAAAATAATGATGAAAAACTTGGCAAGTTTGAACCCAGAGCAGATGAAGGAATACTTCTTGGTTACTCCTCTAGAAGTAGAGCATATAAATGTTACAATAAAAGACTTCGGAAGATTGTTGAATGTATTGATGTTGTTATTGATGAGTCTCCTATAGCTCCAAAAGAAGAAAAACAAACAACAGATGAAGACGATGGTGACATATATCCTTCTACATCAAATAGAAATGATATAGACAGTGAACCCAATGAAGAACCCGAAGATGATTTATCTGAAAAAGCTCCATCCAGATATGTTCAAAAGAATCATCCAAAATCTCAAATTTTGGGAGAAAAGGGATCAGGTGTACAAACAAGAAGGACTCTTGTGGGATCTTCTAGCTATCTGGAATTTCTATCCACTATTGAACCACACAATTTCAATCAATCTAGCAAAGATGAATGTTGGATTCAAGCCATGAATGAAGAGCTTGATCAAATTGAAAATAATCACACTTGGGAATTAGTACCAAGACCTCATGACAAAAATGTCATTGGAACTAAATGGATATTCAAAAACAAGTTAAATGAGAATGGAGATGTTATAAGAAATAAAGCTAGACTTGTTTGCAAGGGGTATGCTCAACAAGAAGGTATAGACTTTGAAGAAACTTTTGCTCCTGTAGCTAGACTTGAAGCCATAAGAATGTTTCTTGCTTTTTCAAGTTATCAACAAATCAAAGTTTATCAAATGGATGTTAAATATGCTTTTCTTAATGGTGATCTAGAAGAAGAAGTATATATAGAACAACCAGAAGGATTCATTTTGGGAAATGATGCAAATCTTGTTTGTAGACTCAAAAAGGCTCTATATGGTCTCAAACAAGCTCCAAGGGCTTGGTATTATCGTCTTGACAAATATCTTCATCAACAAGGATTTTCAAAAGGGTCTGCTGATAGCAACTTATACACAAAAGTCGAAAATGATAAACTATTGATTGTAGTTGTATATGTTGATGATATCATTTTTGGGAGTAACGAAGAATCTTTGAGTCAAAAATTTTCTTCTGTCATGCAGCAAGAATTTGAAATGTCTTTACTTGGGGAACTAACATTCTTTCTTGGCTTGCAAGTGCATCAAACTGCAGATGGTATATTCCTATCACAAGCAAAATATATTAAGCAAATTCTGAAGAAGTATGGCATGGAAGAATGCAAACCTGTAAGTACACCAATGATAACCGGATGCAATCTCAGTTCTCATGATGATTCTCCCCCGGTGAATCAACCAGAATACAGATCAATGATAGGAAGTCTACTTTATCTCACTGGGACTAGACCAGACATTATGCATGCAGTTGGGATTGTTGGACGATTCCAAGCTAATCCAAAAGAGTCTCACCTTTAGGCTGTCAAAATAATATTCAAATATCTACAAGGAACTCAAGACTTTGGACTATGGTATCCAAAGAATGTTGATCTCACTCTTCATGCTTACACTGATGCAGATTGGGCTGGAAATGTTGATGATCGGAAAAGCACTAGTGGTGGTGCATTCTACATGGGGCCCCGGTTAGTATCTTGGTTCAACAAGAAGCAAAGCTCTATTGCCTTATCTACAGCAGAAGCAGAATATGTGGCTGACGCATCATGTTGCACTCAACTTCTTTGGATGATGCAAACCTTACAAGACATTCAAATCAAATGTTCACCTCCTATCTCCATTATGTGTGATAATACAAGTGCCATCAGTATCTCAAAGAATTCTGTTATGCATTCCAAGACCAAGCACATTCCCATCAAGTATCACTTCTTACGTGAACAAGTGCTTGAACAAAAGGTGAAGTTGGAGTATGTTCCCTCCAAAGAACAAGTTGCTGATATATTTACCAAAACTTTACCCAGGTAAGTGTTTGAATATCTCAGACAAAAGCTAGGAGTAGTCTCTTCCATGCAGAAGATCAGATCGGCTTAAATTCAGAAGATTAAATTGGATACGCGGATTTCCTAAAGGACAGTCGCGTATATACGCGAGTTTATACACAAAAAACCGCGTATGGGTGTTTGCTGGCAAATTTTTTTTTGTCAACATTCTTCAGCACAACTGCGGTGCTGTTGGGTATCTCTGGTGATGTTCCAACTCTCATATTTCTGTTTCACTCTCTAATGCTTCTGATGAAGATGTCTTGATGATTTTTTGTTGAAAGTGTTCAGGATGCATAGGCTAAGGGGGAGCATTGGTCATGTGGAAAGGATGCATTTTTGGCATTCTAATTATTTGTTGTAGTCTGATCCCATGCTTAAGAATCTTTGATCTTGATTGTATAAGTCATTTCTGTAATTTGATGAAAAAGGTCATGTTGAGACCCATGATGTAAAAATTGATATATTTAGTCATGTAAGGACTTCTTCAAATTTGTAAACCCACTTGGTTGGGTACTTGAGTCACATATGTAAATCCACTTGGTTGGATCATTGATGTAAGTATGAGTCATTGGTGATAGGAAAGGTCATAGAGTCATGTACTTCATTGAAAAATATGTTTGAAGATTCAGCGTGAACTCAGGGGGAGCATGGTAACTTCAGTGCACATCAGATCTATAGAGCTCTTATTTCTACAAGAGAAGAAAAACCTTGTTTTGGTTTTGATCCACCCTTTGCCCTTGATGTCAAAGGGGGAGAGTATCATGGTGTTTGAATAATAGTTATAATCAATGTATCTATCTGTTGTGGTGATCAAACACCATCATGGTTGCCATCAATTCCAAAGGGGGATATTGTTGGCTATATGATGCAATGTGTTGTCCTTGATGGCAACCTACTTGATGAAGTTGTCCTTGATGGAAGCTGACTTGATGAGTTGTCTTTGGATAAGCAACCTATTTGTTAATAATGTAAATATGATGTATCTACAGAGCAGTTCAGAAGTAACAAAGAAATAAATTCCAGTAAGTGCCAGAGTAATGATGAATTAGATATGTCACAAAGCATACGCGGGTTTGTAAAGGAAAAGTAGCGTATGTACGCAGAAAAGTACGTACCAAGTAGCGTATGCCTATTTGTGCTCTAAATTTATAAAACCAGGGGACATTACCATGGTATTGGCCCACTGTATTGAGCGTTGGATTATCTATTTGATCCCGTCCAGGAATACCATCAGCAATTGAGTGGTTTTGACTCATGGTATTGATAAAGGCTAAATCTATATAAGGAGAAGAAGACCATAGTGCAACAGGGTGAATTTGCAAGGGTTGTTAATAAATAAATCTCTTTAAGAGATATCTGCATGGTTGAACTCTGATAGATCTGAATCTATGATGCACCTATGGATATGATGAAGGTTCAAGATCTCTAGATATAGAAATGATGAATCTCTAGGATGATCTACAAAATAAATGATGAAGATCTGGCACAAGTATGATGAAGAAATTGAAGAAATCTGGGTAAGTTTATAGATCTGGTTTGTTCTGCAAAGTTTATCTTTTTCAGATCTATACGCTAGTTTGTCTCGGTAAAAGCACGTATATATGCGGGTTCGCTTAATGAAAAGTGTGTATGGCAGTTAGGGTTTTTGAAGAATAAAATACACAGAAGTATACGAGGGTTGATGTGCAGGAAAGCGTGTATGTACGCGGCTTCAGTAAATCAAAGTAGCGTATGCTATTTGAATCAATGTCTGTTTAGGGTTGAGTTTGTATCTGCATATCTATTCTAAAGTCTGGGTTTTAATGAATACTTCACTCTGAATTATTTCTGCATGGAAAGGATAACATTTTATTGATTGATCTGAATTAATAATGTACCTATGAAGAAAATGATGAAGAGGGATCTCTAGATATGAAATGACTATGTATTTTCTAGATCTGTTTATGGAATGTTTAGATCTGTGATCTGGCGAATCTTTGCTAAAGTAAAGGGTGAAATCTGAGTTATCTGTTCTGAAGAGCTGTATAGTTCTGAAAAGTTACAGATCTATACGCATGTTCATCTCAGCGAAAGCGCGTATATATGCAGTTTCGTTTCAGCAAAAGCGCGTATACGCAGGTTTGTCTCTGTGAAAGCATGTATATATGCAGGTTCAGTGAAGTAAAAGCGCATATGGAATTTAGGGTTTTGCTGAAGTGTGTGGAATGAAATGTCTGATCTATTTTGCTGTTTTACTGCTATCTGTCAATGATGTATTCATACAGTTCTGGGTTTTTTGAATGTTGAAGATACTATTGATTATGTTGATTGAAGATCAAGTTGTTGGTTGATTGGTTGATGAAGTTATAAGTTTCAGTTTGATGTATGGAATGGGTGCAGTCTGGAAATCTGATGAAAAGTGGCCTACAAGGTATGTTGTGTGGAAGTTGTTGGACCCAGTATGAAAATTGATGAAACGTGGTCCATGGTGGTGCTGAGGGTCGAAGCCTTCAGTGAGGGGGTTGGAGCTCCCTTCCAGTAGTGGCTGGAGAACGAGAGAAGGTTGCAGCCTTCTGCAGGTGGGTGCCTACATGCTGGTACGAGTCTGCACTAGTACAAAATTGTAATAAGTTTTCTTTATAATAAATATTGAAGACAGAGACAACAGTAGCAGTGGTTTTCTCCCGAATTGGGTTTCCACCTTAAATACTGGTGTTCATGTGTGTTTCTTATGTGTGATGGTTTATTTGTTATTAATTCACATTTTTTACTTCTTACTAAACATCTAATGAATGAATGATGCAATGATCTACGCAAGTTTTCTTAAGGATATCCGCGTGTATACGCGAGTTGGGTTCAGTAAAGTAGCATATGGTTTTAAGAGAAAGAAAAAGTAAAAAGTTTTCAGTCAGCTCTAAATACTGATTCACCCCCCCTCTCAGTATTTTTCCCAACACCATTGCATACATCAGGCTACCCACTTGCATATGGAACATGGGCCATATCCTCCTCTTCTTCTTGTGTCTTGGGACACTGTTCAACAGACAACTTTACACCTACAGGAATAGGAACATTCACCGGTTTACTATCCTGCATATTGAACCTCTGTAATATATTCTCGACATACTTCCTATGGTTTAACCAGAGCTTCCTCTTTGCCCGATCTCTCTTAATTTCCATGCCCAAAATATAGTTTGCAGCACCAAGATCCTTCATGTCGAATTTGGAGAACAGTTGGGTCTTAAAATCTTGGATAATTTCTTTGTCATTTCCAATCAACAACATATCATCCACATACAAGACCAAATAAATAACACGGTCACTAATTAATTTAAAATAAACACAGTGATCCTCCTTGCTTCTGGTGAAGCCAATTCCCCGTATATAGGTATCAAATTTCTGATACCACATCCTTGGTGACTGTTTTAACCCATACAGAGACTTCTTCAACCTGCATACCAGTTCTTTCTTACCCTTCACCATAAAACCTTCAGGTTGCTTCATGTAGATCTCCTCTTCTAGATCCTCGTGAAGAAATGTTGTCTTCACATCCATCTGTTCTATCTCAAAATCAAATGCAGCAGCAACAGATAAAAGTAATCTAATAGAAGTAACTTTGGCAACAGGAGAAAAAATATCACCAAAATCAATTCCCGGCACCTGGGAATAACCTTTCGCTACCAACCGAGCTTTGTATTTCTCCACCTTACCTTCTACATTCATCTTCTTCTTAAACACCCATTTTCTCCCAATGGGCTTCCTTCCAACCGGCAACTCCACCAGATCCCATGCATCGTTTTTGTGCAAGGATGCCATTTCATCAACCATGGCCTCCTTCCAGAGTTTTCCATCCTCTGAATCTACTGCCTCCCTGACAGTTCTGGGTTCATCATTAGTTATAGTTAAGGCAAAACCTGAACAGAAAGCAGATGGACTATACCTTTCTGGTTGCCTTCTTTCCCGAACTGATCTTCTCAAAGTTGGAGTTTGTGGCTCTTCATCTTCTGAGTCTTCTTCTGTTGTAGAGTCTGATTCATCCTCCTTTAGCTCAAACTCTATCTTCTCGGGTTCCTTTGGTAGGACTTCATGTTTAACAACATCTTTCACTTCTCTAAACACCACATCTCGGCTGTACACAACCTTCCTTGTTTCTGGGTTCCAAAGCTTGTAACCCTTTAAACCATCCTTATACCCAATAAAGATGCACCTTTCAGATTTATTATCCAACTTGGTCATTTTCTCCTTTGGAACATGTACATATGCATCACATCCAAATACCCTTATATGTGAAAGAGAGGGTTTCTTACCAGTCCATAACTCATGTGGAGTCTTATCTTCCAACATTGATGAAGGTGATCTGTTAACTAAGTAACATGCAGTCTCCACCTCCTCTGCCCAGAATTCTTGTCCTAACCTGGTACCACTAAGCATGCTTCTTGCCTTTTCCATCAATGTTCTATTCATTCTTTCTGCAACTCCATTTTTCTGAGGTGTGTATGGAGTAGTCTTCTGCCATGCTATACCACACTTCTTACAGAACTCTTCAAATTCCTTCTTGCAGAACTCCCCACCGTTATCTGTCCTCAGCACCTTTATCTTCTTCTCTGTCTGGTTTTCCACGAGAGCCTTAAATTATTTAAATTTTTCAAAGACTTCATATTTCTTCCTCAAGAAATATATCCATGTATTCCTTGAGAAGTCATATATGAATGAAACATAGTACACAGACTTTCCTAGTGATGGAACTAACACAGGTCCAAACACATCACTGTGCACAAGTTCTAATATCTTGTTTGCCCTCTTAGCACCAGAAGGAAAACTCACCCAATTCTACTTCCCATATACACAATGTTCACAAAAATCGAAATCCAGAGAGAAATTAGACATACTTTCTACCATACGATTTCTATGTAGTATTCGAAGGCCCTTCTCTCCAATATGTCCAAGCCTTTGATGCCATAGCATGGTCTTTTCTCTAGAGACAGCTAGGCTTTCCGCTCCACTTTCATGAACCACATAACTGCTACACCCATCAATAACAGTGCTACCTTGTAGCTTGTATAGAGTTCTAGTCCGAACACCCCACATTAATACCAGTGCTCCCCGAACCATCTTGTAGGCATCTTTCTCAAACACTATTTTTACACCTGCATCATCCATCTTGCTTACAGAAATCTTATTTCTGGCCAATGCAGGAATATGCAGAACACCAGGAAGTGTTCTAATCCTTCCACCTTGCAGCTTTAGCTTGAATTTTCCACGTCCAACGATTCTGGCCTTCTTATCATCCCCTAGGAATACATCACCGCCATCATATTTCTCATACTTGCAGAACCACTCCCTATGGGGAGTGAAGTGAAAAGATGCACCTGATTCAATCAACCATGACTCATGATCTACATGTGTATTTGAAGAAGAAGCCAAATACACATCCCCAATTTCATCCGAGGTGGTTTTTGCCTCTGTAGAAGGAGCATCATCAGATCCCTTTCCTTTCTCAGGAGCTTTAGATCTGCATTCCTTTTTATAGTGTCCTTCCTTTCCGCATTTCCAGCATACCTTTACAAACTTTCCAGGAGATTTAGATCTCCATCTAGATTTAGATCTCCCACTCGAAACCTTATTCTTGTTTCTGTTTTGGGACCTTCCTCGTATAGATAAGGCATCTCCATTTTGACCCTCCATATTTCTCCATCTCATTTCCTTCGATAACAAGGCTGAGACAATGTCATCCAAATTCAAGGTAGTTGTATTTCTACCTATTGCAATAACCAGACTGTCCCACGAGTCTGGTAGAGAACACAACAAACTGATGCACTTATATTCATCTGAGATTTCAATATCAACAGATGACAACTGACTTACCACAATATTGAAGGCATTTAGATGCTCTGTCACCGAGTCTCCATCCTTCATCCTCAGGTTATACAGCTTTTTTCCGCAGGAACAACTTATTCACCAGATAATTAGATTGGTACAAAGTCCCAAGTTTTTCCCACAAATTCTTTGTCGTAGCTTCCCCAGATACATTCAACAATACTGAATCTAAGACACACAACTGTATTGTGCTCTTAGCGTTCCGATCTAGTTTCTTCCCGTCTTCATCTGACATTGTCGTTGGTTTAGTACCTGGATCTACCATGATCCACTGATATTTATCCACCAGCAGATCCTCCATCTTGAGCTTCCACAACTCAAAAATTTGACCATTAAATTTCTCTATCTCTATCTTTCCACCGCTCGCCATCTTCTTTCACCGCAAGAATCGATCCCGCAGATCTCCCACTGAATAGGGTCTATTTCAGGCTCAAGCAAAAAACCCTCAGCAGCAAAGGTGTCCCCTTGAAACTGAAACAGCTCTGATACCAAATGTAGGTTTTAACCCTAAACAGAAATTATCTACACACGAATCTTATAACAGAAAATAAACAATAGAGAGATCATAAAACATAAAATAGATAAACACAGAGATTTTCCCCTGGATCCCAAATTGGGATGACCAGCTTGATTTTTCATTATATTCCTTTTAGTGCTACAACACACATATATATACATGTCGAAGCATACATAAACCCCAATCCATTAACCCTGGATTAGAACATAACCATAGTTCCCTTGACCGGATCTACAAAATACCAGGGGCCGAAAACCATCATACCCCAAAACCATGTGCAAACTAATGCACGAAACATGGGTGGGTTCGCCTATGAGTGGTTCTACACACCAAAATAAATTTGTCGAGGCGCTGCCCCCGGACCCTGACAAGGGGGGCTGCTGCCCCCCCTGTGACCCCCCTGCTACGACCAGCGCAACGTGGAGCTAGTCGTGGAAAGAATATAACACATACCCAACAAGAATTGTGTTGTCTCCATTAAGGCTGACCCGGTGTAGTCCTCAATGATCATGCACCTAATGGAAACAATGTTCCACTTACATTTCACTCATCAATGATGTTAAATTTCCATGGCTAACACATTATTTAACACATTTCCAATTTACATCATCCTCCCCTAAGCTTGTGTTACAATTCTTTGTCAATTATCAACCCTTGTTGAGGGGATCTCGTATTCCTGACCAAACTAGTACACCATCCTAATTGTCTCATGAAACAACCTAAGTCACTCACAAGGTATATCAAAGATATAAGCTCAATGTCCACTCTTAGTCGTGTTTACCCTACATGCCATCCATTGTGTCATCATTAATGGCACCTCAAGTAATATCCTTTCATACTCCCCCCACTTTAATTGTTGGCATCTTCATCAACATGGCTCCATTGGATTCTCTAATGGACAAGGCATTGGTGATGAACATAAACATCGTAATTTTTGTTAAATGTGGTGTTGATACCATTTTTCATGAGGGTAAACTTTTCAATCCACTTAAGCATATAATACCACTCAAGAAGCCTAGTTTCTTTATGGCATTAAGGTGACATTACTAGTGTGCATGACCATCAACCTCTTGTATCACTCGAAATATGCCTAGCCAACATGTCCTAACCAAACCCAAGTTAGGCGCCTTAAACAATAGGAAATTTTGTATTTATTGCTTCATTATAAGTGATGTTGTGTCATCACCACCCACACATAAATAACCTTTCACTACCTCCCTCAATCCACCACACTTGAATAACTAACCACCTAGTGTAAGATTGTGTTATCTCCACCTAGACCAACTTCTTGTAATTCTTTAAAGGTCATGTACATAGTGGCAACAAGCTTCCAATTACCTCTAATGCACTCATCAACTATGTTGCCTTTCCATGGCTAGCACACTATCAAACACATTGTCAGATTGTGATATCCTTTGGTGAATTTTTGTTGCAACACTTCATTGATCATCCATCCTTGTTAGGCTAGACATCCTTCATCCTCCTAGTCCACAAAAAACTAGTACATCATCCTAAATGTCTCAGGGATCATTGTGAGTCAGTCATGAGGGCTATGAAACATATAAACTAATCATGCACCCTTTATCATGTTTTCTTAGCATGTTATATAAGATAATGCTAGCTCCCTATGATTTGCAAGATTGACAAGAAAAAACAATACAGGGGCCACATTAGAACCACTTTGGATTCCAAGGACATAGCCTTCCTAGACTCAGAGAGGGATCTCTCTAATATATGTGTTTTCAAATGATATATATTTATGCTTTTGTTTATGATTTTAGGCTAGTTGTGAAGTTCTAAGGACTTGTTTGTTTTGATTGATTGATTAATAGGTTGAAAGATCAATGGTGTGATTAATTGAGTGTTTCAACTAAACAGATAGACTATGAGAAACATTAATCCATTGGGTTATGGAGTCATAAAAGGATTTAATTGTTCATCAACTCTGCAAGGGTTTTCATAGGAAAAGCTAACTATATCAAGTGGATCTCTTAGATTATATTGTGATATGAAATAACAACAAGTTGTGAAGGTAGCAAAACTATAGTCAGTTAAGAATCTTTTAGCTCTACTTTGACAAGAAAAGCCTTTTAGGTAAGTGCTTGAGACAAAACAAAGGACAGAGCGTACCATAGACTTCTTTGGCCAGACTTTAATAAGCAAACCTTTAAGAAAACAATCCTAAAATCCTAAAATTAATTTCAGACAAAGAAAACATTTAAGATAAAAGTGAGAGTAGTTAAAGAGCAAGCTAAACCTATGTTCTTTAACTAAACACTCTAAATACCTTCAAAGCAACATTTTGAGGCAGACCATAGGACAAGGCATACCATAGACTTCCCTGGTTTAGACTCTAGTAAGTATACTTCAAAGAAAGGCCTTAAAAAGGAATATTTCAAGCTACACCAAAGGACAGAGCATACCATAGACTTCTTTGGCTTGAATCTATTAAATCATTTCCAAGACAACAAGCTAGGTGGAACTAGAGAGAAATTAAGAATTCTCCAATTAGACCTTGTAGAGGAAACCATTAAGATAAAGAATGCAGATAGAAATAGGGTGCCAATACAACATATCCTATTCTAAAATTTATGTTCTTTTATCAGAGAAATAATGGACAGAATGGAAAATAGAAGGAAAACAATGACAAAGAAAGAAAACTTCACCATTAACATAGCTTAAGAATCTTGTGAACGTGCTTGTATTACTGAAGTTCAAACCAGTTACATTACTTCATGTACAAGAGATCTCTACAGCTCAGAGCTTTCTCAAATCCAGCCTAGCAATCCATCAACTAGCTCAACAACTAATCACTCCATAAACTACTCAACCAACCAACGACAATAATGGATCATACATGAACTATTTAACTACAAAATGAGGAGGTGAACCTATTCTAGGGCTTCTGACTATATTTATTATAGAGTAAATGAACTCTTGACCTTTGAGACTATGCAAGGCCCAAGGCAAGATATGATAAAATGTCTATCTATAGTAATAACTCTTAACTTAATTATTTGAGATAACTTGTATGATATTTTTTACTTTATGGCTTTCTATTAACTTTTGCAATAACTTTTGAGCTGTTTAAAATATCTCTGAATTTTTGTAATAACTGCTGATGTTTTATTGAAATAAAACATGTTGTAGGTGGCCAAATAAGTCCTTTGGAGAAGTAAAGGCCTGAGTTGATTTATGTGAATCTGCTTCTGTGTTTATTTGCCTTTGTTTATCATTTAAACCCTGTTTTGGCCTGTAAACTTTGGATTTTTCCATTAACTGTCTTTTTACTGATTTATCTCTGCCTCTCCGTCCTTTAATTATTTTTATCCTTCTATATTCATCTTTGTTCCTTGATTTGACTTTGATCTTCTTGTGCTTATGCCCTTAATGTTGTTTCATGACTAATCCTTTTAATTTCTCCTTTGATCTATGATTAGCCCTTCAATCTTCACTGCTTTGTCACAGTCCTTTTGGTTGTCTTTTCTTCTCATTGTTCCTCTTGTCTGCATTTTCTGTGCAGGGAGGCATACTTCTGCTGCTGGAGGGTTTTAATAACCACCGAGGATCACGATTCATTGTTGATTTAAGCTTTATATTTTTCCTCTGGTCCCTTTAAAATAAAATAAACCTCTGGATCATCACCCAAACATTCATTTAAAATGATTTTGGACTTTCAGAATGCGTTTTCCATATTTTCTCGATTAAACCTATACATAAAACAAACAAATTAATGTTTAAATCCTGTGGGGAAGGCTTTTTCTGCGTGTATTCGGGATTTTGTGGGATTTTGAGCATTTGCAGAAGTATGGAATGGTGGATCAGGGCTTGGTTCCATAGGCAGAAACCTTCGGGAAGTTTGAACGAGGGAAGCGATATCGAAATTTGGCGGGAGGAGAAAAGTGGTTTGCGAGAGTGGGAAGGCGATTTTCGCACAGATGGAAGGGGCGGTAATGGTATTGGGTGGGCGAGTGTGATTCAGTACATGGGTTGCCGCATGGCAGAGGGTATGGGGGTAGAAACTACCCATATCGCATATTTTAAAAATTCTAACCTTCGTGCAAATAGATTTGCGATGAGGGTTGCGAGTTATCGAATCTCGGGGAATGAGATCAATGGTGGTCGGGTGATCTGGGGGTGATGGGCAGGTGAAGTGGTGGGGTACGGGTGGATAGATCGCAGAGTTTGAATGGGCGTGGGGTCTTAGTGGAAATCAGGTGGAAGTGGAAAAGGAAAATCGTTTGTGGACTTCGCTGGGGGTCCCTTGTGGTTTTCGGTTTTAGGCGGAGGGGGGGCAAACTCATCTTCTGTTTCCACATTGCTAAAATAGGCATCCATTAATACTAGACTTTGTTCCCTCCCCCCTTGCGTTAACAAGAAATGGGTAGAGGGGGGCCGAAGTCACTCTCCACCGTAGATCTGAAGAAATGAAATGATCTACCGTCTTAAGTTGAAATTTATTTAACCTTTGATTTGACTCCCTTTGTCATTTACCAAATTTTATAATAAAATCAAAATCCGCTTATTTTTGGGACAAAGCAAAGGTTCTATGGCTACAGGGATAGGTATGTGTGGGTGGGGGCTTAAGAAGAAAGGGCCTATGTCAAATAAACAAGCGGAGGCATTTTGTTTATTAAGGTAAAGGGGGAGGATTTAAAACATTTAAAGGTGTCGAGTTTATATTTAAAACAAGGCCTTTTTAAATATAAAAGGTGGGTCCCAAAAGGTTAATATTTTGATCTAAAAAAATGTAAAAGAGGATCTTTTACATTGTTTTAATGAGATAAGGGAAAAAAATGAAGGTAAAGGGGGTTTATGGGGCTTTTTGGGATGAAAGTTGATTTTTAGTGGGGAAATGAGGAAATGAGGTTTTATAATGGGAAGAAGGGTGAAAATGAGGGAAATAGGTCGAACATGAGTTCTTTTAAGAGCAGCAAGGTGTTTGGAGAAGGCAAAGATGAAATATAATGACAAGGTTTATTGAGGATAATGAAGGTAGTGAAATTTATAAAGATAGTTGACAGGAAAAAAATGCTATCTTTAGCTGCTTGTGGAAAATCAATAGTCACCTAGTGAACTCTATAGAATACAAGAGGATAATAGATAACATTTCTAGTGGCACCTCGAGGAAGCTCCTTACATTCTTCCCAACTTGAATTTTTAACAACCTCATCGATACATCCCCATCAACTTCTCCAATGAAATGGGTCTGGATAGTGAAGAACAATTCCACAAATTTTCATTCAAACATGGATTTAATACCATTTGTCATGGGGCTAGAATTTTTATTGCACTTTAGTGTCTAATACCACCCAAGAAACATGATCACCAAACATATTCAACATGACCTTACTAGTTAAGCATGACCACCAACCACTTGTATCGCATGTGTTGCACTTAACTACCATGTCCTAACCAAAACTAGGCTAGGTACCTCAAACATGAAGCAACCCTCAAACAACCACACATATATTCTTTAAGGGATATTTGGATTTCAACTTGGATATTTGAGCCATGGAATGTTATTCCACATAAAGAGCCACAAGAATTTTCAGTATGTATGGGCTTCTAAAAATAATGTGTTCACATTCGAAGAATGTGAATGTGTTATTAGAATTTGTACATATTTTTGTAATACATGTATCTGTAGATTTATGTATAGAATAATATGGCTTTAGATTAATATAGCTTTATATTAATTGACTAAGTTAATTGTTTTGTCCAGCCTAGTGCTTGAGGTCATTTATCAGGGGCTGTAAAACTCCTCTTGGGCTTGTCTAGCTTTGAGTTTGGTTTCCCTTTCATCCTAGATATCAGAGAAAGACATGAAATGTATTATGACTTTATTAGGGTTTTCAAAAGTTTTAGAATTTAATACTTTCTCTGGTTTTTTTTTTTCTTGTCCTTCATCTTAAGTGCCATTGGCCTTGCCCTCCTTGGACAAACTAGTGAAAGAGAGCCTTACCTTGACGACGAAGGAAGGTCAAACTAATGTTGAGAATACCTGAATCCATCTGCAGTGTTAAAATTTAGAGACAAGAGGGTATTTAGAATTTTAGCACTGTACATGAATTCAAATACCCCTTTGTCTCTAAATTTTATCATTTCATATGGATTCAGAGACCCCTGTAGTGAAATGAAGCACTTTAGTATCAAAATTGCAGTTTTCCATTTCTGGAGTGACACAATTACAAATTACTAACATAAATGACTCATTCATATACTTTTTGTACTTATTATTTGGTCATATTTTTATTCTTGGATAGTAGTAGTCATTCATGTTAATCATTATTAATTTTGTCACTTATTATCTAGTCATATATTTTAGTCCTCAACTAAATTAGTCATTTTAATTAGTCACTTTTCATTTGGTCACTTATTATCTAGTCATATATTTTATCCCTAAACTAAATTAGTCATTTAAGTTAGTTATTTTTAGTAAGGTCACTTAAAATTACTCAAATTTAGTAGTATTTCACTTGAAATAATTTCGGTGACTAACTTTTTTAGTCACCTAGTCACTAATTTCATTATTTTCTACTAGTGCATTATGAATGTTTTTGTCAATTCAAAGTGTGTGGTGTATTGGTTGTCTAGAAAGGGCCATCTGAGGGTCCTCTCACTAAATAACTGGATGGAATGCATTCAAAATCTCAAATGTCTCTTTCAAAAAAATTTCTTCCAACACATCTCGAGAGAATGGAATCAGTAGGTAGACCTCCTATCCAAAAAAGCTTTGTAGGTGGAGGATCGTTGAATTTTTTTTTAAGAAAGAAGAGGTAGAAGAAATTCAACATTTTTTCTTGATTATTTTAAGTTGTTTCTCATTCTATTCTTTGTTTATTTTAATTTCTCCCAAATACTTATGTTGAATCTAGCAAGGGTGAGCTTTGAAAGCAGAGCCATTTTGCAACAATTCAGGAGAGATTTAGTCATTGTGTTTTTTTATAATTTTTGTTTTTCCAGAGAATTCCAAATCAAGCATGGAGACATGAAAAGAAAACCTTGAAAAGAACAAAACGAACAAAAATAAATGAAATGAATTCCAAGAAAACATAATATTTAATGAAATATGCATTTTTATCATGGAAACAGGGGCATTTCGAACATGTTATGAGTTGCAAAGAATATAGAGGTTTGGACAAAAGAAGTATCCAAACTTTTAATAAAATATTTAATAGTAGATGTATCAATCTTATTAAATAGGTAGGGAATTGAATATCTAAATTTGAGAATGATAACTCTAGCGAAACAATTATCTATCCATATGTGCACAATGATGTTTCTCATATTGAAAAAATTGGCTAACATGCAGATTTCCTTCAAATCGAATCTCTAGGAATGCATATGATTCATCAAAAATTTGATCATGAAAAGAAGGGAGTACTGAATTTATGACATGAATTTTCATAGAGTAGTTTGTAAAGGAAAAGGATTTGATGTAATCTATTCCCAGAAACCATCAGATCATTTTCCATTAATCTCAACCAACTATTCTGAAAAAACAGATAAACAAGGGCACAAAGGGATGTTTCTCCCTAAAATTGGTCAATTGAAAAGGAGGGTAATTAACAATAAAAGACACTAAGGTCAGTAGGTGACTAATTCATTTCATTTAGGGCATATTGCATTGATTTGGTTCTCTGTGAATAGTAAATATCAAAATCTGAGTTTATACGACATTCATTAAGATTCATTTTCAAAGAGTAGCAAAGAGAAATCATTGCAATTTAATATACCCTAAATAATTGAATTATATTTTCATTCTGGAGGATTTAGAGAAAGTGTGTACATACATGGTCGAAATTTTAAGGTAACAAGAGCAATGTTTGAGGATAGGCCAAAAGTAAAAGAAATTAAGGAACCAGATCCATGGAAGAATAAAAAATCCCCTATAGAAGAAATTGCGAGCCCTCTTCACGCAATCATCCAAATGGGTGATTTTGAGACCGTCATCAACAGTGGGACACCATATCATGACCATGTAATTTTTTTTCCAAGTGATTCATCATACATGTAATTTCTTTTTATTTTCATTTGATGTCAGGGTCGAGTTGAGCTTGTGCTAGTTGGGTTAAGAGTGTGTAGAAAAAGAGCTTAATATTATGAATCTTGTTCAATGAACTTGCACAACTGATATCATTAATATCAAAAACCTAACATGAAAGCACAGTGATAAAATTGAAAATGGAGTGGTTTACATATTTAGTTTTATGGATAAAATAATTGATTTCCTACTGGTGGGAATCATAGAGTGGGAATTCATGATTAAAATGAATGAATATGCTATGAAATTATGTGGGATAAAATTTTACGAAGGAAAATAAGGGTATAATAAGATACGATGTGTAGTAATTACTCAAACCACCATTTATATATTTAAACTATTAAGATGCCATATTTTTATGAGTAAAATTATGAAACACCATGGAACAATTCAACATAGTATCTATGGCCAAAACATTTGAGAGTTAGAATAGAGTCTTTAAGTTATCACAATAAAAACATAACACATTAGAGATATATACATGGATCATATATATCAAGTTAAAGTGATCTCTAAAGCAACATCTTCCTACACCTAGTATCCTAGATGGCCAAGGCAATGTGTCACCAAACAAATTATACATTCATTCGTATATCTTAGTTGGAAAATGATTAATGTCACAAGAATCATAAGGGTTGATATGTAAATCAAAATTTAAAATTATCCTCTAAAAACTCATATAGAAAGTGGGGTAACAGGTCCTATGACATCAAACCTGTGATTTGCAATGGGAAATACTCAACAGTCTCTTTGGAGAAATAATGTCCCATTTAAGGGGTTCAATAAGAGGTATGAGGCCCAACCAATTTGATAGTTGAAGGAGTTTGAATATCATCTTTTCAATTTGGCCCTAAGTAGGCAAGGCAACATGGAAGGAGGTGACCCCCTTGGAAAATTTAGAAAGTGGAAGGCCACATAAAGTCTTATATAAAGATCTAAAGCCAAGGACATCCCTCATAAAAAAATTTAGACATGTATTGAAAGAAAGTACATAACGACCATCTAAATCTTGATAGAATAAAATAGAACACCCCTTGAATCCCATAATAAATGGAGCATCTACAGATGAGGTGATACTCTAACTCAGTGTTGTTTATATGGAAAAGCAAGAAGATGTTATTGAGAAGAGGAATATCATGATGTCATTAGTTTCAACTAGACACTACCACCAAGGGGGGTCTGAAGGGAAAGATATAGTTCTCTTGTGTGTATGAGGGTTAAAAAATAAGGCCCCCTATTATTTGCATGAATTGTTCCTAGTACAAATCCACCTTAGAGTCAAGGCCGTGAAAATATGAAGTCCAAGTACTAAATTTATTGTTTATAAATAACCTCTTTAGCAAATTGACATAAACATATAATGATGTCATTTAAACTGAGGTGTATGTCACTTGAATCGTGTTACAAATTTAATCGCTCCCCCACAAAAAG
Source organism: Pinus albicaulis (assembly GCA_034641835.2). Taxonomy (NCBI): domain Eukaryota; kingdom Viridiplantae; phylum Streptophyta; class Pinopsida; order Pinales; family Pinaceae; genus Pinus; species Pinus albicaulis. Next base: position 720,169,782 of record CM076582.1, read on the forward strand.
GTGACATGCTCCCTTGTGATGATGCATCAACCCTCATGGAGAAAAATCTCGTGATGTAAAAGGAATTTAAACATGATGTCACTTTAATAGTTCCCTACATTCACCCCTTGGCTCACCACTCATTGAAAATGTGAGGCTATTTCAAGCATTGATGTGGATAATAGAATTTTGTTTTCTCTTATGTATAGCATTTTACATTGACACGATTGCGTTTTTTTAGCAATTTTTTTTTTTTTTATCAAGGGTTAGCTCCTTGTTCATTAGGGTTGAAGAGGTTGCGTCATTATGAGTGATCTATTCATTGCCAACTCCTTATGTGGGAGAGCACTACAAGCTCCATGTCAGCATGAAATGTAGATATTGTGAGGAATTATTATTGAGGTTTTGAAAATTATCCAGTTGTTCTAAATTTCGTATACATGTTAATAAGGGAATTACCCACAAACACACACCCTCGAGACCAATACATAGTTCTCTAAAAATAAAATGGTACCAATATTCTTATTTAGAGGTGACGGATTCTCCTAAGAGGTTATTTTGTTGGTTTGATGTGTTTTTTTTTGCCTTGGATACTAAGTGGTTAAGGGTTTCAAGAGTTAAGAGTTAAGGGCCAAGGGCTTGGGGGGAAAGGGATTTAGGGGTTAAGGGCTTAATAATTAAGGGATTTAGGTGTTAGGGGTTAAGGGGTTAGGTTTTCAGGTGTTTATGGGTTAGGATTAAGGTTTAAGGTTCATGAGTTAAGAGAATAAGGGGTTAGTGCTTAGGGGGTTCATGGATTCTATGTTAGGAGTTAATGGCTTAAGGTTTAAGCATCAAGGGGTTGATGTCATATGATTTATTAGTGTAGGGGTTAAGATATTATGGCTTTGGGGTTAAGGGATAGGGAATTTAGTGGCTATAGGTTAATGGCTTATTGGTTGTGTTAATGGGAACCCTAATCCATTATCACCACTATCGGGGGTTCCCCTTTCAATTTCTCTTATGACCTTCCCTCTAGGCCCCCTAGCCCGTATGACATTGGGTCTTAATCCCCCTTCTCATTCTCGAATGCGTGGATTATAGATCTTAGTAAACCATGCTCTGACATCCCACTTCTACCCATCCATGCTACGTGTGTGTCCCATAGTCCTGTTCAATACACCACAAAGTTCTCCTCCCACCTTTTCGGTCATATCATTCAACTTATCCTAACATTATGGGTGAAATTGGTGTTTATGTTGTAAAGTGAATAGAGAAAAAAATTACTTGTTTTTTCTATTGAGAAGATGTAGAAATTTATTTTCATGATTAGAATGTGCATGCATCAATCTACATTGGCTTATTTTTCGAGCTTAGACATGAATAATCATTTGGTCATACTCTATCCTATCGATGGATTCTGGTATCAAAAAGGTATTGATGGGAAATTTGAGATATTCTTTTGAAATCTTGTGTGTTGTGGTATTTAGCTCCTTGAGAATGTGTCTGAAAGATAACTAGTCCAAAGTGATGGGGGAATATATGATATATTGTAGGATGGGATGTAGGTAGATGTTTTCTATCATGAATTATTGACCTAATTGATCATGATTTTTGAATCCCCCATGATCTATAGGGATTTGACTCTTTTGATGGATGCAATTTCCAGAAGGGTAAAAAGGGAAATGGAATCAACTCGGTTGTTGGAGCCTTAACTTTGGGCATATCTTTCTTTCTTGATATAATACTAGGAGAGGAAGAGTGCCATACCCACTTTGCATCTAGGTGGGATAAATTGTGCAACACCATCAAATAAGTCATAGGGGCATCCAAGAGGGAGTGGAGGAATTACCATAATCCATTATTTTTGTGGTTTAGGATGAATATTGTCTTCCAAACACTGTTTTTTATCAATTCAATTGCAATATTTGTTAGAATTTCTCATGAAAAATATGTGTTTTTGTTCCAATCCCACCATATATTGCTGATTAGAATGCATGGGAAACCTTTATAATAATCTTCCATGATGTTGAGTAACTAAGTTTTGAATTTTTCTTCCAAGATTAGATTGGACCACAATCCTATCATGTTCAATTTTTCAAGGGTGGTGGTGATGACCTATTCTATGTTGGGAGAAGAGATAAATAAGTGTGAAGAAATATCATCATATGACTTGCCTAAAGGATAGATGTTGGTGTGATTCATAAACTATCATGGATATTTCTCGTGAACACAATGTGTTGTTGTTCCAATCCCACCAAATATTTTTGATTAGAATGCATGGGAAACATTTTTAATAATCTTACATGATGTTGTGTAACTAAAATTTGAAATTTTCTTCCAAGCTTACATAGGAACACAAGTATATCATGTTCAGTTTTGCAAGGGTTGTTGTGATGACCTGCACTATGTTGGGATAGAGATAAATAAGTGTGAAGAAATATCATCATATGACTTGCATAAAGGATAAATGTTGGGGTGATTCATAAAATATCATGGATATTTCTCATGAAAAAAATGTGTTGCTATTCCAATCCCACCAGATATTGCTGATTAGAATGCATGGGAAACCTTTTTAATAATCTTACATGATGTTGTGTAACTAAGTTTTGAAATTTTCTTCCAAGCTTAGATAGGATCACAAGCCTATCATGTTCATTTTTTCAAGGGTGGGGGTGATGACTCGCACTGTCTTGGGACAAGATATAAACAAGTGTGAAGAAATATCATCATATGACTTTCATAAAGGATATATGTTGGGGTGATTTGTAAACTATCATGGAATATATTTATCGTGAAAAAAATATGTTGTTTTTCCATTCCCACCAGATATTGATGTTTAGAATGCATGGGAAACCTTTATAATAATATTCCATGATGTTGAGTAACTAAGTTTTGAAATTTTATTCCAAGCTTAGATAGGACCACAAGCCTATCATGTTCAATTTTGAAATGGTGGTGGTGATGATCTGCACTGTGTTGGGACAAGTGATAAATAAGTGTGAATAAATATCATCATATGACTTGCATAAAGGATAGATGTTGGGGTGATTCATAAACTATCATGGATATTTATCGTGAAAAAATGTGTTGTTGTTCAAATCCCATCAGATATTTCTGATTAGAATGCATGGTAAACCTTTATAATAATATTCCATGATGTTGTGTAACCAAGTTTTGAAATTTTATTCCAAGCTTAGATAGGACCACGAGCCTATCATGTTCAAATTTTCAAGGGTGGTGCTTGCACTGTGTTGGGAAAGGAGACAAATAAGTGTGAAGAAATATCATCATATGACTTGCACAAAGGATATATGTTGGGGTGATTCATAAACTATCATGGATATTTATCATGAGCAAAATTTGTTGTGGTTTAAATCCTGCCAGATATTGCTGATTAGAATGCATTGGAAACCTTTATAATAATCTTCCATGATGTTCTGTAACTAAGTTTTGAAAATTTCTTCCAAGCTCAGATAGGAACACAAGCCTATCATGTTCAAATTTTCAAGGGTGGTGGTGATGACATGCACTGTGTTGGAACAAGTGATAAATAAGTGTGAAGAAATATCATCATATGAATTTCATAAAGGATAGATGTTGGGGTGATTCATAAACTATCATGGATATTTCTTGTGAACAAAATGTGTTGTTGTTCCAATCCCACCAGATATTGTTGATTAGAATGCATGGGAAACCTTTATAATAATCTTCCATGATGTTGTGTAACTAAGTTTTGAAAATTTCTTCCAAGCTTAGATAGGACCTCGAGCCTATCATGTTCAAATTTTCAAGGGTGGTTGTGATGACTTGCATCGTGTTAGGACAAAATATAAATAAGCGTGAAGAAATATCATCATATGACTTGCATAAAGGATAGATTTTGGGGTGATTCCTAAACTATCATGGATATTTCTCATGAAAAAAATGTGTTGTTGTTCCAATCTCACTAGATATTGCTGATTAGAATGCATGGGAAACCTTTATAATAAACTTCCATTATGTTGTGTAACTAAGTTTTGAAATTTTCTTCCAAGCTTAGATAAGACCACGAGCCTATCATGTTCAATTTGCAAGGGTGGTGGTGATGACATACACTATGTTGAGATAACTAGAGATAAATAAGTGTGAATAAATATCATTATATGACTTGAATAAAGGATATATGTTGGGGTGATTTGTAAACTATCATGGATATTCCACTAGATAGTTCATCATAACAGACCAGATAAAACTATATTTAAAAATGAATGAATATGAGTTTGTGACAGGAAGTGTCAGTGAGTTTCGGGTTTTCTAAGGATGGAGTGACATCAAGGTATGCTAGGAAGTGTTAACGCATGCTAAAGGCCAAGGAAGCATGCAAAGATGTGCTAGGTGCTATGGTGTGCCCTTCTTCTCACTGAATTAATCCTCTACAATATAATGAACTAGGGCTACTTAGATGGCCCACTTGACTGATACTTTATTCCTTCAAATTCTGCACATCCTTAGGCCCTATACACTTTCCCTTATACCAATATTGTTTCCCTATACACTTTCCCTTCACAAGCACAAGAGTTAGGGCCCTTCTTTCACAATCACCTAACAAACCTCCAACTATACTTGGACTAACATTAATATTCCCAACCACAGTAAATTATTTTTACTAATATAGGGCTCACAATATTGTATGCATCTAGGGCTCTTCAAATCTTCCACCTAACAATGGTATGACTCCTCTCAAAATCATTGTTCTTGTGTATCGACAATTTGATATTTTTTGTCCAATCTATGAATAAATCTGAACTACTCCTCTTATCATCCTTCTAACAATTTGTTGATGACTAAACTAGGGTCACAAATTAGCCACTAACAGTCCATTGACTAATTTTGTATAGATTGCTTCATATCTTTGTATAAAATTCTATGGATAGTCCACCAAAATCAACTCCTCTACATGTAAATCCATTCTTCATATGGCACATTTCTTCTGCATGCTCAATCTTCTACTCAAGTTCCACCCTCCTTTGGATCTGCTATCTCCACTTATATTGAATCTGCAAACCATATTTCATATTTGTAGTCTATATTGCAGAAATAAACCTCGCTCTAAGAGTCACAACCGCTCTTCTTCTACGCAAATTTTTCATAGTCTTAAGGGCATACCTTATGAGCTAAACATGCTAGGAAATTGTCCTAAATAAGGAACTATACTTATGTACTTCTAATTTTTGTAGAAAAAACCCTATCCACCCATAGAAAAAACCACGACTCTTTCCTCCATAAGAGACTTGACCTAGCTCATATGGATCCATAGATTCTAGGAATTTCCTTAATTGGATCTTGACATGAACTTAAAATCTCAATTTCGACCCTCAAAATAGGGTTACCTTAGTCAATATTATGCCTGTGTTTACTTTTGTTCTGGATCTAAATTAAAATGCAAGCCCTCCCCCATTTATGTTGATCTTTATCACAAACCTTGCAGCCTACTAACCACCACAATACAAGATCGTATCAACCCTCTCTTCTATTTCATGTAGAAAATCTAACCAACAGGATTCAATATGATCTTGTAATGTGCTAAAACAAGATACTGAATCCTTCCTACAATTTGTAAAAACAAAACGTGATCGAACAATCACATATAAGTAAGAGAAAGAAATTATCAATCTCACAACACAAGATGTATCTGGGGAAATATACTGCTCAAAACCCCTCTATCTCTATTTTGTATTAAGTCAAGGAATCATGAAACAATAAAATTCTTAATCTCTCATGAGATTCTCCAGCACTTTTCCAATTGTCTCCTACTGATCTAGGAAAAATTGGTCTAGTACTTAGCCAATTCTCAACCTTCCTTCAACCTACCTTTCTCACGCAGTTCCTAGGGAATTAGCTCCCTATTAATTAGGAAAACTATCCTTACTTGATTGCACAATCCATCATGGAATCCCAATGACTTTATAATTTCACATGGGCAATTTTGTATAAATACAATTTATAGTTATGTTCCCTTTAACCTCTGTCTCAACAGGGCCTTCCTCGAAACTGACATGCATGCAACTATTAATAGTGGATTATCAGTTATTTGATTGATCACTCATTGTGAATTAAATCTAATTTAATTCAATGGACCTCTCACTAGCTCATCACTTAGTTATAACTAGTTAAACTAATTTTAACTCAATTAATTGAATTAACTAATTCAAAGCTACACCCCACTAATGCATCAACTGCAACTCGACCCCCAAAATATTAGAATCCCTCTACATGCCTCATCCTAGAACCTCATGATCTAGACATATGCAAGAACGCAATAAAATATAGAAATAAACATAAACATGGAGATGCAATAGGAATAACACTTCATTTCATTAATATAAAATACTGAAGAATTCTTACAGACAGTATGGAAAACAAACTAGCTCGGGAAATGGTAGCTTATCTCTGAGTAGAGATGTGTCAGCTACATGCCTATGAAATTTGTTACAATAAGGCCCAAGGGCATTTTTATTATTAAAAAATAATAAAAAACCCTCACCCGAGGAGATGTAGCACAAAGAGTTTATGGGCCCCGTTGGGGGTAGTTGGGCAGCCAACTTCCCAGGGCGTAACTTGGTCATATGATCTCTGTTTAACACACATGATACCTTGTTAGAAATATCTCTATGAGGACTACAAATAACAACATGATTTATCAAATCTCCAAACCTTTCATGCCCAAAAAATGTTGTTTGGGGCCTCAAAACTTCTCTGGAAGTTCAGGACCCGAAAAAATAACAAAAATAGTAAATTGTGCTACAATTAAGGAAACCGAAAAACTGAAAGAGATAATGGAGAGGATCAAGGGCCCAAGTGGAATAGGCAGGTGGCCACCAATATCCACCTTGATCACCTCAACTCGAATTTCTTGAGCTAACTTAGTCATCATGACTTAGTTAACTGACCCAAGTTTTTATGAGATGAAATTACAATTTATTGTCTAATTTATTTAAGGTAAAAATAAATTAGACAGCTCACATTCCTCACTCCTGGTACATCAAAGTTCCTCACGATTGTGGGTGCATTTTTTTTTCCTTTAGGGTTGTCAATTTCACTATTTCTTGTTGCAAATTTCAACACTCCCTCTCAGCAAGAAAGGAATTAAATCTATCCCGATCTGGTACCTTTGGAATTCTGCATGCAACACTTCTCTAGTGTTTTTTGCACAACTTACAAACCTTGAAAATGAATAGCCTCCGAAAAAATGAATCAGTATAATGCATTTTTCATCAAATTCTTCTGACTGCTGGTAGTTGCTATACCTGTCTACTGGACTCTCTGCACTACTGCTGACATCAGCATCTGCGCCCTTTGTGCTGTTGCCAAATCTGATCTGCACTCTAGTATCTGACATATGTCACTCTTATTTTTGTCTTCTTGACATCTGACTGCATCAATCTAACTGATCCTTCCTGCTATTGTTCTACTGTGGACTCCTCATAGCTAGGTTCGATCCATGAGACACACCATCTCAATGGACCCTGCCCAAATTTCTTATCTTGGGATTATGTCTACACATCACCCCACCTTTCACATTGAGGTATGGATGCATGTGCTTCCTCTGCCCATCTGGCTCGAAATTCCCCCCTCATGGAGGTATATGCTTGAGTGGGTGCTTCCACTTGATCTCCTCTTTGCTTCTCTAATTGTGGCTACTCCACAACCTTCTGAGGCTACTTCTAAGGTTGCATATTGAGAGGTAATATTTACTCCCTCTCAATAGCCATGTCTCTAACCTCTGCTTTGCTCCTCAAAGCTTTGCATGAATCTGGTACCTCAAGTGCATATAGGTTCTTGATTCACACACATTGTAATATATAATTGTCCCACCATTACAAAAATTTCTAAAAAAGAGTTGATTTTAAATCGACGATATCTCCCTCATCCGAGCTCTGAAATGATTTTCCATTTGGGTAGTTTTTCGCAAGGAATCCAAATATGTTTCTTTTTTTTTTACACCAAAATATTCAGATCTTCTCTGCAAAATCGCTTCCCAAAAAATTCTTTCTCTGATACCATGTAGAAAATCTAATCAACAAGATTCAATCTCATCTTTTAATGTACTAAAACGAGATACTGAATCCTTCCTACAATTTTCGGAAACAAAACATGATCGCACAATCACATATAAGTAAGAGAAATAAATTATCAATCACACAACACAAGATGTATCTGGAGAAACAAACTACTCAAAAATTCTCTAACTCTATTATGTATTAAGTCAAGGAATCATGAAACAATAAAATGCTTAATCTCTCATGAGATTCTCCAACACTCTACCAATTGTCTCTTACTGATCTAGGCAAACTAGGTCTAGTATTTAGCCAATTCTCAGCCTTCCTTCAGTATGCCTTACTCATGCAATTCCTAGGGAATTAGCTCCATATTAATTAGGAAAATCAGTCTTCCTTAATTGCACAATCCATCATGGCATTCCAATGACTTTATAATTGCACATGGGGATTTTTTTTTATAAATACAACAGATAGTTATGTTCCCTTTAACATATGTCTCAACTAGGTCTTTCTCGGAATTGACATGCATGCAAATATTAATAGTGAATAATCAGTTATCTGATTGATCACTCATTGTGAATTAAATCTAATTTAGTTCACTGACCGACCTCTCACTAGCTCATCACTTATTTATAACTATTTAAACTCATTTAAGCTCATTTAATTGAGTTAACTAATTCACACCTTCACCCCAATAATGCATCAACTACAACTCGACTCCAAAAATATGAGATTAATACGTCTACATGCCTCATCTTAGACGCTCAACTTGAATATTTTGAGCTAACTCATTCATCATGACTTAGTTAACTTACACAAGTTGTTATGAGATGAAATTACAATTTATTGTCTAATTTATTTAAGGGAAAAATAAATTAGACGCCCCACATTCCTCACTCATGGTGCATCAAAATTCCTCACCATTGTGGGTGCATTTTTTTTTGTCCTTTTTGGTTTCCAATTTCAATGTTTCTTATTGTAAATTTCAACATTTCATAATTTGATGTGCCCTTCACACAAAGATACCATTGAAATCACATGTCGAGATTCTCATGAGCAACCTCTCTTAAGCTCGATCTATCATAACAGAACCAGCAATATGCCATCCTACTTCCTAGCTCGAACCGGCCATTAAATTATGCAACATTCTTGTGAACCCTCACATGATGATCTTGCTCTTGGAGGATGATCATCATTAGGGGAATTTTGAGGTCTAAAATGGGCCTCCTAAGATAAATGTACAACAAAAATAAACTTTATAAGATCCAATAGGATTCAAGATGACGATGTTAACCATGGGGGGTGATTCACCATTTTTAAGTAAAAGGGTAAAAAGATTAAAAAATAATAAAATAATAAAACTACTTTTTCAAATTGTATTTTCAGCTTATCTCCCAAATTGTTTACTCAAATTTCGAGCAAGAGGACTCATTGGATGCAAAATTTAATTCCTCATCCAAAGAGTACCCATTTTTCATACTTTTGATGGACTCTGGTACACTAAAAATGAGAAATACATGAAAAAAAATTATTGCAATCACGTTTTTCATGTATTTCTCATTTTTCGTGTAGTAAGATCCATCGAAAGTATGCAACATGGGTACTCCTTGGATGAGGAATTAAATTTTTCATCCAAAAAGTACTCCCGCTTGAAATTTGAGTTACAAATTTGGGAGATAAGTTGAAAATACGAGTTGGAAAAGTAGTTTTCATTTTTTCTCTCTAAAATTTGATGATGTAATCAAATATTTTTTTATTATTTCCATTGTTATTTTACAATTTCCGTAGGAGGCCCATTTTAGACCTAAAAATTCCCCTAATGGGCCTCCCTTTATCAACCCTTACTCGGCCCTCTTACTCGACCTACTTTAGGAATACATCTCTCTTCACCCCCTTGTTCAAATGAGCTCCTTCTCACTTGATGTTCTTTCCTTCATCCTAAGGCCTCCTTAAATAATTTTTCCTAGACCTCTTAGGAACCCTCTAGAACTTACCGGTTTTATCCACTTAGACCTTAGGAAATTAATTTTCCTTTTTAATTTTCTTTTAGATTTTAAACCCCATATTGGGTCCAAAATCCCTTTTCTTGGCTTCTTTGCCCAAAAAGAATTTTGTGACCAAACTCACACAAACCCATATCACTAGGCTTATGGAGTACATCTCAAGCTACACAATTCAACGACATAGTCTAGTTGTAGTAATTGTAACTTGGTCAAGCGAGGGCTTCGTTGGGTTCCCAAGTTGAAAATTAAGTAAGGGTAGTTGTGAGGGCATGATAGCTAGCGAGGGTCAGGGCATGCACATTAGGAATGAAAAGGCATGCTAACACATGTCAGACAATTTTAGTGCATGTTTAAGAGTGTTAGGGAGTGTCAGGGCATATCAAGGGATAACTAGCTTAAGGTGCATGGAAAGGAACGAATAAGAGTGTATTCCAGGGAGTGTTAGTGAATTCAAGTGTGCTAAGGATGAAGTGTGTTAGGAGAAGTTTAGAATAGGATTTACATGAGGCAAGCCTATGGTTGTTATACGGGGCTCGACATAGCAGTTTTAGACAAAGGGAAATGACTTTGTGCTAGGCACAACATTTTTTTGGGTTTAGCTATTTTTTATATATGAGATGTGGCACACTTTGGCTACATGCTCATGTTTTAAAATATTCTAGATAACTACTTATTGTACATTGTTGTGTATAATTTTTGGGGCACTCAACTTGTGTCGGCTTATATCTTGTGTGCCTTGTGCATCTTGTGGTTGTTGCAAACTCTCAGTTAATTTTCTATTGTTTATATGAATTTAACATACATGTGAAATATTTCCTATGTAATATATGTTGCTTAGTTGTTTTATGGCCATGTCTATATCATGTGATGCTTGTCTTGGTAACTAGTCAAGTCGCACAAGTTGAGCTTGTACATGCGTGGCATAAGATGAGTTATAGCCAGTTCTTAGGTGAAAAAGGCACAATCTACTTGTAGTAGGTGCATTTGGTCAAGTTGTTGTGATTGAAGCAAGCCAATATTGTCACATGAACTGCAGTAGCCAAGGAATTGATTGGGTTCCCAAGTCATGAAAAAAATAAAAGGCTAGTTGTGAGGACATGAGTCCCAAGGCTTGCTAGGGAATGCTAAGATGTTTCAGATAGTGCGAAGGCATGTCAAACATGCTAAGATGTGCCAAGTGATAAGGCATGCCAAGATGTGCAAGGGTGTGTCAATGTGTGCTAGGGACTGTCAAGGAAACAAAATGGAGAAACAAGTTAAACTACAAGGAAACAAACACATAAGAGGGTTAATAAGTCATCAATTTTCCTTTTCCAAGAGGGGAATGTTAGGCACACCAACACTAGGCACCAATAGGTGCCAAGTGAAATGTCTTAGTTCATTCTAAGTGCCAATTCTTCCTTTTTTGCTTCTCATCTACTTTTGAATAGTTGATCGATGAAAAGTTATACCAAGGCATGTCAATGAATTCCATACATGCTAAGACTTTCCAAGCGCCAACACGTGCCAAGTGCCAATATGTGTCACGGAGCGTTATGCATTCTATGAAGTGGAAGGGAATGTTGAAGAGTGCTAAGGTGTGCTAGAAAGTTATAATGCATGTTGATGAGTATTAAGGAGTATTAGGACAAAACATTAAGGGAGAACTAGGTCAAAATTCATAGAAGTTAATGAATATGAGAAACGTGTGCCAGAGACTAGTGTCAATGAGTGCTAGTTGGCATGCCAAGGAGGGAGTGACAAGGTATGATAAGGATTGGTAAGGCATGCTAGGTAATATCAAGGAATGTCAAGAAGTCTCAAAGTGTGCTTGGGAGTTCCAAGGTGTGCTAGTTATATGTGCCAAATAGTGCCAAGATATTCCAATACATGCCAAGTGATAAGGATGTGTAGGGTGTCATGGTATGTCAATATGTGTCAAGAAGTTTAAAGGAAACAAAAGGAAGAACCAATAAGAGGGTTAATAAGTCAGGACTTTATCTTTTTCAAAAGGGGCATGCTAACCACACTAATAATAGTTCCCAATACATGCGAAGTGGCATTGTGTGCGAAGTGCTAATGTATGTCAATGCATTCAGCCAAGGTGTTCTAGGGCATGCTAGGGACTACATGCATGGAAACACATGCTAGGATAGTTTTATGGTGTGATAGCACATGCCACCATGTGCGTCGACATTAGTGTCATGAAAAGATGTTCTAGGTACAAATATGTTCCAAGACATGTAAGGTGCTAAGAAATGTTAGTGTGTGCCAAAGCATTAATTTAAGGTGTGCCTGGATTGTTGAGGAGTGTTAGGTCTTTATCATTAATAGAATTGATAGAGCTTGATTATGTATTAGATAATATATTCTACACACACTAGTGGGACTTTATCTAAAGGGAATTTTCTAGATAATAAACTTAATATATATGAATCATGTGTCGACTCATAGGAAAACTCTATTCGAGTAGTCATTGCTTGAGGGAAATGACACACACTAATTACTTCTTAAAAATTGAATGACTCTAACTACTATGGCCTTGGACATATTATAAAAATACTCCCCAATAATGGTATTGTCTTTTGAAAAAAATATATCAACAAGCACATAACTTCATAAAAAACTCATTGGAATGATCAATGCTGATGGACATTTTTTGATCGTCACCAAAGTAACAAAAATAAAATCAGTAAGGTTCATTAAAATTTCGTCACTAGAAGTGTCATCAAAGAGAGAATTAGTGACAGGCCTTTAATGACCCTCACCAAAAGTGTCATTGAAAATTGCTTTGGTGATGGTCCTTAAATGACCATCACTATATACACTTACATCGACACTTTTTTAAGGACCGTCACCATATGTGATATTGGTGATGGACCGTAAAGGTCCATCACAAGCGTGACCCTCACCAATGTCCTTTTATCTTGTAGTGAATCTGTTTGATAATTATTAACTAAAAGAGAATTACAAGTTAAAAAAAATCCATGCCAAGCCTTTATAACCATGAAATGGGAAAAGGGTAAACTAGTAAAAAATAAGAACAATTTCTAATTTGATAAAGCAAGAAAATGAATAGGACAAAAATACCGGGTAAATTTTGATGAGCTCTACAAGTAAAACTCTATCTGCCACCCACAATGTTCAACCTCTATTTTCCTCCCTAATTCAAAGCTAGGGTTTGATGAATTTCTTTACCTGGTAATAGAATTGCAAGAATAAGAAAATGATAGACCATCTGAAGGCTTCGTAGAAAGACGAAAATGGAGATGAAATTCGAGGTGATGATAATAGTGGTGAGTAAATACAGTAATAAAGTTAGAACTAAAAGGTGGTGAAACATATATCGAGCTAAGACACAATGTGATATTTTTGAATTCCCTGTCATTGAGCCAATAAAGTATGAACCATTATCAATGTTCCAATGGGACAAGAATTTTTTTCAAGAAAGGGTGAGTTGGTGTTGTGAAAGAGTAGTTAAGGCGTAACACCATCAAGGAGGAGGAGAAAATTAAGTACACATTTATGCTAAAACTAGTGTGACCAACAGGAAGGATGAGTTATAGCAATCATACCTGCAAAGAACTTAATTGGACTAATCATGTTAACCAAAAAATCCTGCGTATATTGCCAAGTCATTTTCATAGTGAAAATTAATATTTTTTTTAACGATAAATAATTTTATATTGAACGGCATGTTGAATCTTGCTATTAATATCATCCTAAAAACATATCATCTGTGATCACTTCCCAGAATTATCATCGAGACCTAATAACTAACCAATTCCACGCACGGAACTAAAGTTGTTGTACATCATGTAGATCAAAAAATTGCTCCATCTGTAGTATCCATGTTGTTAGTGTCAAATATTCAATGATCAAATATGTACTCTTTCAAATTTGTCTATTAATGGTCATAGGTTAGAATTTTGCATTTCCAAGTCAGTTTTCAAATAAAATTTTGATTGTTGGATATGTCTAGCTTTCAAAGGCTACTCCCTTCAGTTTATTCATGGTCATTGTCATTTCATGAGTCATGTCCTTCATTTTAATTTAGAGTCTTAGGTCAAGTCATCATGTTTTCACCTAGGTCAGTGTCTAGGTGTCTTTCACTTCGCCACCATAAAAGTCCAAAATCTATAATAAAGTAGGAAAAAAGAAGAGTCATTAATTTCCATCATACAAAGCCATATTTAAAAGGGAGTTAGCTTAAGCAGATGAATAAAAAAGAGACAATTTGTCTTCTTTCAAAATCTTGTTTCATTGTTAAATTATTCAAAAAGAAAAGTATTTTTCAAAATGGTCATGTTTTCACTAAATGAAAAAAAAGGTATTTTTATTGATGTTATAAAAAGGAAAAAAGTGATTCATTTCACTCATTTTACCTCCTCTTTCTCAATAAAGCGTATCTCTTACCTTCATAATATATTACCATTTCCAAATGTGGAAGAAAATGGGAAGAATCTGTAAAAAATTCCATTATTTCTACGTTTATGGAGGCTCTGCAACGCTTCTGAAGCAGTTACGCGACGTTTCTGGATTAGCACGATGCTTTTGGGCATTGGCACTACGTTTCTGGGCAACACTACGTTTCAGCAAAAGAGTGCTATGTTTTTGGATTTTGTCTTCCATATCAGATTCTAAGCTTAAAACCAACTCTTCAAACCTAATGTGGCCTCCTACATAGTAAGTAAACACTTCCAAAGCCTTCTTCAAGTCAATTCATAATTGTATGAGTGTTTTTCATAATTAGGGATTTTCTCTCCTATGATTAAGGGTTTCTCCTTTCTTAATTGGTTTAGGCCATTGGAGACCCTTTTCCCACCATATAAACCTTCACTTATCCTTCACAAACCCTACCCTAAACAACCCCTACCACTCACATTCCCCTTTACCCTTCTTTCATCAAAACCCTAACTCCTCACTACACTTCCATAACAAAACTGGAAAATATCTATATTTTCCTATTTTGACCTACTTCCCTATACCCATTTCAAATAATTCCACCTGTATACTCAAGCTAACACATTACCCTATCACCTCAAAGTTTTGGGGAATTTTCCTCAACCTTATTATACCCCATCAAAACCCCTAAACCTACCATATCCATATCCCCTTTTTCCAAATTTCACCATCCATACTCACTGATTTCATCTAGGAGGGCTTATTATTGTTCACAAGTAGCATGGAGGGTGAAAAGAAAGTTCGCAAGGGAGGCCACCACTACAGATTTGAGCCATCCACACTGCAAGAACTCAATGCCTCCTCATATGCCAAGAAATTATTTGAAATTACTGGTTGTCTAAGATTTTGTAAGAAGATTATGGAGGTAGGATGTCATGCCCCATTGACTACCCTTTTTTCCACAAACTTCAGTAGAGACAAGGCCACTATTGTAGGAATTTAATTCACTCTATCAGCAGAGGCCATCACTTCAGCAACAGGGATTCCAAATGAAAGATAATTTTGGTTAAAGGGAATGGAATTGGACCTTGAAAAGTACCCAATGTTCCTAAAACCTCATTGCAAAGATGAACCTGAACATGTTTTCCCTTTCAAGAATTTAATTGAAAAGTATGCCCCATTAATGAAGCTCATCATGAAGTATTTTACATGCGAGGGAATATTTTCAAGATTGTACCAATACCATGTCATGTTGCTAATGTACTTTACGGCTACCAAATCTCTCAATTTGTCAGATTATCTATTCAGGAGTTTGGTCAAGATGGCGGGAAAAGTACAAAGAAAAGGTACAAATCCTCATCCCAGTATATTTCACCATGGTTTGGTTAAGATTATTTTTATGCATCGGCTCTCAGCAAACAACATGACATGGGAAGCTTTCATGGAGAAAGTAGCATCAACTCCTGCTACTAATCCACCGATTGTTCATACCACAACATCAGTACAGCCAAAGGAGGTTGCCTCTTCTAGAAGGCAGGCTCAGATTTTAAAAGCACCTAAGGTTGAGATCACTCAAACCTATGAAAAGGGAAAGAGAATGGTTTTTTTCTCCCAAGACCGTCAGATGTGTATTGGCACATGAAACTATACCTGAGCAAAGACAAGCAATGGACCAATCACCTAGCCATGACGGTGAGTCTCCATTTCATCGCCATGATGAACAAGCACCCTTAGAAGCTGACATGGAAGAGAAGGTGAAGGATAAGTCATTTGAGGAGATCATAAAGGAGAAGGATGAGGAAATAGCAGAGTTGAGGGAGGTTTTCTCAATTGCAAATTCTTAGATTACATTCCTATAGCAAGAAAATATTCAACTAAAGGTGAAATTACCCCTAAAAGATAAGCCTAAGATACATGTTGATGTAGAAAAAGGCAAGGGAAAAGAGATTGAAAATGATGATCAAATGGAGGATGCAGAGGTTGGAACAAAAAGAAGGAGGCCGAGGAAAATAAGCCTCAAGAAGGTGATTCAGAGAGAAAGAGAATCAACAGCTCCTAAATCAAGTTGGCAGCCTTTTGATGAGTTGATTCTTGATGAAATCAATCAAGACAGAGAGTATTGGCTTGATAGGGTTAATGGAAAACTTGAGAAGCCGTAGAAGAAATCTAAAAAGAACAATAACCTCAAAGACATATGGCCAATCATTACTGCGCCAGGAACAAAATTTCACAAATTAGGCTCAAACAAGTGAAAAAGAAGCTTAAAGAGGCTCAAATGAAGCTTAAGGAGAAGGAAAACTTAGACCTCATTTCTGAGGCATCCATGGCTATTTTTCCCATCCTCCATAGGTGTTCTAGAACCAATTTTAAAAAATTTTGAGCACTTTTTGTATTTTTGATGTTTTTTGCACAAAACTAGAAAATTTGCCTCCATAGAAGCATCCAAATGAAGTTTTGCTTGCATGGATGGGTGCATATTGATGAGTACATGCCATATCTAGAGTTGGTTATCCATGATAGGCTCTGGTTTTGGAGAAAAATGTGAAAACCCCCTCATTTCTATGCTTCTTCCACCCTTTTGAAGGAGGTGCGACACTTTTGGAGTGAGGTTGGGAAAAACCACTTTTGGAGGCCTTCTTATGGGTGTTTTCAAAAAATTCAGTGTTCTAGAAGCTAGACTCATAGAGCTACTCTGAAAAACTTTCATATTTTAATTTTTGTGCTCCTATGTGGGCCAAAAATAGCTCTAAAATGACGCAACGCTTCTGCAAAACTAGTGCGGCGTTTTTGCTGCAGGTGTGACATTTTTGCATAGGATTCCTTTCAGACAATTGTCTTGCCCAGAAAATTCTAGAAATTTGATACTAGTTGTCCCATGAGGTGGAAATTGAGGTTTTTGATTTTTTTTCCTCTATTATGAGGAAACATGTAATTTAATGGAGGATACACACACTCTTAGTCCTTAGCTAAATTTCAGGGATAAGTTTCTAACTTCTCTAGATTCTAGGAAATGACTCATCTGATGTAATTATGATTATTTTTGGATAGTATTATGACCCTATGAGGTGTAATGAACTATATTTTCTATAAGTATTCCACCTCAAGTAATTTTAGAGGTTGGATAGTTTTTATTTGCAGTGGAGCTATTGTACAAGCTTTTGTTTATGAAATCAAAGACAATGCTGTAGACATAGTGTTGAGACTCCTGTGGTATGCCTTTGAGCATTTTTTTTTCTATGTAAACTCATGATTTTGAATGTTATGTTACTCATATTTTATATATGTGCTTATTTATTCTAATTCTTATTATTTTATTGACAGAAAACATGCTTTCCATGCTCTGTTTCTCATAAGATTTACATGAAATTGTCTCTTTTCTTCTAATGAATGAATTCAGTTTATTGCTCATTATGACTCCCTCTCAGTTCACTCTATACAAAATGATAAATTAATCATGAATATTAGTTTACCTACTTTGCCTCACTCTTACCTCTACAACTAAATCTTTGAATTATGATCAAAACACTAGACCTAGTTTCCTAACTATCATTCCTATATAGCAAAACTCTAAACAAACAAAAACCATAATCTAATGAGAATCATAACTAACCTAAGACCATTATATATATAGTCATATCATTGGCTGCAAAGTGACATTGAGAGAACCCTCTCTGGTTTTGGTAGGGCTAGCTACTAGACCTAAAGGTTGGTTTGAGGTTACCTCCTTCAGATCCATTCTCAGCCTTGGGAAATGGGGGGAGTGATAACACATTTTATCAGATCCTTGCCATCAAAATTCCTCATATCTATCTTTTGAATGTGTCGGGTCTTCAATCCAAAGCTGGAGTCTCTAAAATCATGATTAACGTTTCTTTTTTTATCATCATGAGTTTCATGGAATACCTTTTTTCCATTAGGAAGCATTTATTGTAGCAAATTTTACAAACCTTCCTTCAAACCTTCCATGTCTAATTTTAATTTATCCTTCAAAAATTTTGTGTGTATTGCAAATTATGTATATAAAAATAGTTCTTCATCTATACTATCCATATTACCATATCCTGCCATCAAAATTCCTCATATCGATCTTTGGAATGTGGTGGGTTTTCAATCCAAAGCTAGAGTCTCTAAAATCACAATTAAAATTACTTTTATTCTCATCCTGACTTTCATGGAATACCTTTTTTCCATTAGGAAGCATTTTTTGTAACAACATTTTCAAACCTTCCATGTCTACTTTTAATCCATTCTTCATACCTCCCATATTTTCTTTTAATCCATTCTTAAAACATGTCATGTCTTATTTTAAACAATTCATCTTATCTTCCATTTCATTTTTGGTTACTCTTTGTGATAGCGAAATTTGTTGGATTTGGTCACGTAATTTTGATATGTCATGTTGCATTTCTTCCTCTTCTTAATGCTTCATAATAGAGCTTTCTAGTTGCTTAATCGGTGTTTCAATTTTTTTGTTTCGAGACATTTTGGAATAAAAAACAATATATATGCTTTACTATGTCCTTTGAATCATTTCAAACTGATTTTTCAAACAAATGTTATGCAAATTTAAAAAATACATACCTTTATCTTGATTTTTAGGAGCTAGATATTGATATTGTTGTATCTCTGTAATTTAAAATCTCTAAGGTCTAAAATTTCTTCCTATGGTAGCCCTATGAGCCTTCGTTCCAACACCACAAGTCCGACCAATATTGGATTCTTCAAGAAAATGTTAATTCCAATATCCCATTATATCCTGCTTATATACTAGTTCAGTAGAGTGAACTTGTACAGAGTGCCAAGTGTCCCACTTTTCAGCTTCATCCCTGAAAATGATATGTGAAAAACTAAAATCCATTCTCTTTCAGTCACTTTTTAAGAAATTCAAATATGATTCTCAGACCAAAAGTTATGAAGATTTTCCCTAGGTCACCTGTTTGAGATTGTATTATAGAGCTTGCAAAAACCCTAACTTCTTGGGACCATATCTCAGAAAATAGCGAACCAAGATCTAAGTTTTTTACATGAAATCCGCCAAGATTTTGGCTCCATGGGGTAGAAATTTTAGTTTCTGAAAATTTTGTGAAGAAAATTCCCTTTGTAGACATAGGTGATCTCTCTAGCCCTAGAGTGGGTCTAGCAACACATGAGACTAACTAATGAACCCTTTCCTAGTTTGTACTTAACATGGAAGAAGAAGAATAAGAAGAACCTACCTCTTCCTGATGTTATCCTCCATTCCTTTGGTGAAGACCTTGATTCTACGATCCTTCAGGCCCACTCCTCACTAGTTATGCAAATCAAATACCTATAAGAGATAAAGAGACAACAATAAGGAAAGTGACAAAATACGTAGCATACATTGAATACAAACTACATAACAGATCAAGGAGCATTGGACTACTTTCATAGATATCTAGAAAAATATGAAAAGTGAAACATAGGATGTATTATTAATTATAGAAATATGAAGCATACAACCGTGGCCTTGATGTTGGAGACCTCCCTTTAGTGATGTCCAAGTCCAAATCGAGGATCTTCAAGCATTACTTCTCCCAAGTGGAAAATTGAGCATACTAACAGTATAGGGATGAAAAGGATTAATGATCGGGTATGACCAGCCAGTAGTGGAAGGATGGGATTCAATTTATAGGTATGGAGAAGGAGTTAGGGATCCATAAAATAAGGAGGAATGACCACTTCTCAAGGTAAAATTCCCTAATGATAATATCAAGAGCTCCAAATGAGAGAGCTCGAGCATATCTACATCGAACCATATCCAGCTTGCCATTCTGGAAGCTTCTAGTGCACGAGGATTCTTCTCCATTTGAGGAAACACCGCCAGAAAGGATTCAGCACGTTTTTTACCATCAATAGTGTGTTGGCATAATTAGTTAAAATTCTTGCAACATACCATTAGCACGGGGAAGCAACTGGCAAATATCGCTTACCCAGAAATTTAGGTTTTGAGTTGAGCTTCTCCAGAAAATCTTCAAGGAAACTTTCTATTATTCTTCAAGGGATATCTTGATCTATTCGCCATGGTGGACATACTACACAATTGTCATTGTAGGTCACTTTAGGATGTCAGGGACATGGAGTTATCATGGTGACAAATTAATATGTAACAGATGCCTCATAAAGCATGAAGGCAGAACAAGGAGTGATGGGTGAAATTCTTTACGAACCAAGGGGAGGACTCAAAATAACACCAGGAGACCTGCCAAGTCACGCACAATACAATATGTGACATATCTGATATAAACATGCCTAATAACATATCTCTGAATAGGAATCAAATAACACATGAACCCATGGCATGGTCACAAGCATCCGTCTAAAAGAGATCATGGAAATGGATCCACATTATGGTCACAACCATCCGTATAGAAAGAATCATGTGTACAATCATGGATACTAAATAACTCCACATAGCCTAGATAATAATAGATGTGATTTAGGGTATTCGTCTATATCTCAATCTACCCACTTTATGAATCTAACCATGC
Organism: Pinus albicaulis; assembly: GCA_034641835.2. Classification (NCBI taxonomy): domain Eukaryota; kingdom Viridiplantae; phylum Streptophyta; class Pinopsida; order Pinales; family Pinaceae; genus Pinus; species Pinus albicaulis. The sequence continues at coordinate 720,190,677 of CM076582.1, forward strand.
GAATAAATGTACTGATGTCAAACATGGTAGAAACCACTTGATTACCTATCAATAATGTAAAACATTAACATGCACGAGAGAAACCACCAATGATGACGATTTCTCTCAAGGTACCACAACATAATATACAAGTGTGAACGAATGAGTTGAATTCAAACACTTGCAGAATCATCCGATCGAAGGCCAGTGATGTGAACTTATCGTCGATCACAAACAAATTCCCATTGAGGCATGCAAGATCCAAGGTACTGAAAAGGAGTTTCTAAATCATCTTCCCGGATAATGAGCTAAAGTCGACATGAAGTGATCCATCGAAGGAGGGACATAAGTATTCTCACATCATCGACATGAAATAAAGGATTTCTCAAGATGATAGGAGTGATTCAGGACTGTGTCAGAGAGGGTCAAATAAACAAAGGATGTTTGACTATTACAACAAGGAATTCTCTTGAACATATCGACGACACGGCTCTGGAGTGTGGTAGAATTCAACTCAAAGATATGATCAAAGGTCATGATGATGATAGATAATAATCGAATGAGAGGCAAATGGATTTCCAAAACCCAGGATGGCAAGTGACAAATGAAGTATATCCCCAACCTGACAAGAAATGCATACCAGTCTCATGTTCAAGAGCGACATGCTTTCTCAAAACACATAGGAAGTTCCACTTTCAAAATTCCTGCATTATTGATAACAAGTACCTCTTTATTTTTTATAACAAGCATGAAGAGGATATCATATTATTGGCATATAAGTTCATTCTTCAAACGAATCCATCCTAGTAAGTTTAACGAGCCCTAGGAAGAAGTAACTCGACCTTGTCATGGTGACAAATATTTCACCGTTTAAGTTTTACGAGTCTGACATAAGAGTAAAATGATGTATTTTTCATGTTTAGAGCGTTTGAAAAATAGACAAAAAAGAAAACTCCATCATGTCCCTTTTGTAAATCGTCCATCAAATCCAAAAAGGTATAAAAAAAATTCCGAGAGAACCTCTTGACTATGTTCGATCAAGCTATTCATTTTTTCATAAATATTCATTCTCAGCCTAAAAAAGGGGTAAACGTATACTGAGGCGACATCAATTCATTTAATTTAACGAGTTCAAAATGATAAATACTCAGTGATAGTTTAATTTTTCAAGAGTTAGAAAATAGCTTAAAGATGACTCCATGGGGGTTCCTTTTTCGTTTATTTTTAATGAGTCCGAAAAAGAGATTAAAAAAAACTTGTTGCATCAGTAAACAATGATCATTGTCACCATCAAAAAATATCCTCTTACTTCCCAAAGATAGCCACACATCACTGATATCAAGAAAAACAATAAAATATTGGCAAAAATATGGTTAAAACTTTTAAATATGAAAAAAGAAAAAACATTTTTACCATTTATCCTTAGGTAAATTGGGAACTCATTTTTACTCCATTTTCCTCCGATCTTTAGGTAAGCGGTGCGGAAAATATAGGACACCAATCGACGATTTTTTAGTTTTAGGTAAGATATTTATATCTTCTCATTATTTTCATATCATTTTCAAGCCATTTTATTTGGAAATTTTATAGTTTAAGTGAAGATTTTTAAATTTTATGTCATGGGAAATCGACGCAGGTTTGACCTATCGGACCCACACTAATCGCCCATAGCCGATTAAGCCAATGTGTTGTCAGCACAGATTTAATTCTGACAGTCACAATGAGCATAGAGAATAATTTAAAAAACAAAACATCACCATTTTTAATGGGTTATTTCCATATTTGATTCATTGAAAACTCCTAAAATATCGTTTATGGATGTTTTGAAGGTGTTTTCGATGAAGATGCCCATTGAATGGAAAGAAAGAGGCCATGAAGCAGAATATCATCAAGCTTACCAAGATCCAAATTGCCTCAATGCTTTGATAAATTGTGTATTGCTTAAGTTCTTTTAGACTTCTAGACTCAGAGCTCAACTTGAGCTATTAGAATATCTCATTGGACTATGGGATGTATATCATAATATTTTCATCATCGGGAAATAAGAGATTGAGATATATATATCAGATATCTATTTCATTACTGGAATTTCTAGGACAGGAGAGATATTCCAACTCTCTAGAGCTCGTATTGGGGGTGAGAGCATGAGTATTCGCATCGAGAGACATTGTCCTGAGGTTGTGAAGAACTCAAGCGGAAAGGTAAACATTAAAACTTAAACCAATATTTCCCTAGGACTATTTTACATACTATAGCCCATGTAGATCAGGCTTAGGCATTGCATGAGGCAACTAAGTCTCAGTTTTAGTACGTTTTTTACTGCCTTTCTCCCACCATGTTCAACTGGTGTGAAGGATTGTTGGTTAACATGAAAATCCAACTCACAAAGTGCAAAACTGGATGGATGAAGTAGCTTGGATATGGATCCATATTGGTCACACTCTTCTTGGAGCATGTGACATCATTTCAATACCAGCAAATTGAGATGGATAATCTGGCCCTGAGATACCCGAGGCTGCTCAGATGGTGTGAGATCATGCCTCGCCATTGAGGTGGCCAGCAAATGTATTTCCCTTCAACATTTTTTGGTTTCTTACGTCGTTATTTGATTTTAGTAGGTGAATATGCATATGCTGGTACTGATTTCCGAGGAGATTTGGATCTTTCCCTTCCACCTAGTGGACAATGGACTAGTGCATGTAAAAAAATCATTTTTGGAATTTTTATTTTTTGATGTTTTTAGTTATGTGTTTTGAGATTTAAACTTATGATTATTGTATATATGTTGGACCATAGAGGCCAGAAGGAATGTCCCCAATTGTGAGGAGGGTAGCATGACAGATTGAGGATGATCCCTATGAGGAGGGGGTATACTAAATCATGGAGGTTGAGTGCAACCTGGAGGGCCTGAATAGAGGCATTCTAGAGTATGTTGGTTGCACTATCAGAGGCATGTTGTAGGAGTCTCAAGCAGACTTTGACGGTTACTATCTCAAGTTATCCAGGTTGTCACCTTCTATCATGAGCACCATGTGGGCAGATAATTACCTTTATTTTTACTTTTCTGCACTGATGTAGGCTTATGGAGCCATTGTGTCAAGGAGCACATATTTTTTGGATATTTTGATAAATGCATTCTTGTTGCATCTCGAGATATATATATATATATATATATATATATATATATATATATATATATATATATATATATATATATATATATACATATGCATGTTTCTACTGTCACTAAGTGTTATTATGATGTTTTTGGTTTTTACATATGATGCAAATGCCAATATAATACATAAGTCTCCAATGTATTTGTTAATGTATTCAAATTTCATGGAATGTGTTGATATGTAATATAATCAAAATTTCTTTCCGGTAATCGAACATGTAAATACATGCCCAAAATCTGAGGGTTTATCATTGAGTAATGACCATTTAACTGTAACACAATGAGTTGTGAGTATATCTTGAAAACTAAGTCTCTTATACCGAGAGAAATTTCATCTAATAATAGCTCGATGACCACACTATAGTTCTTTGACCCAGAAAAATACCTTGTAGATTAACCAACTCGCCATCAGGGGAAAAAAGTGCTCATGTTGCGGAAGATAAGTTCTGTATGCTACAAAAAGCACCATCAGAAAAACCAACATAACGGTTTGATGACATATACAAACCAAGTGGAACACTAGGTAAGCAGAGGAAACATGTCCGCAAAGCAAACAATCAAACCAAAAAATCTAAAATCACACTATTGAATCACACACTAACGTACAAAGTACCGCACTTGCAATCAAGCATAATAATTCTTGAGATAGAGCCTGTTTCAGGTCTCAACCAACTGGTTACCCTCATAATCGACTAGCTCATAGGTTCCTTTCTCTAATACACATTGAATGATGTAAAGCCCATGCCACATTGTCTCGAGCTTCCCGACCCCTAATTTGTCATGGGCTTGATCATAATGCAGTACTAAGTCATCTTCAAAGAAAAAGCGAGGATGGAAAAACTTATGGTATTGAACTTTAACTTGTTTATTTTGAGTTTCAATTATTGAAGAAAAGATTCATTGAGTCTCATCGAGATGTTCAAGATAAATTAGATGTTACTCTTCTGGCGAAGTAACAGGAAGCAGTCCGATATCTAGCTTCAAAGAGGGATTTCACACTCAATTAGAAGTGTAGTTTCTAGACCATACACTAGCTAAAATGGTGTGAATCTGGTAGGAGTCTTAGGTAAATTTTGGTAAGCCCATAAAGCCGAGAATAACATGAGGTGCCAATCTCTGTCTCTCAATGGTTCGTTGAAGCATCGTTCCCAAAAAAAATTTGACAACTTCGACTTGGCCATTAGCCTATGGATAATATGGAGTGTAGATATCATGGCACAGTCACAGCTGAGTAGTAACCTATGTCATCATATGATTGTGAAAGTGAGAGCCATGGTCATTGAAAATGGTCATCGAGACATAGAACTAAGCTATGATGTAGTTAGAACTTCATTATCATATGTACGCATATCCTTGGCCCATTTTGTAAAATAATCAATGGCGATGATAATATAGCCATGCCCTCAGGCCGAGAAAGTGTTATAGATCATGAAATAAATTCCCCATTTTGAAAATGGCCTGACGATAAAAACCGGGTGCAAGGGAGTGTGTGGGGTGTGCTCTTTCCGAGAATAAATTTGGCAATCATGACATTTTCATATGGAAGGAATACAATATTTTAAAACAGATAGCCAAAAATATATTGCTCGAAGGATTTTCGGAGCGGTAGCATAATCGAACATATGAGCACCACAAGACCAAGAGTGGTTGTCATTAAGGAATTTCTCAGCTTCCTCAAGATTTAAGCATCGGCGGAGGACAAAATCGACACCAGTGCGATACAAAGTATCTCCAATGATATGGTATGGTTGGGATTGGTAACGAATCCATCATCTCTCAGAGTGATATAACTCTGGTCAAAAAGTTTGGGTTTGGAGATAAATAGTGATGTATCCATACCATAGATCGAGAGTACTAATGAGAAAGAGTGGTTCATTAGGAATTGACTCATCGAAAGGGGTGCGATCAACTACAGCTGGAAGATCGTAGATCAATTCAGCAAAGACCAGTGATTTCTTAGACTTAGTTATAGAAAACTATAAGCCAAACTCCTAGAGAATGACAATAGATTTGGATTATTTTCCCCCAAGTAACTGATGAGTAAGAATGTAAGTCATGGGGTTACATTTGTAAATCACAATAGTATTACGCAGGAGATTATAATGGCGGAAGCACTAAACAACATGAACTTCAGCTAAGGCTAGTTTTTCTACGTGAGCATAGCGAGTCTCAACGTCAAAGATATTTCGGCTCAAGTAGTAAACAACATGCTCATGACCATCATCATCATCCTGAACTAGCACCATACCAATATTGTTGTCTGCGACTGCTAGAAAGAGGGAATAATCGCGATGATAATCAAGAGGATGCAATAAAGGAGTAATGACAAGGGATTTCTTCAAACAATCGAAATAATTCCAAGAAATCTCATCCCAAATGAATGGCACTCCCTTTTTCAACAGATGGGTAAATCCTTTAGCAAGCTCAACATAATTTAGGATGAATCGATGAAGAAATTTTCTTTCCCCTGCAAGCTTTGCAATTGGTGAAAGGAGGAGTGTTGGGTCAATTTACTGGGTAAACTAACACTAGTATTTAATTATCAATCTGGGTTTGTAAAACTTGGAAGCATGTCCAAAATATATGGATTTAAACAATTTTAGAAGATGGATTATTGAATTTGAAGGAAATGAATATTACAAATATAATACTTAACTAAATAATTTCTAATTCAATATGTAATAATAATAATAATAAGCTCCTAACTTAGGAGAACCAAGTTGACCTTCTCTACAATACTACTTCATGAACAGAAATAAAAAATCACTAATGAAAAATATCTTAAGATGCATAAAAGAATAATAGAAGAGGCTCCTAACTAAGGAGGTCCTTACTGTCCTTCTTTATAAATTCATTCATCATTAATTCCATTGTATGAAAACTAGAAATTCAGAAAATCACTTTAAACAAAAGCAAGGAAGATGAATTCTAGTTTCCATTCTTTGATAAGATAGAAGGAGAGTTCAACTTAAACACTGGTTGGAACCTTCATATGCAGATTAGAATTTAAATTAAGATTCATCATAAAACATAACATATCATCATACATCTAATTAACTGATTTAAACATGAAGCAAAACTAGTTTATGATGTTTCAACTAAATTAACCAGAAAGTGCACTTAGCTCGGTGTGGGGGCCCTCTACCCTTGCCTCACACACTGAAAGTAATTCTCAGCTACTGTAACTCAGTCAATCATTCACCATATAGAATGGCAGAAATAAGATAGAACTGGTTTCTTCATTTAACTCACAAAGTTCAGAAATATCAAAGTGAAATCATACAAATTCTACATGTTCATGCCTTCAATGTTCCTGGCTTAAATAGAAAAGTATGAAACAAAATTGACTAAAATTTCCCTAAAAGCCAATTATATCCTTATCTTGGTTCATCTCATCCATCTAATCACTCAAAATCTAGAAAATCCCACAAAATACTAAATTTTGCCTATTTCCTAGGGATTTCCTAAATGACAGATCCTGTTTGACCAGCTTTGGCCGGCCCTATATTAGCTCGGTTTAACTGAACCAATTGGTACACGTCCATCCTTGGTTCCCAAGATTTCTAAATATGTGCTCATCTCATTCCCAAGTTTCCAGCAAGTATGACTTCAATGAAGCCATTACGGGAATTTTTAATCCTATCCAAAAATGCACTTAAAATCAAATTTTTGTAAAAACATCTAAAAATTGGAAAACATAATTTATATACCTGAATATGCATAAATTGGTCAAAAAAAGGTGTATATGGATGGTATATAGCTGAATATAAGGGAAATTAAGTGTACTTAATAAGAAAAATAGGATAAAAAAATGAGGGCTAACATCTCCCCCTTGTTGATATTTGTTGACTTATTCATGCATTTTATTCATGATTATAATGCTTACCTCTTCTCTGATGCTCCTAAAAAGAAATGAAATTAATATTCTTCAACCTATGTTCTTATGCAAAAATGAGCCCAGTGCTTCCAAAAATTGATAAAAACAAAAAAAATTATGTATAAATATCATAAAAACATTTTAAAAATGTTTCTATTACTCTATTTCTCAATTTCTAATCTTTGTTTTATCAATTTTTAAAAGAAAAATTCTCCTATGTTTTTTATGTGGAAGTGAATTCTTTGCCTTTAAAATGAAATTCACTGTGTAAAAATTATAAAAATTCATCCTATAGTGTCCTTCTGCTCATGAATTCATATTTGATCCTTCTTCCACAGAGGCAAAATCTCATTGTGCATTCAAAATTGAAAAAAAATTGGCTCACTGTTTATGTAAAACAACAACAAATGGCTCACTATGTTTTTCAAAAATTCACCCATTGTGTAAAACTTTGTTTTTTTATGTGACAATTTCATGATTGTGTGTGGAGGAATTTGATTTTGTTTTACCTGTTCTGGAACAATCTCGGATATTTCTCTGAGTTCAACCTCGTGTTCCTGCATTTTCACAATACCACTTCTGTTAAAACTCCTCTTTGACATCTCAGGATCCTCAAGTTTCATAGGTGGCAGAGTTGGGCTAAATGGTGGTAGAAATTAAAATTTATAACTTGGAGTTTTAACTCTTTGTTAAAAAACACAATCCCGAGTTTCATTTATTCTAAAATCCGTTCATCAATGAGGAAAATCCAGAGTTAATCCTTACCTGTCTTCTCCCCGAGATTTCTGCAGTTTGTTGGAGCATTTGATCAACATGATGGATAGATATCTCAGCCTCCAATATCCATTAAAATCAATGTGCCCTCTACTTATTTCTCCACACCTCTTTTCTATTTCTTATGTTGTTCCTTCTCGGTTTAAGTTTATTTGTCTTCTCCACAGCCTCTTCTGCATTTTCTCAATGATTTTATCTTTTGCTAGGGGTTTGAACACATGCCTATGGTGTTACACAACAATTTGTCACCGTCCCTGCAATTCCCCGTCCCGCACATTGGAGGGCTCTTTGCGTGACCTGTGAGCAGTGACATGATTTGCAAACACTTTCATGGCATTCCCCTAGGCATGGAATTTCATTCCCCTGAAGACATCTCCTTGTGAAAAACCCTAAAAATAGCCTTTTCATCCTTGGCGCGACTAGCCAGTGTTATACCCGCGCCAATGGGGGAAATATTCCAAAGAGGGCGCGCCAATTGGCGCTCTGTCTCAGAGTTGCACTCGCGCCAGGCTTAATAAAGGGTGCTTTTTAAAAATAAATGGCGGAAGATTGACTCCAACCAACTCCTGAACTGGTCTCTAAATTGAGTTGGGACGTTTGGCTCTGGATTTCCATGTAGAGAAAGTAGTTTTCCACCTCTCATGGAAGCTTCCTTGAGGATAGGGCCAATCCCATGATTGTAGGGATCCCAATTCCTCTTCTACCATCTATATAAGCTTGCCATTTCCCTTTGCAAGCTAGTCTCCAAGAATCTCCAAGAGCCTTCATAGCCAAAAGAATGCTGTAATTGTCCTCATAGTGTCAAATCAATAGCAAGGAGATTGATGATCGAAGAGAGAGGCTAAAGCTGCACCTACTGCTTCTGAAACATCTGCGCATGATAAACCTTCCAACCCTCCAAAGAAAGTCAAATTCCCTTGCATGTTGTGCACGGGAGACCATCTTCTTCAAGATTTCCCTGGCATTCCCAAGGTGCTCGAAGTATGGTCCAACGGTCGTCCGCTGTTGCCTTTGGCTTCTGGGAGTCAGGTTGGGGGAACATCTTCAACTAGTGCTGGTAAAAATCTTAAGAAGTAGGGTAAGCTCACCAATCCCCGTAAGTTGTGTGGGGGGCACCATGCCATTCACCTTTGTCCATATATGGATGAAGCCAAGAGAGTTTTGGACAACTTGACTTTTTCTGCACCGTGCCTTCCTGCTGGTTACAAACAGCTTTCTTTGAGTCCTCCACCATCTGATCCTATGATTGGTTAAGAGTCATCCTTGGTCAATCCCGCTCCCCAGGAAATTCAAATTTAGGAATCCATTCCCAACCAACCATTGGTCGTGGGATCGATTGAACTAGCCCCGTCTGCGGTGCACCAGGTCTTTTCCGTTGAGAGTGGATCTCACATCCCTCAGGTTCTTCTTGTTTCTTCAGATTCCTCAGACTTGGAGAAAGATTCTCCTGTCCCTATATCTCAAGAAGTTGCTCCTCCGCCTCCTGTGATGGAGGTCCCAGAGGATACTCCTCCTGCCTTCGAGATGGAGGTTGTAGAGGATGCTCCTTCTTCTTCCGTAACACCAAGGGAAGACCATCTCAGTTCGATGGTAGCCCCTCCAAGTAGTTTGGTCGCTTCCTTCGATTGGGGTCGATTTGCAGGATACCGCCTTCCATCTTATGTGCCTTTCAAGATCACAGTACAGGCTTTTGGTCTGGTCATACCCAACACCATTATAGACGAAGGCACGTCTGTTAGTGTTCTATCCTCAACTAACTGGAAAGCTTTCGGTTCACCGTCGCTTGCGCCCGTTACGCAAAATCTATTGGCGTTTAACAGAAGAACTAGTCAACCGTTAGGGATCCTTCCAAGGTTACCTATTACTTTGGGAGGTAAAACCGTCCATATGGACATGATGGTTGTTCCAGGCCCCTTGGATTTCAATCTTCTCTTGGGGCGTGATTACACCTATGCCATGGGAGCGCTTGTCTCCTCCCTTTTTCGTGTGGTCTGTTTTCTACATGAAGGACGGATTGTGACCATTGATCAGCTTTCATTCTTTGGTCCTGATGTGGCACCTGGCCCGCCATCATCCCTTCCTGGTTTTTATCCACCCGTTGTATCTGCCCCACAGTAGGTCAACTATGTGGCTACCTGCCCCGTGCCTGTACCTAGTGATTATTCCATTGTGCATCAGGTGCTGGGGTCATTGGGTCCTAACTTCCAGGATGTTTTCCTTCCATCAGGAGTGGAAATCTTGGAAGCAATGACTTCTTGTTCATTATGATGAGGTCTGTCAGAGCAGAGTTCGTTTCCTTGTGTCAAGCTTCTTAAAAAAATGAAACAAGGTCTGTTGGAGCACAATTTGTTTTCTTGTGTCAAGCTCCTTAAAAAATGAAACAAGCTCATCGGAGCATCGTTCCTTATCTTGTGTCAAGCTCCTTAAAAAATGAAACAAGGTTTTCGGAGCAACGTTCCTTGTCTTGTGTCAAGCTCCTTAAAAAATGAAACAAGGTTTTCGGAGTAGAGTTCCTTGTCTTGTGTCAAGCTCCTTAAAAAATGAAACAAGGTCGTCGGAGCAGAGTTCCTTGTCTTGTGTCAAGCTCCTTAAAAAATGAAACAAGGTCATCGGAGCAGAGTTCCTTGTCTTGTGTCAAGCTCCTTAAAAAATGAAACAAGGTTGTTGGAGCAGAGTTCCTTGTCTTGTGCCAAGCTCCTTAAACCATGAAACAAGGTGTCTTGAGGATAGTTCTTTTAATGTGTCAACCTCGTTAAAATAATGAAACACGTTCCCATTCAATTCGAGTCTTTGATACGATCTCGTAAAATCTCAGTCGAGTCTTTCTCTTGATCTCGTAACTTGAACCTTCACTCCATCTACCTTTCATATGGACTGAAGCTTGGGGGGCATGTACCTCGAATTGAGTCACCATGCTGGGGGCATCCTTACTTTTTTCAAGCATAGTTTGTTTCCGCTTCAAGATTGTGTAAAAATGAAATCGGTTTCAAGCATAGTTTATCTTTGTTTCAAGCTTGTGTAAAAATGAAACCAACGTCAAGTAAAGTTTCTTGATTTCAAGCTTATGTAAAAATGAAACCATCCCCGTTTTACCTCTTGTGATTGTCATTTTATCAGCCTGTTTTGCCAGATGAGCCTTGGTTTTCTCACTCCATCGTCACTATCTGCTTGGCCGATCATATTCCTTCACTTGGTTGTTTTACCCAATCCTGAGGAACCGCTACGATGAGTGGTCTTGTTAGCCAGCCTCTCTACCTTTATTTGTTCTGAGAAGTTCCACCATTACTGGAACCAGTTGCTACCCTTTATACCACTCGTTCCTCTAGAAGGAGTCATCTTTCAGCTCTTTTCTGAGTCTCTAAACATGAAAAGATTGCCGAGTCCCTTCTCATTTCGATCTCGTTAAAGTGGACACGAAACGACATCTACCCAGTATACGTTTACCCCTTTTTCGGCTGGGATAGATTATTTACGAGAAAGGAATACCCTAGCCTATCGCGACTAGGAGGTTTTCTCAGACATGGTTTTCTACCTTTTCGAGTCTGAGGAACTATTTACGAAAAGGGACCGTTGGAGTTTACTTTATTGCTATCTTTTCAAACTCTCTAAACATGAAGAGATGCTGAGTTCTTCCTTTGTCAGACTCATTAAACCTAAATGACATCGGAAATTGTCAATCATGACGTTATTCGAGTTTCTCCTTCCTAGGGCTCGTTAAATGTACTAGGATGGATTCGTCCAAAGGACGGATTTATATGACAAGCATATGGTATCCTCTTCAAGCTTGTGTAAAAATAAAGAGGTACTTGCCAGAAATGGTGGGGGAAAAATGGAACCAACAACATTGTCGTGTCGGCAGTATGTCGCTCTTGAACATGGCACTTGTCTGCATTCGTGTCGGGGTGGGGACATCTCATCTCGTTTTTCACTTGCCTCCATGGGTTTGGGTGATCCCTTTTGACCTATCATCTGCTCTTTTCCTCGTCATCATGGCCTTTGATATTTTGATGTCCAATACTGCCAAACTCACTTTCGTGCCGCCATATGTTCAAGAGAAGTTGACCTCTGCAGAATTTAAACCTTCCTCTGATTCTCACCTGATCCTGATTCACAAAAGACATTATGTTCCTCTGTCTCGTGTCGATGATGTGGGAAACACTATGGCCCACCTTCGATCAAGGTCACTTCCTGTGGACTTCAGCTCATTATCCGGGAAGCTGATCTACAGAATCCCTTCTGGTACCTTGGAGCTTGCATGCCTCAATGGCAGGTTCTTCACATTGGGCATGAGGTTTTCATCATTGGCCTCCGATCGAGTGATTCTACGGGTGTTCGACGCCAGCTCATTGATTCACATGCCGTATATTGTACCTGTAGTACTTTGAGGGCCATTGTCATTATTGGTGGTACCTCTCGTGTCCGTTAACAACTTTCATCATTGGCTGGTAATCAGACAATGTTCTTGCATGTTCGACTTCAGCTCACATATTCGCATGCTTGAACTTGTACTTTGTTCGGATCGAGATGGAGCGCAAGACCCTGGATTCCTTTCTGTTATAATCCAGGCTGCGATTTTGTGGATTATTATGATTAGTTACATGACTCACTGATTGGATGGCTGCGACCATACCTGAGTCTATTTATCGATCCTCATTGGATGGATGTGCCCATACCTTGGATTGGGATTATTGTATACTCTGTTATGGATGGCTGCATCCATACCACATATATATCATGTATTTGAGATATCATTTGTACTTCTCTACGCAGGTTTTTCGACGGCGGTGTTTTCAGTTGGACACGTTCTCGTAAAGCATTTCACCCCTCTCTCTCTTTCGGGCCTCATGCTTTAGGGGGAATCTGTTACACAGCAATTTGTCACCGTCCCTACAATTCCCTGTCCCGCACATTGGAGGGCTCTTTCCATGACCTGTGAGCAGTGACATGATTTGAAAATACTTTCATGGCATTCCCCTAGGCATGGAATTTCATTCCCCTAAAGACATCTCCTTGTGAAAAACCCTAAAAATAGCCTTTTCATCCTTGGCGCGACTAGCCAGTGTTATACCCGCGCCAATGGGGGAAATCTTCCAAAGAGGGCGTGCCAATTGGCGCTCTGTCTCAGAGTCACACTCGCGCCAGGCTTAATAAAGGGTGTTTTTTAAAAATAAATGGCGGAAGATTGACTCCAACCAACTCCTAAACTGGTCTCTAAATTGAGTTGGGACGTTTGGCTCCGGATTTCCATGTAGAGGAAGTAGTTTGTCACCTCTCATGGAAGCTTCCTTGAGGATAGGGCCAATCCCATGATTGTAGGGATCCCAATTCCTCTTCCACCATCTATATAAGCTTGCCATTTCCCTTTACAATCTAGTCTCCAAGAATCTCCAAGAGCCTTCATAGCCAAAAGAATGCTGCAATTGTCCTCATAGTGTCAAATCAATAGCAAGGAGATTGATGATCGAAGAGAGAGGCTTGTCCCCATTCCTGACAAGCTTTGCGAGACGTATTCCACTGACGACCCGCCAAAGGAATACTTCAGCGTCAGAGCCAGGTTGTATCATCCTTTGTTTCATTAATGATAAGCGACTACAATTATAGTTCCACTTGTATTGTTCATGTTTTACGATTATGAGTTGTGTCCTCTCTGACTGACACATAGTTGCAAATATTTGGTTTTACGCTTGTATGTTCGTAGTGTTTCTTATGTGTAGGTGTTCGATCGCGCCAAGTGGGAAAATTGTGACCTGCCAGAGCAAGGGATCGGGAGCATTATCCTCTCTACAATGACAATAGCGTTGGACACAGGGTAAGCCTCGTATCGCGCCTTGGTTATTGCAATTAGGAGCTTGCATTGTAGCGTGGTTTGATTATTGCTAGACCCTGTCTGGGCTAGTAGGGATCGCCTCTGTCCGCAGAGGGGATTTACTTCCTCAACATATGGTTTGCACAATGTCGTCTTCTTCTCTCTGAGCTTGGTTATGGCCATGATGGTGAAAGAGAACGCAATACAAATATCTATTTTTTTTTAAATGGTGGAGGCCTACAGTAGTTTTCACAGGGTTTGAATTATGGCACAACACTTTGTTTTTGAATATGTTGACCATTTCATATGTCGAATCCTGACTCGCATACCTCCATGGCTACATTCCTCTGACTTGCATGACGTCATTTCTCCACTATGTCTGTATACGTCTTGTCACCATATCCCACATTCTCTGCCATTTCATTCTTCACTCATAGCCACCTTCATTGATTTACATGCCCATACCTTAGTTTATATGCATCATAATTCATGTCCTTCGTTGCATTGTATTTTCATTTCATACTTAGGTTTTGTAATTTGCATATTTCTCATTCCATACCTTTAGATTTTTTCATATGATATATTTTCATATTGCACTTATAGCTTAGGTTTCAATGTTTTATTTCTTAATTTAATTTTAAAATGACCCTAGAATGGTCATTTTTAAAATTAAATTTCCCATTATGATACTGACTTTGTTGTTTTTGTTGGTCAACAAGAATTCGAATATTGAGCCTTTAATTTTTTATCCAAATGCTTAAAAATTTATTGGGATTAATGTGATGGTATATGGAATGATGGTTAATGTAGGAGGGTTAATGTAGGAAAGGGGTAATGAATAGGGATATGATTATAACGAATATGATTATGATCGGTAGGATAATGAAGATTGTGTTTTGAAATGTAGGTAGGATATAGGTAAAATGTAATGTGGTAAATGCATATCAAGCTAAATTAGTCTTAACAATTTATAGAAAAAATTTTAAAAATCGAGATTTAAAGAGAAAACATTTTCACTTACTGTACTTGTACTCCCATAAAATACTTGATGTAAATACTATTTGATGATGTCCTCTGGTCAAAATACTGGTTGATGGTTGACTATGTCTTCATTATCATATTGATGGTTCTTCCAAGATATATTGAAATGTATAGACTTATTTCTGCTTTCATGTTTTTGCATCTGATATTGATTCAGGATATTTGAATGTTGATGTTTTTCAAGTCCCTTTTGTAATTTGCAATTGATATTTCAGGTCCCTTCTGACATGTACTTCAGGCTTGAATGTTGATGTTGTTTAGGTCCCTTCTGCAGTGATATTATAAATAATGTTTCAGGTGCCTTCTAAAATGTAATTTTCAATAATGTTTCAAGTTTCTCCTGTCATGTAATTCATGTCCCTTCTGCACAATATTTTCAATGATGTCTCAGGTCCTTTCTGTCATGTAATTCAAGTTCCTTCTGCAATACAACTACTCAAACTATTTGCATATTTTTATTACGAACTTCCCCCTTGCTGATGTTAATACTTGTCCTCGAGTCTTGCATGTCTTGAAGGATTAATTCTGCAAAATCATACTGAAGTAAAAAAAAAACAAAATAGAGAATTCATATTGGCCAAACAAGTTGGTTTTTCGATATGAATTCAAGTTTGTATTGTGCCAATATCCTAGATTTTCACAACCAAACCCTTTTATTATTTATTATTTTTATTTTTATTAATTTATATATTTATTATTCTTCTGGAAGTAAGGAAGGCATATCATTATGTTGTTCCATTATTTCCATATCAGTTTATGTTGAAATAATTTTCAGAAAATCCTCTTTATTGATAGGCTTATTGTAGACTTTAAGCCTATGTCTATTAACTAAAAATGAAATTGACGCTTCACATATTGTTTTTATTTTGATTGCTCCATTTTCAAAGATCTCTTTATCTCATATGGCCCAAGCCAATGAGTTGTAAACTTTGCTATGAAATCTTTAAACTTGTAATCAAATAATAGTGCGTGGTCTCCTTTTTGAAAAACTCTATTCTTGATGAATTGATCATGCCATTTTATTCTCTGCTCTTGCACTAGACATGTATGCTCCATTGTTTTCTGTCTTATTTCATCCAGTTCGTTTAATTTCATCACTCATTGTTGTTATGCTTCAGATAGTTCCATTCCCAATTCTGCTGCAAGTTTATATGTATGTATTTGAAATTCTATGGGTAACAGGACTTCCTTACCATATACCAACTGGTATGGACTGAATCCAATTGTGTTCTTCCATGTGATCCTATATGCACATATTGCGTCTCTTAACTTTTCCGACCATTCTTTTCTATTCATCTGCACAAATTTTGTCATGATATTCTCCAAAAATTTGTTAGTGGACTCCACCTGTCCATTTGCTTGGGGATGATATGGAGTAGTTTTTTTGTGTTTTATCTTGTACTTTTCTATAAGATCTCTTACAAGCTTGGAGGTGAATTGTGCTCCCTTATCTATAACAATTTGTCTCGGAACTCCAAACCTTACAAATATTTCTTCAAATAGAAAATAAACCACTGTTTCTTCTGTTGCTCTTGTCGTTGCCTTTGCCTCCACCCACTTAGTAACGTAATCTATATATACTAGAATGTACTTATTTCTGTTTGAAGGTGGGTTTATCGGTCCCACAAAGTCTATATCCCATTTCTTAAATGGTTCTATGAATACTTTTGGCTTTAATGGCATTTCATATGATATCACAGGTCTTCCAATTCTTTGGCAGTTGTCACATCTCTTAACATAGGCTTTGGAATCCTTGAAGATTGTTGACCAGTAGTAGCCAAGTTTGAGCACTTTGTATGTCATATGCTTGTCTGCAAAAATGACCACCACATGGCTCTTCATGACTTGCTTTCAAAATATCTAGAATCTCGTCTTCTCTAACACATTTTCTTATTAATAGATCAAAACTAGTACAAAAGAGGTCACCATTACTCCAACTATATCTATCACTTTCTCTAATTATCTTTCTTTTCTATTTATTTGGGTAATGGTATGGTAGTATTCCAGATGATAAATAGTTGGATACATATGAAAACCATGGAGTTTTAACAATTATATCAAATAGATGTTCATCTGGGAAATTATCTGAAACAAGATTTGGATCACCAAGTGAAAGAAGCCTTGATAGAAAGAGTGCTACTTGATTATCCTTATCTGGTTGATCTTGTACAATGATGTTAAATTCTTGCATTAACAATATCCATCTAGTAATTCCACCATTTGTAATTACTTTGTTCATTAAGTATCTTATGGCAGACTGATTTGTGTGAATGAATACTTAATAACCTGTTATGTAATGCCTAAACTTATTAACTGCATGCACTACAGCTAACATTTATTTTTCCGTAACTGTATAGTTCAATTATGTCGGTGTTAAGTTTTTTATTATGAATTATATGGCATAATTATACTGGTTCTCTTTCTTTCCAAGAGATGCTCCTATAATTGTGTCAGATGCATCAGTAGATATATGAAATGGTAATAACCAATTTGGTCCTAGAAGAATGGGTGCAACTGAAAATTTTTATTTTAATATTTGAAATTAATTTTGAAAATTATTTTTCCATTGGAATTCAATATCTTTTGAAAGTAACTTGAATAGAGGTAGAGCTATTTTACTGACTTTTTCAATGAATCTTCTATAATAGCCTGCATATCCCAAGAAACTTATTACTTCCTTTTGTGTTGTGGGTGGCATTAAATTCACAATTACTTGTATTTTTACAGGGTCCACCTTGATTCCTGAAGAAGAAATATGGTGTCCCAACACTATCCCCTTAGTTAACATCATAAAGAATTTTTCATTACTGAGAGATAGATTTGTCTCTATGCACCTTTTCAAAAAAATTTCAAGATTTTTCAAACAATCATCAAATGTTACGCCATATACAGTGAAATCATCCATGTAGACCTCTACACATTCATGGATTGGATCAACAAATATTGCAAGGGTTGCTCTCTGAAAAGTAGCAGGTGCATTACATAACCCAAAGGGAAAAAAATTATATGCATATGTTCCCCATGGACAAGTAAATGTGGTTGTATCCTGGTCTTCCAATGCTATCTTAATATGATTGTATCCACTAAATCTATCAAGAAAAGAAAAGAATTTATTCTCAGCTAATGAATCTAGTACTTGATCAAAAAATGATAGAGAGAAATGATCTTTTAATGTGGCTTTATTGAGCTCCCTATAGTCTACACATATTCTCCACTTTCCATTTTTCTTAGGCACCACAACTAAGGGAGAAACCCATTGACTATCAGAAATAGGATAGATGAATCCAACTTGTAAAAATTTCTCTAATTGTTCTTTCACTATTTATTTCATCATATGATTCATTCTTCTTTGTGATTGTCTCACTAGTTTGATATGATCATCAATGTAGATGTGGTGAATACATGTCTTTGGATGAATCCCCTGCATGTTTGTGTAATTGCAAGCAAAATATTTTGAGTATTTCTGTAGCAGTCACTATTACCTCTTGTTCTTGTGATGATTGTAAGTTATTACCAATATTCAAATTCCTTCCAGGACTGATTTCGATGATTTTACTCTGTGAATTGGTAATTGAGTTAACAGGAAAATAATTTCAAATGAATTTTCAGTGATTGAATAGTACAGTTTTCTTGGAAACACTCATTTAAAATATTATTTTCACCTTCATATTGTATTATTCTAAGTTTATCTAAAATATCAGGTTCTGATATGAAAAGGCCTAATAGATCCTCATTTTCTTATTCTTCTTTAACATTATAGACTTGATTAATACTAAGAACTGATTGAGTCTCATGTTGTTCTTTTTCATCAAGCCATGATAGTAAAGAAGGAGATTGTGCTAGAGGATAGAGTGTAACATGTTTCCTTTCATCCCCATGTGAAATAATCATACTTCTTGATCTGCATCCAATGAAGGCATATGTTGTGGCTAACCATGGTCTGCCTAGAATTAAAGGATGGCCTCCTAAATTTGTTTTTGGCTGAAAATGAGGAAGTCTACAGGATATTTCCATGAATCCAGAGAGACAATGATATCTTCTAATATTCCTTCTCGTACAACTTTAGATCTGTCTGCACGCTCTAAGATTGTAGTAGCATGTATAATATTGTTCAAATTCAAATGTTTCATAGTCTCTGTATTCATAAAATTTATAGTTGCTCCCAAATCTATTAAAGTGTTTGGAACTAAAAAAATATTGATCGAGATGGCAACCATAGGGATCCCACGTTCAATATATTTTTCAATTGTTGTTTTTGTAGACATGAGACTAGCTAATCTTCCAATGACCTAGATTGTGGGTGGATCTCTTTTCCTTCTGTCAATTTTCTTGATGCATAAATCCTTTATTGTTTTTGCATAAATTGGAATATCTTTTATTTCCTGTAGCAAAGTAATTTTTACATAAGCATTCTTCAATTCATCCAAAATATCAAATTCAGGCAGAGACATTGGAATTTTATGTTGTACTAACCTCTCCGGATAGGGTGGTGTTTGAGTCATAATAGCTTTTCCTTTCTGAATTTGATTTTTTGAGTTTGTTCTCCTTGCTCAGTTTGTCCTTCTCAAATTTTCGGAGAATATTTGTGTAACACTTTCCCAGACCTTAAGTGGACATCTTGTATGGGAAGAATAGAATATGTAGGAAAGTATGTTTCTTCTTCCACATTGTATGTTGTTTTATCCACTTTGTTATTTGGATTAGCTATTGGCTAAGCGATTAGTTGTGTTGGCTTAGAGGTGGTTGGTTAGAAGGAAGTTGAAGCTGTTGAGGTTGAGTTAGCATCGATGCATGCTTTGTGGTGGAAATGGAATTGGTTGAGGATGTTGTTGGAATTGTTGGTATTGGAATGGTTTTTGAGGGTATGGTTGTTGGTATGGTTGTTGATATTGATATTGTTGAGGGTACATTTGTTGAGATGGATAGTTTCCATAACTGTATCCTCTCCAACCTTGTGTAGGTTGGTTTTGATATTGTTGCGAAGGCCAAGCTTGTCATGGCATTGGAGTATTCCATGAATCCTAAGGAGGATATTGATAATTTTGGGTGTTTTGTTGAGGGAATTGTTGAGGCATCCTTGGCTGCCAAGGTCTCATTGGTGACATATAGTAAAGAGAATCTATCCCTTTTACTTCTTCCATTTGAAATTCTTTCAATTTTGGACAGTTTTCAGTTGCATGATTCTCTATAAAAATTCCACACACTTGTATGCCTTCCAAAGGACATTCTCGAAGTGGATGTTTCTTCCTACACTTTGGACAAAATATTGCTAAGATTTGATCTTATTCTTATTTCTTCTTCTTTGCCTTTAATACATCAACTCATGTTCCAAAAGTTCTTAAAACATCATTTTTAAAATTTTCTAGTAAACTTCCTATTTCTGCTCTTGTTACTCCACTTGTTGCAGATTTGGAAGCTCTTGTTGTGACATCCCTTTTTCCACTTTTTGATCTTCCCCTAGAATATTTTTGACAAAGTTCAGCAATCTCATCAAATGGTAGGTTTGAGATATCTCCTTTTCCCATCACATTGAGAATATCTAAGTATTCATCTCTGATACCCTTAAGAAAAATTGTGCAAATGGTATCAGGATTCAAAGAATGTTGTTTGGATTTTTGTAGATTGTAAAGAAATATTTCTAATTAATCCTCCAAAATTTCATCCTCTTGTTGTGTCATTCTAAAAATATCTTCTTTTGAGTCTCTATCCCTGCAGTAGTATTTATACTTTTTAAGAAAAAATCTCTTCATATCATCCCAAGAAGCAATGGTATTTTCTCCTAAACCCATAAACCATTTTAATGTTGCTTCTTTCAAAGTAGCAGGAAATAGATGAAACTTGTGTGTTTCATCTGTGTATCCATAAGCTCTACATAATATATCAAATTCAAACATAAATGAGTTGGGATATTTTGTTGACATTCCACAAATTTTGGGCAATACATAAGGTGGAATGTTTTTCATTTTTACTTCTTCTCCTAATATTTCTCTTATGTCTAATATTGGGAATCCAAAAGTAGCTTCCTGATCATGACCATTTTCTTGTTCGTTATCATGTAATATTTTGTTATCGTTTTCTCTTTTTTCTTCTTCCTCTCTTCTTCTTTGTGCTTCTATTATTTTTTATTCCTCCCCCTTTATCTCTGCTTCTAATATCCTTTCTTCCTCTCTTTTTTTTTCCATTCCTTCTGTCATATCTCACATTCAAGTCTCTGTTCAGGAGTCATAAGTGGCATATTTAGATCCTTCTCCTTCTTCAATCATTTCATGTTTAGAAATTTTTAAATTTTCAATATGAGGTTGATTTGGTGTTTCCTCAAATATCTTAATTTGTTCAAGGAATGGTTGTTATAATTGTTCAACAACTAGTTTTCTTGTTTCCTTTTGTCTTCCTATGAAAGGATTTTCTTTTGGTGATTTCTTTCTTTTTACCTCCAAGGCCAACAAGGTCTATCTTTCAATTATAGTTAATCTTTGTCCCGATCTCTGTTTTTTCCTCTAGCTCCTCTAGAGTAGGTATTCCAACAACTGGTGTTGTTAGTCCTAATGGTCCTGCCCCTGTGGATGATTGGATTATTGGCGGTTTTTTTTTAATGAATCTACCTTTTTGATCTCTATCTCTAGGCATAAAGAAACATAACTTAAAAGAAAAACTATGTTTTTTTTTGTTTTTTATGTGTTTTTGTTTTTGTTTTATCTTATTATTTGACTACTTTGAAATATGCTTCCCCGAAAACGATGCCAAAAATGTTGGGTCAATTTACTAGGTAAACTAACACAAGTATTTAATTAAAAATCCGGGTTTGTAAAACTTGGAAGCATGTCCAAAATATATGGATTTCTACTATAGTCATTTTTAGAAGATGAATTATTGAATTTGAAGGAAATGCATATTAAAAATATTAAAATTAACTAAGTAATTTATAATTCAATATGTAATAAGTAGAAGAAGAAGCTCCTAACTTAGGAGAACCAGGTTGACCTTCTCTACAATAATACTTCATGAACATAAATCAAAAATCCCTAATGAACAATAGCTTAAGATGCATAAAAGAATAATAGAAGAGAATCCTAACTAAGGAGGTCCTTGTTTTCCTTCTTTATAAATTCATTCATCATTAATACCACTGTATGAAAACTGGAAATTCAAAAAATCACTTTAAAAAAAAAGCAAGGAAGATGAATTCTAGTTTCTATTCTCTGATCAGATAGAAGGAGAGTTTAACTTAAATAGTGGTTTGACCCTTCATATGAAGATTATAATTTAGATTAAGATTCATCATAAAACATAACATATCATCATACATCTAATTAACTACTTTAAACATGAATAAAAACTATTTTATGAAATCTCAACTAAATTAATGAGAAAGTGCACTTAGCTCGGTGTGGGGGCCCTCCACCCTTGCCTCGCACAATTAAAGTACTTCTAAGCTACTAGAAATAAATCAATAATTCACCATATATAACAACAAAAGTAATATAGAACTGATTTCTTCAATTAACTCACAAATTTTAGAAATATCAAAATGAAATCATACATAATGCATGTTCATGCCTTCAATGTTCTTGGCTTAAATGGAAAAATATGAAAAAAAAAACTTGACCAAAATGTCTCTAATATCCATGTCTATCCTTGTCCCATCTATATTAGTCGAAATCATCCATTCAATCACTCAAAATCTAGAAAATCCCACAAAATACTAAATTTTACCTATTTCCTAGGGATTTCCTAAATGACAGGTCATGTTTGACCAGCTTTGACCGGGCTTGTTTTACCTCAGTTTGATCGAAACAATAGGTACACGTACATCCTCTATTCCCATTATTTATAAATATGTGCTCATCTCGTCCCCATATTTCCTCCAAGTATGACTTCAATGAAGCCATTACAAGAATTTTTAGTCCTGTCCAAAAATGCGCTTAAAATCCAATTTTTGTAAGAACATCTAAAAATTGAAAAACATAATTTATATACCTGAATATGCATAAATTGGTAAAAATAAGGTGTATATGGATGATATATAGTTGGATATAAGGGAAATTAAATGTACTTAATAAGCAAAATTGGATAAAAAATGAGGGCCAACAAGGAGGGAGGATGCAGATTGATGATTGCCTCGACTTTGAGAGGATCACTCTGGATGCCTTATTTAGAAACCATGAAACCTAAGAGATGACCTGATTCAAGGCAAAAGACACATTTATGAGGATTCAACCGTATGTTATAGTGTCAGTAATGAAGGAAGATCGCTCTAAGATGTTCGGTGTGGTCTTGACGTTTCACGGAGTGAGTTGGAAGGTCATCAAGATATGGCTGAACTATGTGCTTAATATCATGAAAAGAATCAGACATAGATCTTTGGAATTTTTCAAACCAAAAAGGAGCTTCTTATAGGAAAATGTTCCTGAAGGAAAGATGAATGCAGTTTGATGTTGATTATTAGGAGTAATATTGATCTGGTTCTAGCCAGAAAAATTGTCCATAAAAGAGAAAATATCACTCACGGCACATTCATCAATAATTTGATCTATAAAAGGAGTGGGATAATTGTCTTTAGGAAAATACCCATTTATATCACGGTAATAAACACAAGCTCGAATGGTCGCTTGATTTTTGGCAATAGGAACAAAATTAGAGACCCAATATGTCAATGGTATATGATAGATGAAACCATCCTTGAGAATTTTTTCAACCTCTCCCTTAATGGAAATGACCTATTTTGGGTGCATAGGTCGAAGTCATCGACAAATAGGCTTTGAGTCCGGATATGTAGGAATTTCTTGCACCACAATACTAGGGTCCATGCTAGGAATTTCTTCATAAGACCATGCGAAGACATCACATAATTATTTAAAGAGAGCAGTGTAAATCGTAACCTCATCGGGAGAACAATATGCACTGATATGGATATTCTCGAAAATCCCTAGTTTAACAAAGATGTCAATCAGAATGGTGGAAAATATGATACCCATGTTTCCTTCAGACAACACTTCAAGAACCAGAATGGGATGCTGAAGTGGGTCAATCAATTCAGATTAAACATAGTTTTCTAGACATGTAAATATTTCACCCAGGCTTGGGAGAAATTTGGAATGATGATGACCATCATCCCAAGAGGTTTCTTCAAAAGTAATAACTTCCACGATACTTTTGTTAGTGGGAAATATCTCATTCAAGGGCTCATCGAAATCCCAAGAACCAAAATAGGGATACTATGAATACGTGTCAAGAGATGAAACCAGGTTATCATTGGTTTCAGAAGCCACCCCAGAGGTGATAAGAACACTTTTATACATTTTTTCTGAAAGGCTAAGGGGCATAGTGTCACCAAAACTATCAAGCTGGTCGCGACTAGGAATAATCCATGGATCATGACCAAATGATTTCATGTTAATAGAGGTGACATTAGGAGGCAGGAGCGAAGAAATTTCCATCAGGGACGAGTCCTTGAAAAGACCCGACCGAACATTCTCATAAGGAACAGAGTTATTCCCAACATACGGGACATTTCCAGTTGAATTTGGTTAAAATAATCAAGTTGATCAACAGTGACAATCTTCCCCTAATGAGAAAAGAAAATAATGTCGAAAAGGGTAGAGACCATGAAAATCATTGCATGGGTCAAACTACATCCAAGCAGAAGGTTATAATTTAGGTTGGCATCCACCACCTCTAATTCCATGTTCACCATTTTACCCTCCAACTGAATTGGAAAGGATTTGAGAATACCATACGGTCGAGAACCTCTATCGTCAAAATATTCCAGAGTGTTAGGGGACTAACTTAATGGAGGAGAGTCGACGTATTTCCAACATGCAACAACATGTTGCAGGTAGAAGCACCTTATGATCAATAAAAGTCTGATGAATGGTTTTACCCATCACAATGACTTGGATTAGAAAATCCAATTGTGATGGGAGCTGAGGAACATGATTCTCGAGATCGAAATTAATAAGATTTGAATCCATCATATCAATGCCTATGATCAAAGACAATAGTGCCTTCCATTGTGATGGGCACGACTGAAGAACTTCAAAGGCCAACATTGTCGAAGGTGCTTGAGCTAGATCCTCTATGATGTTATAGCGTTGGGCAGCTTGCACATTCAAATTACTATATGATTTCTGAAGAACACCCTTGGGAGGTGGTCAGACAATGGAATCACTATTAGGTCTCTCAATATGGAGAGGAAAAAAAATAGGAGGAGTGGAAGAGGAAGGAATATATGAAGCATCCTTTTCCATGGGAGATTTTGAAGGATTCAGGTAATCTCTCGATCAAGTAGCAACAAAAATAGGTTATTTTCCACTCTTAAAACTTGGGAGATTCTAGATGCAGAAGACTGGGGTGGATATATCATTTGCACCTGCTACGAAGGAAAAGGTTCTTTCATGACAACCGGTGTCTCAGGTGAACCCTTAAGAATACATGATACTTTGGCACACCAAGGCCAATCCTTGATGTAATGATCCTCATCACATATCATGAAAGGATACTTGATCTTATGCTTGGAAGCATCATCAACAGACGACTTAGTGGAATCCTATTTAGGGGTGTCATATTTGGCTTTACCTTTCCCCTTCTTTTTACCTTTTGAGGATTTTTCTGCTACGACAAATTGAACAACATTAACCTTTGAGGTTTTACTAGGATTATTCGAATTGTTCAAAGGAGTGGATGGTGTAGTGGCATAAGTAGACTTAGACTTCGAATAATCCTTCGGTGTATTGTTAGCATTATGGGACATTGTCCCAATGGTGCCATTAATACGATGCGTATCAATATTTGGATGATAATGGTCCCATTGAAGGTCACGACGCCTCAGGTAAAAGCTCATATAAAATTCTAGATTGGGAATAGACTATATCTATATACTAAGCATGAGCGATGAATTTCTCCTCTGTTATAGAAAAACCCATAGCGATATCTTTGGATATTTTAGGAACAGATGATTTCATGAACCACTCAGTCAAAAATTGATCAGTGATATCGAATTTAATAAGGCGACACATGTGCCTCCACTCATGAATATGATCTGAAATATGAGGAGAAGTTTACTGCTCCAAAGATGTCAAAATATGTGTGTCAGTATCATACCAGATAGGAAACTGGAATTGGGTGAGGAAGGCCATGGCCAAGGTATTGAAATCATGGAGGACAACACGAGGAATTCCAATGTACCACTTGGCAGTGACACCCGTAAACGTGCACTATAAAAGACATAGAAAAATCAAATCATCAACCCAAGAGTTGTAAAATCACCATAAATGGTACGCCAAGGCATGGGCTTGGGGGTCTTCCCCTGGTTTTCCTTCAAACTTTGGACAATCTCCCAGAATTTTAGTTGGAACTAGAAGCCAATGCAACATGTGTTGGATGGGGTCATTTTTCAATTTAAACACATGCATCAGTTCCAATGTAGCTAGGAATGGAAACATAATTATATAAGGAGAAAAAGGCCTCTGGAAGTTACCCATTTGTGGGTTCCAACCTTGTTGGTAAGGATTTTTCCCCCACAGGGTTTGATTCTGACCATACTTCCCAAACTGTCCCCATTTCTGTTGATAAGGTATATATTATTGATAGGGACCTTTTTTGTGGCTTTGGTTTTTGATAGGTACCTTGTTGCAGTTGTTGTTGAACGTAGGGTCCTTACTAGTGTTTCAGGATATAATACCTTAAATTTTTTTGGGTTGGAAACCTTCACAGATCAGGGGCATACCATTCAAGAATGATTCACTTAACCTATCTTTTATACTGAAAACTAGATATAGCTAGTTGCGGAACTTACCTAAAAGTCCAACGTTTTATGTAGATCCCATGGGGTGAAAACCCCCAACAACCCTTCGTGCTTCATAACCTGGAAATCAAGAAAGAGCGAACACGAAACTCTAGTTGTACAACATATATAGTTCCTAAATGTCAGTGTGACTCGTGCATAATATCATAAGAACAATATCAAGCATTCAATTAATGATCATTACACATATATAAAGAGATATGAACACGTGAATATTGGGAACAAGATGGTTCTTCTTATTATAAATGGCACGTTAAGTAATAAAAATGTGGAGAGATAACCTGAATCCTTCCATGGTCTTTGGGCATACCGTCCTCTGGATCCGTCCAGCCCTCGCCCCACAAGAATTCTTCCAAGATGTGTGCACACTAAATGTCATATAGGATGATGAGCATCTTAAGGAAATAAGGGTTTCTTGAATATACCTAGGAAGTGCAAGAGGCACGGGAATATCATACTTGAAATAGGGCTCCAATAGAGTATAATATCTATAAGTTTCTCTCTCCCTTAGGCCATGCACATGAGGGTATTTTATACTCCTCATAATTAGTTTCAACAATTGGAAACAGTTAGGCCATGGGCTGGGGTGGTTGAATTACGGGAATAACCATCAACCCTACCTCGAAAATAGGGAATATTATATATTTTTTAATGATTAAAAAGGCATACGCGGATAAGTATGAATGGACTTGCGTATATACAATTAAAATCCTGGGAAAAGTCGCATATGGGTTTTAAGATACCGTTTTTTGTGAAGATGTTCAAGTCTGAGGGGAAAGGATTCCCAAGGCCAAAGCATCAATCATCAATCATATGAAGGTGGAAAATGATGCTATAACAGATGCCCCCAAATATATGAGGTCAGAAGGGGTACATGATGGCCGAAATATATTATGTGCATAGAAATAACCTTGTAAAGACGAGAGAGAACTTCACCAGATTTCAACCTGCCAAAAAACCAATGAAAGAGATCAGAGAAATAGCTGATGTCTGAGGCGGGCATACCCATGCTCAGTGAAAGAAAAGCATGTCTGCATATGAAGTACAGAGCAGATCCAACATGTATTCAAGTATAACATAATTGTAAAGTACATATTGAATCATCTGATCACTGCCCAAAAGTACAAGTCAAAATCAAGTCCAAGTATCACATATAGAAGATTGACCAATGATGTTGAAAATAGATATTTGATCAGATGAGTAAGAAATGAATCTCCAGGTACCAAATCATAAGGGGTGGAACACATGGTACAATCACGCAACTCGAGAGCCAACATATAAGATGTTGCTGTACTGAAACTGCAACATATAAGAGTGGATGACATCACTAGCAGAAAACTAGATGAACTATCAAAGTGAACCGAATCATGCTAATTGTAAACCTGAGGTCTTCACCGATCACTATGGCACAATTCTTCACAATGGTAATAAATGAGCTAAAGTCGACAATGTGAGAAATCGTTTGATTACCGGTCATTAATGGATATCGTTAACAAACACGAGACAACCCACCGATAATAATAATGAGTGTCAAGGTGCCCCAGTACAATCTAACAAGTGCAAATGAATGAGTTGAAGTCGAACACTTGTAAGAATCCATCAATCAGAAGGAAATGATGTATCCTCACTGTCGACAGCGAAGAGTCTGCCACTGATGACTGCAAACCCAAAGGTGCTAATAAAAAGACTCTAGACCTTATTCCCAGAGCAATGAGTCGAAATTGATGGGAAAAGATCTGCTGGAAGGAAGGCATTAAGGCATCCCACATCAGTCCAGCGCAAGTGCAACCTGCAGGCCAATATTTGGAAGGAATCAGACAAATTAGAGTGAAGGAACCAACCCAAAGTACGTTTCCGACATGCACTAGATGAAGCTAGCGCACGGTAGAAACCATCTGAATCAACCAATAATGAGAGTTGACAAAGAGGCAAGATATCCATCGATAGGGTCAAATGGAAATCAAGGTACTGCACGAATCCCAAGTGTGATAATGTATGTTGACGTCGAACACAAGAGAAACCACTCAATCAAAGACCCATAATGATGATCAAATGATGAGCACAAGTTCACCTATCAATGATGTAATAGGGCCAGGGTGTGGCTCTAGGTTTCCTCTCAGAGCAATATGTCGTAGTCGATAAGAGAGAAACCCACCGGCAAGAAGTCAATGGAGACCTTCTCAAACCAGCACAAGCAAAGGACCAAACATCTGATGTGATAGAACAATATACTGACAAGACTGGGAAGGTTGACTGAAAAATAAGTCAAGAGACACCGCAGAATGGCCGACTCAGGTTAAAATTCCCTTGAACAAAAGCACGACTCATGTCTGATTATGGCAGCAAATGATAACTCTGTATAAGTTTGTTAAGTAGGAGGCAAAAAAAAACTCTCCATATGATTGGAAGAGATAACCAACCGAGGGAGAACTGACTCATGAAACAAGGTTATGGCTTCTCCTATGTCAAAACTAAAACCATCCCAAACGAAGGAAAGACATAGCCCTGTGTGCTTTGTTCAAGGGCGACAAACTGACACTGTAACTACCATAAAAATATGAAGTAATATCCCGTTCCCGCTCTTTTTTAATATATTTTATTTTTTTGTCTTTTTCATATAATAAGCCTGAAAAAGAATAAAAGAATACTATAGTACAATGGATAGAATGAGTATTAGGAAACATATGCACTAGTTCCTGGGATAGGAACAATCCTATGGTCAATGCAAGGTGGAAGAAACTGGTAAGTGATACTCAAAGGAGTGTTCCATCCATGGGTAAAAGGGTGTCAAGTCGTGATAGCTAAGTGCTTGCATGGTTAACTTGTATAGAGAGACATGATCAAAATATGACTTAAACATCGAGTCCAAATGAAGCTATCTAAAGGCCAAGAGAAACAATTAGCCAATATCCAATGCAGTGATACAACTTAACAACACCAAGGAGCCTCTAGGGTAATATCTAGAAAAAATCATAGTGAAGAAGAAGAAGAATGAAGTTTCAACACATAAGTCATGGCGGGACTAAAGAGGACTCCCGAGCATACAGAAAGTGTAGCATGGGCGACAAGTGCTAGTGAGGAACTAACTAGGAAGCCCATGTAAAGGAAGGCTCTACCACCAAGTCATGATTTATAAATCGGCGAGTGAAATGGGTTAAATACTCATGACATGATGGGATCGACCCAATGGCAAGTAATCAGAGTGGAGGCTAGCATGCAGAATGCAACGAAACGTGGATTTCCTAACCTATATGCCAGTTAAAATCATATACCTGCCATGACAGGTCAGCAGTCATGGATTCGAAAAACCGAGAAAAATCTCAATTTCAGTAAAATGTACCTGAAAACATACCTTCCCCAACACTTCCAAGCAACACAGTTATGCAGCTTAAGACAGATTTGAAAAATAAGCATAATGAAATTTTGCAAAAAAATTGCAATTTCTGGGCATAAATACTCATTTTACCTCATATTTGGTTCATTTTTACTTTGTTGAAGTGGATAAAGGAGGTCTAGAGAAAAACTCCTTTGGATGTTGATAAGGCCCCTATTGAACATAAGCACTCAGCTGGGATTGTCGATAAGGCCCTTGTTGGGTATAAATTCCTTGCTACGGTTGTTGGAACTGACCTTGAGGAATTTGTTGGTATCGGACATGAGGATGATTGGGGTAAGTTCCAATTTGACCCAGAGGAAGGTTCAGACTAGTTTTGTTTTGAGGACCAAATTGAGGATTAGTTGCAACGACACCTAATGGATTTTGGGGCTACTGGATATACTGCAGTGAGACTTTTTTTCACAAAAAATACTGATATTATATGTTTGGTTATTGAACATACTAAGATTGTATGTTCGGTTGTTGAACATGGGGTTGCGGAACTTGAGGGTACTGAATGTGGGGTTGTTGATAAACAAGATAATATGAAGTAGAATGACCACCTGGTAGAGAGGTTCCTATGACAGAACTTATCGGGTGTGAAATCAAAGTTCCACTGAGAATAGCCATGGGTTGTCCTGCCCTCGATATAGTTCCAAAGTTCATACTTCTCCATCCTGAAAGGGGAGGTACATATAAAGGATGTGATTTCTCCCTAGGAATGGGAAAAACCATAGATGGTCCACTAAAAGGTGGGATGAAAATGATCAAGGATAACGATACATGAAAAGATGATATGAGCAAAATGGTCAGTTGACCTGCATAAACTACAGGTTGAGTAGCAGGTTGCGAAATGGAAGCTGCATCTGGGACAAATGGTCCAGAATATGGGGAAACTCCCATTCACCAAACGAGGTTTTGAAATAGAGATGTGGTCGTAGAAGCCCCCAAAACGAGCTTTCCGAGAGAAGTATACCTGAGTGGAAGTGTAGACGCAACTTGATTAGAGTGCATACTCGTCCCACTTCCTATATCACGAGGAGTGGAAGCATACAGAAAACCTTTCAGAGGGAACATAGACTCGATGTCAACTTCTGGAATATGGGTTGCAGAATTTTCCAAAGGAATACTCTAAGGAGTACTCACAGACAGAGTATCATCGACATTCGATGCCATGGGTGGTGGAAACAACTGATGAGCAGCAATACGAGATGATGAGCAGCAATACGAGATGCTATAGGAGAAGCACCAAAAGGAATGTTGGGATCGTAAAAAGAAATATACTAACAGTCAAGAGATACCAGGAATGGACCGTAGAGTGAATTTGGAGGAAAGACTATAAATTGTGCAGAAGGTTCAAGACTTTTTGGCTCGAGATCCTCAGATGACGATGAAAACAGGTCGTCATGTGTTGGTTGAGACAAGATCAGTTCGACACTTATGACAATTCCAAGTTCAACACCTTGAGCTTCAGGAGGCCCGGGTGGAAAATGAAGAATCTCAAGAGGAGGTCCTCAAGATCCTTCAGAGGAGAAGTGAGGCAAATTTGAAGATTCAACCATGATGGCCTTTAGGACAAGATCAACGAAGGGAAAGGTGAATCACTTTTTTAGAAATTAAGATTTATAATTAACCAGTAAGATAAGGCTAGGAGTATTGCACAAGTAGGATGTTATTTTGGGAAATAAATTTTAGAATTAAAAAATAAATTAAAAAAGGGTAATCTAGGCATAAAGTATTACTAGGCATTCGTGAACTACAATATACACCTTGGAAAAAAAAAATTCTAAGGATTTAACGTACAACATTCAATCACACTGAATGTTGTGTTTGGTGTATCACGTCTACAAGGCAGTTGACTCGGTTACCTATAGTATTTTTTCAACCTGGTGGGGTCTCCCAAAATATGCTCAATAGTTCATGGGAGATCAATCTGTAGTAGCATTGTCTAATTTGTAATTGTTCGATGAGAGCGTCCTATTATACTTTTCATTCGTGGGGCATAGTCCTATATTCTTCCACAACGTGGGTTAGGATATCATCCTCGAGATGCAACACAGGTTGTTAGTGATAGCTACTATGCTTTATGATGTTGGAACACATCTCTAGCCTAGACCTCTAGATTTTTGTGTTAATTCCAAATTCTCCTTAAGGCTAATTGAATAAATTTTAAAGTTTATCTTTGATTATGTTTCAATTTCGGGCTCAAAGCGATTTCATCTAAATCCCTACAATGAAGCTAAATGCAAAAAAGAATTCATTTCATTTTGATGATCTCTAAACTAATGAGGGAGAAAGTGCAAACAAAAATGCAGCAAACCAGCAATGCAACAAGAAATGATGCCCCCCATCTAGCTCAAAATTTCTAAAATGCAACTCTAAAATGAATTCGCTTTCACTATACCCAAATGTAATCTTACTAAATACGAAACCACTTCTTCTTCACTAAGATGCGCCAAGCATATTTTGTTTTTTTTTTCCTTTTACTTTGGATGCTCAAATGTAAACTAATGCAATCAATGAACCAATCAAGGAAAAACTAACCAAACAAACAAATAATTGAAATGAAAATTTACTTTCACTTTCTCTTTTTCAAATGGAAAACAAATCATTCCAAAAGTACTTGAATGAAAATTATTTTCACTTTTTCTTTTCAAGATGAAGAGGAACAAACCCATTCAAAATATCCGAATGAAAATGACTTTGACTTTTCTCTTTTAGAATGGGAGATAAAAAAAACATACACTCTCAAGCTTGCAAATCGAATAATCGTGATCTATGTTTGGCAGTGCATAAATGGTGATTTCAAATTGTAATAATGATTCAGTGCAAATGAAAACAACTTTGCAAATACAAGCCAAAAAATATGAAATAGTGCTTTGAATGACTGCAGTAGATCACTTAGACACATCCCACCAATCTCTTTATGACTCACACAAGTGACAAGCGAAAGACAAATAACCAAGAAACCCTAGAGGGTGATCAAACTTCACTTAAACAAAAAACAATGTCAATGGAAAAAATTAATCACTCAAGCAAGGAAATCAAGCTAAACATAGTGGTACCAGATCATATCAGACCAGAAAGACACCTCAGAGGCCAAGACGCACTGGAAACTAAAGTGAAACCCTATTTTTTTCTAATATCTGGGATTAGCGTGCTTGTGAAAGGAAAACACATGTTGAAAGGTATATCGACGTGAATGTTTTATATAAAATAGTGTTGTAGCGCTTTTCTAAGGAAACAAAACACATTGGGTGAGAAATAAAAGAAAAAATAAAAATAAATCAACAATCAAACCAGACTTGACACCCTAAATGAAAAATAAATCACTATGCATACCTTTAGAGACATAAACCGACTGATATCTTGAATATCAGTCAAACTGATCAAAAACCAAATCGGAAAAGGAGAGGCAAAGAGGTTATAGCTCCCAAGCGGAGTCACCAAATTTTTTGTGAAGACAATCCCCTCTGTGGACAGAGGCGATCTCTCTAGCCCTAGAGTAGGTCTAGAAACACACGAGACTAAGTAATGAACCCTTTCCTAGTTTTTATTCAAAGTGGAAGAAGAAGAACCTACCTCTTCCTAATGTTATCATCCAGTCCTTTGGTGAAGACCTTAATTCTACGATCCTTCAAGCTCGCTCCTCACTTATTGTGGTGCTCCAGTACCTATAAGAGATCAAGATACAACAACAAGGAATGTGACAAAATACGTAGCATACATCAAATACAAACTACCTAACAGATCAACGAGCATTAGGCTAGTTGCATAGATATCTAGAAAAATATGGAAAGTGAACCATTAGATGTATTATTAATTATAAAATGAGGAATCATACAACCATGGCCTTGATGTTTGAGACCTCCCTTTGGTGATGCGCAAGTCCAAACTGAGGCTCTTCAAGAAATCCTTCCCCCAATTGGCGAATTGAGCGTAATCATAGTATAGGGATGCAAAGGATTAGTGATCAGGTAAGACCAACTAGTAGTGGAAGGATGGGATTCAATTTATAGGTAGGGAGGAGTTAGGGATCAATAAAATAAGAAGGAAGACCCACTTCTCAAGTAAAAATTACCTAATGATAATATCAAGAGCACCAAATGAGAGAGCTCAAGCGTATCTCCATCAAACCATATCCAGCTCTTTGTTCTGGAAGCTTCTAGTGCACGCAACTTCTTTTCCATTTGAAGAAATATTTACAGAAAGGTTTCAACGTGGTTTTTCCCATCAAAAGTGCCCTGGCGGTGCTAGGCCAAAGTGTTGCAACATGGCATCATCACGGGAAAGCAACTAGCAAAGAGCACCAACCTAGAAATTTAGAAGTTGAGCTTCTCTTGAAAATATTCAAGACATATTTATACTAGTATTCTAGGGATATATTGATGTATTATCCATGTTGGATATACTGCACAGTTGTCATCTTAGGGCACTTCAAGAACGAGGACGGGGAGTGAGCAGGGTGACAAATTAATGTGTAACAGAAACCTCCTAGAAAAAAAAACTTATAGCAAAAATACCACGATGACTTGTTTGAATCAGCGAAACCCTAGAATCCAAAGGTCTGATACCAAATGTAATGCAACCAACTCACAAAATAGAAGAAAAGATAAATCAATGACTTGAGAAATAGTCTCTTCGAGGGGGAAACCTCCTTTACATCACATAAATGTACAATTCATGAATGATACAAATGAAAATATATCCTTGGTATATATAGGACTCTAAGGGGTCACAATATAATTAGATGCTACATAAAAATAATAATGTAAGGGCATAACAATAACAATAGCGAGCTTTTATGGGGCACAACAATAACAATATGGGGGCTACATGGGCACAGTAATAGCAATAGGGGGTTACACTAATAATAAAAATAAGGAGGATACATTAGTATTATGAGGACCTAACAAAATTTAGCTTGAAATTCGAAAACATATAATCAAAATTTTGATTACTCATTTTATTTGACAGTGATATGACAAAGTTAGTGCACACACATTCATGGAGGAAGAACATGACAATGATGGATTAATATGAATAAGGATTTTCAAAGAAAGTTCTCTGTTGAACTAGGAAAATGAATAAAGCGCGTTGAACATGGAAACACCCGTGGTTTTTTTCCTGAGACTGGATTGCCTCAAATTCTCCCAACGGCGAAAATTTTAAGGTAATTAAAAAAAAATAGGGTTTTAACATTTAACATTTATAAAATTGAAACTTATTTAGTATAAATCAGAGTTTAACGAAATAAAATAATAACTTCCTATACTAAATCGTATTTGATGAATTTTACATTGAAGGTCATGTTAACTATGTGACAATATTTAAACATAAGGAACACGGTTTTTAAAGAAAATAAAATGCATACTTTGTTGTGGAAGTTTTAAGAAACTACCTATGTAGAACATATTTATCTGAATGCTAAAGCGGAAAATCTCAGGTGCTATGTGCCCGAGGGAATCCTCAATGGAATTACACCTATAGTGTGCAAGGCTTCACTATAGAAAACTCCTGTTGAAAAATCCAGGCAAGGTGGGGCTTTTAACAAGTAGAAATAAACACTTTTTCTCTTGAAAATATATCTGACAATTATTAACGAAAAGAGAATTCTAGGTTGAAAAACAATCATGCCAATCCTTTATAACCAAGAAACATGAATGATGACTCGCTGCAATAAGACCTACAAATAACTTAATTGGACCAATAATTTTACCCGAAAAATCCTACAGATATAGCCAAGTCATTTTCACTGTGAAAATTAATATTATTGTTAACCATAAATAGTGTTATATTGAATGACATGTTGAATCTTGTTATTAATATCATCCTGAAAACATATCATCTGTGATCACTTCCCATAATTATCATCGAGACCTCATAAAATTCATGTGGTATATTTTTACAAAAAAAAGAATGTTCAAGTCAACCAAAATGCAAAGCAACCTTAAACTTGGCAGATGGCTTTTTTTTAAAAAGGGTCCCACCTACTAGGTCAATTTGATTAAAATTTTGATATCATTTTGAGAGGATTAGTTTAAATATGATCACAATGGTTTGCGTAAGTTAAATCATTATTGACAGTTGTCCACATTGACTACTCCACAACGAGACTTATTGGAATCAATTCATAACACAACATCTCTTGTAAAAAAGATCATGATTTTCAACTGTAGAAGAGTAGGATGAAGGTTTTCGTGGGGATGGGGAGCCAGGAAAGCAAGAAGTTGGATGCAGAAGGCATACCTTGAGGTGAGTTATGCAGTTAATAATAAGGTTCGAACAAAGATAAAGTTTCCCATTTGAAGATAAGGATCATAAGTTTCTTGCTTGCTACAAAAGGTTATTAGTGTAGACGGTTATAATATCGGCTTATAAATTCTAGAGAAAATTAACAGGCTTGAAATATTATACTTGCATAAGGACTAGCTATTGTTGTTTCATTGTTATTGCATTAAATAAAGTAGTAGTAAACAATAACGATAAAACATATCACAAACAAGGGGGAAACAAAAAGATCATAACTTTCAAAATGGAAAACAAAAAGAATTCAAAAGAAAATATATAAATCCAGAAACTAAAAAAATAAATGAAAGAAAATGTTATGTACGAAATTTTAGATAGATGACAATGATTCATCTAGTGTCCACTTCCACAAATGGCTTCAAATGAGAACCATTAGTGGGATATGGCAGGACGCAGCCATTGTAATCTTTGAGCATATAAGTGTTTGGTCCAACAACAATAATAATTTTAAAAGGACCAATCTATAACTTTTGAATCTTTTGGTGTTTACATTTTTTTCAGCATGGGTTGAGTCCCAGAGGAGGACTTTATGATCAACAATGAAGCTGATATTTTTATATATTTTATCGAAATACTTCTTTACTATTTTAATTTTGTGTTGAATATTTTCGAGAGAGTGGTTTCACTATTCTTCCAGAGCCAACAACGCTAAAAATTTATGTGGAAAATAGACATGAGTTCGAGTTCAGCAGGTAATATAACATATTGTCCATAAACAAGTTGGAAGGGTGAAGCGTTAGTACTATACTTCATAGTAGTACAGTCTTCCCATAGTGCAAATTTTAACAAAGTATGCCAAGTGCGGGGCTTGTCATTAATGACATTCTTTAAAATAAATATAATTTTTCTATTAGTAGACTCACCTATTCAGTTACACTCTGGTTAATAAGTGGAGGAAGTTGAGTGTTTTATATTGTAATGATTATAAAATTGAGTGAAATGTGCAGATATAAAAGCAACCCCATTATTTCAAATTAATTCTAGAGGCAACCCAAAGCATGAGAAAATATTATTTTCTAATAATTCAATAACCCTGATCCACATTTGACCATTATATTGTTTATCGTCCATCTTGATGCATTTAGAATGGAAAAAGTGGTGGAATCAAGTCATGAGAATGTTTTTATTGGCGGGACCCAATTTGTTGAAATGGAGTCTCAAACCTTCTAAGAGCATTTTGAGGCATAAAAAAACGTTTTTCTGGGATTAAACTATTTTTTTTAGCATCGGGCATTTTCATGCTATTCTACACACAGAGATATTTCGAACGGTGAAAGAAGCACGTCAATCATATTTCATATGCAAAATTTATGCCACTCATAAGTTGAACTTCCTGTTTTCAGACCTGTAATTCGTGAGGATGTCATGTCAGCCCCAATTATTCATGGAAAATGGGTTAGCCACATGATTTTGATGTAAAATACTCTAGAAGATTCTATATTGTAACTCTAGTTAAGAGTTGATGTAGTCAAACTTAACCACTAGGCTATCGGGCTATGTTATAATCGGCCCGCTAGTAGGAACATGCATTCCATTATTTCGATAGAATTTTGTTCCATAGTTGTGAAAATATAGTCAATAGGGATAGGAGGTAGAGAAAACATGGAGGATTTGTGCACTACAGTAGCCCAAGGGCCACAAACCTTACTTCTTTGTACTTTCATCCATATTTCCAAACAAAGAAGAGAGCGAAGCGACCTCACCTTCCAGGTGATTTTTCTCTCGAAGTGGTTTCCCTTAACATATTTTGTGTCTTACGTGTGTGTGTGAGCTTATTATGTTGTTCTCTATTTTTATACAAAATTTCCATTCGCATGCATGCACTAATTACATTTAAATCTACAAATCTTGAAGTTCAATAAATTTTTAATAGTGTAGAATTTCAAATTTTTAATATAATATTATCAGATTTGTTGTGACAAATTGTCCAGTAGAATATCCATGGAATTTTACGAATAATTTGGTATCATAATAGATTCTTTGGGTATTTTTGGATATTTTCAAGGGATCTAATTAGACAGGGTCAAAAATCGTAAAACCATAATCATGGCTTATGAATAAGTAAATGACCCTTGTGATCCTGCAGAGGTGAGGTTTTAGCGGTTGGAACAACAAGTCACAGATATAAATCACAATGTAAATGTCATCATGACAGCCCTGAGAAATAATCATGGGATATTTGGATAAGATGAGGGTTCAAATGCAGAGGAAAAATTAGTAGGGTGATCAGGAGATCAAGAAGAAATGAAGAACCAATCTAAGAAATAATCTGGAAAAGATCAACTCGGTTTGAGTGTCGTGAATCAGTGCCTATTTAAAATGGACGAAAAATTCAATATCAATTTGTACCATGGGGAGATCTATTCTTTGAAACTAAACCACTGGTTGTAGCAACTAGAATTTTATCAGTGTCCATTAAATGG
This sequence comes from Pinus albicaulis, assembly GCA_034641835.2. Lineage (NCBI taxonomy): Eukaryota > Viridiplantae > Streptophyta > Pinopsida > Pinales > Pinaceae > Pinus > Pinus albicaulis. The sequence continues at coordinate 720,229,243 of CM076582.1, forward strand.
AGGAAGGGAAAAATATATTATTCGCATGACTGAAATTAGAGGGCCAAGCACTCACTTGGTGGGAGATCCACATGGAAACTCTGAGGTTGGTGGGAGAACCTCCATTGACTAAGAGGGAGGATTTCAAAACCATCATTAAGTAACATTTTTATCCCATTGAGTACGTGGAGGACCATTGGATCCAGTGGCATTACTTAAGGAAAAATTCGAGCCAATGCATGTAAGAGTACACCATGAAATTTAGATATATGGTTATAATTCTAGGTATCTCTCCAAAGAACCCAGATAAATCCTCAAGTATTTGGGGGGGTCTTCATTGCCATCTACATGAGTAAGTGATGTTATTCAAGCTCAAATTTGTGTACGAGGCTTATGTAAAATCATAATACCTGGAGAACATAGGATTGAAGAGAGAACAATCAAGTAGATCGAAGCATAAAGACCAACTTGATTCTTCTAAGGAGGGAAATAAGAAGAAAAAAGGGGAAACAATATAAATACAAAAACCACAACACACTAGTGCAAATATCCTAACAACCACTGCAATATTGATGGCCATATATAGGAGAAGTGTTGGAAGTTACATCCAGAGCTAAACCTGAAGAACAACAATAAATATAAGAAGAAGAAGAATCTCATAGCCACAGAATCGAAAAACCAAGTTGAAAAAAACTCTGACGTGGATGAGAAGATCATTTGTACATCAGTGTAGAAGGAGGTGAATCTTAGTAGCCTTCAATAATAGGAAGAGAAAGAAAAGAGAAAACTCTTCCATATAAAGAAATAGGCCAAGAAGACAAAGATTGATGCTCTGTTTGACTCAAGATCACATGTGAGTCACATTGTAGAAGAGATGGTCAAGAAGTTGGGGTTGGAAGTTCATGATCATCCAAATAAATATACAATAGGATGGTTAAATAAGGATGCATAGTTGAAGGTAACAAAAAATAAAAAATGAGATTTGTTATCAATGTTGATTTATTGATGAAATATATCTAGATGTGGTTCCCCTTTATGTATGCAGAGTCATTTTTGGGAGTCCATACATGTACATGTGTGATGCAATATTCATGAGGAGAGATAACCAATATCGGCTCGCAAGGATGGAAAATCGTTCATCATCAACGCACACAAAGGCAAGTCAAAAATTTCACTGGTAAGTGACAACCAAGCCAAGAAATTGATAAGTTCTATCAAGAAGTATGTTCTATTATTTTTAAGAGAAATTCAGTTAGTAGAAGAGTTAATAAGAGGCAAGGAATCCCTGGAGGGGTGTACTAAGAAACTGAAAATACAATTGGAGGATTTGTTACAGGCATACACAGATGTGTTCCTAGAGCCTAAAAAGTTACCACCTAAGAGAGAAGTGGAGCACGAAATCCAACTATTGCCAGAATCCCTATTGTCGGATATTGGGTTGTACATACAATGTATTATAGAAGAAAGTGAGGTGAAGAAACAATTACAACAACTACTTGAGCAGGGTTTCATTCGACCGAGTACATCACCATGTGTGTTACTGATCATAATTGTGCCAAAGGATGGGACTTGGCAGATGTGTATAGATTACAAGGCACTGAACAAAATCACACTCAAGAACATATACCCCCTACCCAGGATAGATGATCCACTAGATCAGTTGCAGCAAGAAAAATACTTCACCAAGCTGGACTTGAAGTCTGGATATTAGTAGGTTCAAGTCAAAGAAGAAGATACATGGAGACCACCTTCAAAATCATGCAAGGTTTGCATGACTTTTTATTCATGTCATTTGGCCTATGTAATGCACCAACTACGTTTATGATATTAATGAATGATAGATTGTGGCCTTTTATAGATTCATTTTTCATTGTCTATTTGGATTGTATACTGGTATATAGTTCTACCTGGGAGGATCATGTTTCACATTTTACGCAGGTGCAGGAAACATTGAAGAAGGACTAGCTGTTAGAAAATCTCAGGAAGTGTGAGTTTGCACAATAATATTTTGTGTATCTGGGGTATGTGATCGGTGGAGGAGAATTGAAGATAGATCTTGCCAAGGTGGAGGCCATCACGAAATGGTTTATGCCTCCCAATGTTTCTGAGGTTAGGAGTTTCACCAGGGCAACACAATACCCGAGGAAATTAAAATCCTCATTTTCAGTGTTAGCAGCACCGCTCCACACCATAACAACAAGTGGCAAGAATTTCTTGTGAGGAAAAGGTCAACAGAGGGATTTCGAGGATCTAAAGAAGAAGATAAGTAAAGCACAAGTTTTGGAATTACCAAACTTTTAATGATGTTTTTGAAGTGGAGAAAAATGTGAGTGAGTATGCTATGGGAGTTGTCTTGATGCAAGGAGGAAGGCATGTTTGCTACCATTTTGAAGTATTTCATGGGGCAGTTATTAACTACCCTACCTATGACAAGGAGCTTTATGCCATGGTGAAATTTGTAAAGAAGTGGAAGCACTATCTGATGGGAAAGGATATGGTAATCCACATAGATCACTAGTCGTTGCAGTATTTGCAAGCCCAGAGTATGCTATAGTAGACCAGGCATTACAAGTGGATGGGGTTTTTGAATCAATTTTGTTTGGTAGTTAAAGTATAAGAAGGGTAGTAAAAAAACGTTGGCTGACATGCTTTCAAGGCCACCCACATCAAATATCACAGATTTGGGGACTATTATGCACATGGATCCATTCACCCATGATGCATACAAAGAGTCATATTCATAGGATGATGACTTCAAGGAGGTGTATTAGTAGTTGCAGGGTAAGATCCATGTGCACGATGGAGGCAACATCATTGAATACCATCTACAGGATGGGTTACTCTATAGGTTGGATAAGCTATGTGTTTCTAAATGTAAACAAATGTAACTATTTAGAGAGGCTCACACCTCCAAGGTTGCAGGGCACTTTGGTGTAGGGCATATCATGGCTAACTTGCAAAGGTATGTGTATTGGTCCAAGACGCAAGAGAAGGTAGTTAGGTTCATAATAGGATGCATGCTTTGTTGTACCAACAAACCTAGCAGCAGGAAATGAGGTCTATATCATCCTGTACCTATACCTAATCTTCCTTGGGAAATAATTTCCATGGACTTTGTGGGAGGTTTACTGACAACCAGAAAGGCACATGACTACCTATTCGTGGTAGTTGATAGGTTCATTAAGATGTGTGTTTTGATTCCTTGTAAAAATACCATCAGTGAGAAATAAATAACAAACTTGTTCTTTGGACATGTCTGGATTCACTTTTGGATACCAAGGATCATCATTTTAGACAGGGATACAAGATTTCTCATTGCATTTTGGACTACATTGTGGGAGAAGATGGACACAAAGTTGAAGAGATATACAACATTCAACCCACAGACATATGGGTAGATAGAAGTAGTTAATAGGAATTTGGTGCCTCTTCTAAGGGGATACAACTAGAAGCATCTGAAGACCTAGGATTAAAATCTAGTATATATACAACATTCTTACAATAGATAATTTCACACTTATACATGAAAGTCCCCACTTGAGACTTGTTTTGGATATTTTCCACCTTCACCTTTGCATATATCATATGGGTAGCAAGGAGGAGTGAGGTAAGATCTTACAGGACATTCTTTGAGGGTGGAAAAAATTATAGAGAATATTAGGGAGATCTATCTACAAGTACAAGAAACACTGTAGAAGTCACAAGAGAAGTATAAGGTCGAGCATGATCAACACAAACAGAGAAATCATTCAAGGTGGGTGACAGAGTATGGATCCAATTGAATAAGGAAAGGTTGCAGGGGCTTGATAAGAAAATCAAGGATAAGAGGTATGGGCCCTTTAATATATTGGAAAAGGTGGGTAATTAATCCTATCAACACAATCTACCACCATATATGCACATTTACTCAATTTTGAATGTAGATACTTTGAAACTCTATGTGCCCTCCATGCTAGACCAAGAAGAGGAGTAGGTCCTACCTTATGTGGAGGATTTGGCACTAGATGCTTAGGCATAGTTGACAAAAGATACAATTTTGTAGAAGAGGTCCAAAACTACAAGACAAGGGAAGCATGACTTGTGGAAGATTGGGTTGAAGGGACAAATTCCAGGAAAAGCTAAATGGTACATGATAGAGAAGGTGGAAGAAAAAATTACTCACATCATTCAGTAGAAGATTCTAGGGACCAAAATACTCCCAAAATATGAAGGTGTGATGCATATTGGATCACTATATTTTTTTCATCCATCTCGATGCATTCATAGTGGAAAAAGTGGAGGAATCGGCTCACGGGACCATTTTTACTGGTGGGGCCCAGTTTAGCGACACAGGGTCTCAAAACCTTCCGGGAGAATTTTGAGACATCAAATGACGTTTTTTGAGGACACAAATTTTCCATTTCAGCGCCATACCTTTTCATTTTATTCTACAGACAAAGATATTTCCAATGGTGCAAGAATCACATCAATCAGAGTCCGCATGAAAAAGTTATGCCACTCAGAAGTTGACCTTCCTATTTTACACCTATATTTTAGGTGGATGCCACATTAAGCCCAATTATTCATGGAAAATGGGCTAGCCACATGATTTTGATGTAAAATAATCTAGAAGAGTTTATATTGTAACTCTAGTTAAGATTTGATGTAGTCAAAATTAACCACTAGTAGGCGATCATGCTATGTTATAACCGAGCCACTGAGAGGAAGAGGCATTCCATTATTTTGAGAGAATTTTTCCCCATAGCTGAGAAAAGATAGCCAAGAGGGATAGAGGTAGAGCACACAGGGAGGATTTGTGCACTATAGTAGCCCACAGGCCACAGGCCTTACTTCTTTGTACCTGCGACCATATTTTCAGACAGAGAAAGAGAGAGAAGCTGCCTCACCTTCTAGGTGGGTTTTCTCCCGAAGGGGTTTCCCAAAGAATATTTTGTGTCTTACGTGTCTTTTTTAATCTTATTTTATCATTCTCTATTTTTCTACATAATTTTCATCCACATGCATGCACTGATTAGATTTAAATCTACAAATGTTGAAGTTTAATAAAACTGTAATAGTGCAGAATTTCAAAATTTTAATATAATATTATCAGATCTATTGTGAAGAACTATCAAATGGAGTATCCAAGATAGTTTAGAGATCACACCTGCTCAGTACGAGTGTTCTTTAAAGGAACAACTTCATCCCACCAAGTAAAATAATCAGTAACAGTAAGTATAAAAATATGACTAGCTTCTGAAGGAGGTTGATGGGTCCAATAAAATCTAAACCCCATTTAGAAAATGGAAATTTAGGGACAATAGGGAAGAGAGGCACAACATGGAACTTATATCTTCTATATGCTTTTTTGAATTCTTTGCATCCTTGTACATAATTATAACAATCTACAAAAATTGTAGGCTAATAAAAACCATACCTTAAAATTTTATGTGAAGTAGATTTTGCTGCAAAATGTCCACCAAAGTGGAAGCCTCCAAATCAAGAACCGTGAGAGAATAATAAAAGTTTAGCTATAGATTGGTCATCAACACAATGTAACAATAAGTCATGATAGGACCTATGGTAAAGCATAGTGCTAAAAATCAAATACTTGGAAGACTCTAAGCAAAAACATCTTCGTTGAAATTTGACCAAGTATTCTGGGAATTTTTTGTTTTGAAGATAAAAGATCAAATATTTGTACCATGGATGTTCTGTGACATTGATTAATAATTCATTGATTACAAACAAGGTAGTCAGTGATTCATCATCATCATTTGGATTATATGGATTCATATGTTAGGCTTAATGTAACGCCAATCTACATCATTTTACGGTTTTTGAGGTATTAATTGCCATATCATGTCCTTGGATCTTGGCGAGCCAATGTGAGATTTTACCTAAAAGAAGAGTCTAATATAGTATAAAATTTATGACAAGTAAAGGGACTCTTACCTCTATGTGGTTTCTAAGATTATAGTGTCTAAATTTTTTGATCACTTTAAAAAGGGAAAACACATGCTTTTCAATCATTGAGTATTTAAACTCTTCATTTAATAATATTTGACTCATGAAAGTGATCAAATACTCTATAGATAATGAAGTCTTTAGAAAATTTTGGTTTAGCTAAGACGGGTGCGGAAGCGATTTCTTGGTTGATAGTGATAAAATCATATTGTGTAGAATCATCCCATTTAAAATCTTGATCTTGATTTGTTAGATTATGGATAGACTTCATGATTTCAGCAAAATCATTTATGAAATTTCAAATGAAATTAACCTTACCCATAAGAGATTGGATTTATTTTTTAGAATTTGGGGGTGGGATATTTTTATAACAATGACTCGATAAGGATCAATATTGATACCTGATTCTAAAATGATATGTTCCAATAATTTACCGGTTGTAACACTGAAAACTAATATTTTGGGATTGGGTGAAATACTGAATCTTTTACATCGAAGGAGAAAATTCTTAACATGATCAAAGTGATCAGCTCAATTCTTAGAATAAATAGTCATATCATCAAGATATATCTAGATAATCTTCTCAATGAGGTCATCAAAGGCCAATTGCATGACTCTTTGAAAGGTAGCATCTGCATTGATCAAGTCGAAAGGCATGCGTTCATAGGAAAAGGTTTCCCAACCAGTGGTAAAGTTGGTTTTAAATTTGTTTTCTTTCTTCAAGTATATCTAGTTGTAACCAAAGAAGCCATCCAAATGAAGATCCCCATTTTTCTTCCTAACCAGGACCAAGTTTGCTACCCATTCTAAATATTTAACAGGAAATAAGATGTGATCATTAATCATTTCCTCTATTTTTTTCTAGACGGTACCCTCAAGTTTATGATTAACAATTATTGATATTTTCCTTACAAGTTTGGCTTCTTGTTTAATTGGGCTAGCATGTTGTATGATAGCCAGATCAAAACCATGAAGTTCCTTGTATGACCAGGAAAAGACATCTGAGAATTCCTTTAAAATGGAAATGAACTTATATTTTTCTTTATTAGTGCATTGAGCCCCAATTTGTAAAATATTGGGATCATCGAAGGTACCAATGTCAACCAAGGTAGTTTCACCAATTTTCCTTTTGTGATTCTTCTTTATAATTATTATTTTATGAGGGGACATCACTGGGAGAAAAGGAGGTTTCTAGTGGAGAGATTCCGGAAGGATATTGTTGTCATTTAGGGATATGATTTGATTATAAAATATATTGACTAATTTTGAATAAAATCACAAATGATTTCATGATCTTGAAAGACTTGTCGGTCTTCTTCATTATTAGGAATATGAGGCATGTCCAAATATTGGAACACGCAATGAGGCCTGTTACGTAGAGTTTGAAGAAAGTGGCTTGAAGGATAATA